>JAJOZX010000907.1:535000-1126120 GCA_023014485.1 Bathynomus jamesi | reverse complement strand
ATCGTTTAGAACGCATTTAAATTTATCATCTGTTCTGTAATTTTTAAGGTATTCGATTGATTTTGAAAGCAGGGTGACAGCTTGCGACATATTCAAATTGACCTCTTGAAGGGCTTTGGTTGTGATGTTTATTTGGCTTAAAATGTCGTACCAAACAATCAGGCAGCAGATAAATTTGAAATATCCATTTTTTTTGTAATAGAGCACTCGCCTCCGATCTGTTTCTTGCAGCTGTTATTGACGTTACAGTAATTTGTTCCCCCCAAAACTGTTTAATGCCTGTATAATTTCCTTAAGTTCATGTCTCATCGGTCTCAATTCATATATGCGACTGGCCCATCTGGTTTCGCTAAGTCCCTTCAATGTCAAGCCTTTTACATTTTGTCTAAGTATGTCCCATCGTTGTGTAGACGACAAGAAAAAACGTAAAGGTGGTGTACAATATAGAAAAAAGTGACAGCTTCTATGCAACATCTGGCTGCATCGTTGACCACCAAATTTAATGTACGTGAGGAACAAGGAACGAAAAACGCTCGTGGATATGTTAAAATTCGGCTTTGCACCCCATTGTGTTTGCCTCGCATATTGGATCCATTGCCATATCCTTGTCCTCTTAAATCAGACAACGATATTTCATTTTCTTGTAAAATTTCTAGAATTTTCTTTGTCATTCCAGCGCCAGTACTATTGTCGATATCGACGAATCTCAAAAAATTTACGCAAAATTTGGCGTAAGAGAATATACACTAAAACACGAACACACCCTTATTATATATTCTCTGATGTAGCAGTGCTGATAACTTACCTATAATACGGTTAAAGACTTAAAATGAATTGCAGCGGTCTGGTGAGAGTCGGCACCGCGTGAGAAACAGCTAGCCATTGTTTACATTATGTTCCTCCCACGGCCACACCTCTCTCCTCCTTCACCTCCCGCGCCCTAATTTTCTCTGTAGAATTCCTTTTTTAAACTGTTCACTTGTTTCTTGATAGCGATATTTTGTCTTTTTTTCTGTTGCTCTTTCGATTTTTGGCGCCCCCTAAACTTCGGCGCCCTGAGCCAGTGCCACGTTGGCTGGCCCCTTAAGCCGGCCCTGGCCGTATCTGTTCATATAGATTTGTTCATATTACTTGCAGTAATCGTAATTGGACCTTATTACTGTATAAGACTAGTAAACATTGTGTTCATAAAGATAAACGATTAATATGATCGTGAACACTGAACAGCGTTGAACTCCGACATTAGATTATAATTAGGGGCCGTTCAAAAATTACGTAAAGCTATTTTTGCTAAAACTTGACACCCCAGATCCCCTAGGAACGTTCTGTAACGCTAGACCAGGCATCCCCTAAGATGTTATGTAACATTTCCCCCACCCCACACGTTACGGAACATTACAGAGGGGTGGCGGTCAGGTTTTAGCAAAAATAGCGACGTAATTTTTGAACGGCGCCTTACCTGTATATCAATATTATATATTGTTGGACTTTGTTGTTCCCCGTCAACCCCACCTTCCTCCAGTTAGGTACCTTGACTATCGCTACGGCGTTTCCACATGTACGGAGTCGCCTGTGAGGCGAGGAACATTACATATGCGGGCAACTGTACATGGATGACCTTACCAATGAACTAAAAACTGCACGCACTGGCTGTGTCAGTGGAAAGGAAAAAATTAATCATTTAATGTATGCTAATGACCTTGTTCTTCTGTCACCTTCTCTCCATGGGCTGAGAGTACTATTGGAGGTATGTGAACAATATGGCATAGAAAATGATCACCTATAATGGGGCAAAGAGTTGTATTTAGTTATTAGGTGTAATCTACTGAAACATGTATCAAGTGGGTCTTTTGAAATGAATGGTCAGACAATAGTTGTCAAAGAGACATGTAAATACTTAGGTCATGTAATTTCTCACGAGCTGCGAGATGAACTTGATATTGAGAGGCAACGTAAAAAGCTGTATGTACAGGATAACATGCTAGTAAGGAAATTTGGTATGTGTTCAGAATCACTTAAAACTTATCTTTTTAAAACTTACTGTACTGCATTGTATACTAGAGTGGAGTGAAAAAACTTTTTTTAGAATTCAGTTTTGTAGGGGCACCCAAAAGTTAGTCTTTGGTACCAATAAGAAATCTGTAAAATATTAGCTACCTGCGACATCAACTACACCGGCCCCAGGGAGGTCAAAGATTTTGCCTTTCAGGTAACCCCCCCCACAAAAAAAAAAAAAAAAAAGGAAAAATTCAAAGATTTAATCGTATCTTCCTTGTGTTTATGCTAGGAAGATCATTTTTGTTTCATTTGATTTGTCTATTTATATAAGTCTTTAACTTTTCCCTTATACACTTTTTTTCCCATTCCTCTCAGAAATTTGAAAATTTGGTATTTCATGAAAAAAAAAAAAGGAATTTTTGTATCTTTCGTTGAGATTCTCAACTTTAGTAGATGTTTTAGCACCATTTTAAGGTTTCCATTTGTTTAGATTTTCACAGATTTAAATTATTTCATCATTATATTATTTAGGGTTTGTTATTTATACTATATTACATTATAATTTATATCTCTTTTTCATATTATTGATTGCTTTGATAAATTTTTATATTGAATCTGATTCGCTAAAAACATTTGCAGTCACTAATATAGTCTAATTCTATTCCGACTCACAAAGCAAAATTAGGCATGGCTTCCATGGGGGCGAATGAATCAGAAAAAAGGAAGACAAGGAAAACTCAACCGCTGAATCCAATCTTTGGACCACTATAGGATCTCTCGCTGATTTATTTACCTTCGTCCGAAGATATACTTCAGTGTTTCCTTTATGTTAGACAGGAAAGAATTAAGTCAGGAGAAGCTAATCAAAAAAAATTATGTTGTTGCTACAGTCGTTGCCCAAAAAGTAAAGACTGTATGGGATCGTGCTTCTATTCCAACTAGCCTTCATAAGACCATAACGCAGCGCATCCAAGTTGTACGAAAAATATAAAAATGTCTTGAAACAATTCAAAGGGCGGAAAGACCAAGCATCCTATCAAGCATTACTTCACAAATTTAAACTTGACTCACTGAAGCTTTTTGGATAGCTTCTTGTAAATGTGAAGACTTCCTGACATGTTGTGAGAAAGACCGAAAAGTTCCTGTTCTGGAAAGGGATTTCCTTAATGACCAACGAATGTCTGGAAAGATGATGATTGGATCCGTAGATAAAGTGGTCACCAAAAAGATGGAAAAAAAGAAAAAGGCTACAGAAAAGTATGAGGAATATACAGCACGGATCTCGAAAGGAATGAAAGAATTTGATACTGCTGCAACTGTTTCGTCAAGTTCCAACGAAACGGACGAAAGCACTGAGCCGTTTAAATTCACGACAAAGCCATTAATTAATTCCGGACCTTCACAAATGAGAATGAGAATAAGAACCTTCTTGCAATAATTACTGATAACCGGCCAAACATTCGAAAACTGGCAATACGAAGGATCGAAGTAGCAAAATCTCAAGCTGAAAAAATGAAAAGCATTCGCGAGTTCAGTGTACCGAAGCTAAATTTCCATACACTTGATTACACTGATATTATAATTTGGACAGATAGTCTTATCAGGCTTGAGCCACCATTGACAAAACACTTAACCAGAGAGGAGTTGACATCATTGGCTCAAAACACTAGCGAAGGAAAATTAAAACCCTTTCAATTCCCTTGTCATACACAAGCAGTAGAAAAGAGTATCAAACTTGTAACAGAAACGGCAAGAACAGTTTATGGAAGAGGAGATGGTTACGTTAAAACCAACATTGCATCTCAAACAATAATGAAATCATTTGAAACCAAGAGAGACTACAAAACTGAATAAGAAGCTTTCTAAATTATTTTGGTGGTGGGTTAGGGTGGAACTCAAAGAGCAGCCACCTCCACGTGGTGAGTTCTGGGTAATTTAAGCCGAGATATGCATGGCTCGTATCTAGCTTAAATTAGCGGAGAGCTGCTCCAATAAACCAATATATTTAAAGTCATGCAGCTATTTTATGAGCTTCTAAAAGAAAACTGAATCACTGAATGACGCTTAACATCAACCAATCAACGAAAGCAATAAAAACTTCTATTTTTTGTTAGTATGATATTTTTCATGAAATACCAAATTTTCCAAATTTCTGAGGAATGGGAAAAAGGTGTATAAGAGTAAAGTTAAAGAACATAAATAGACAAATCAAGTGAAACAAAAATGATCTTCCTAGCTTAAATACAACGGAAGATACGCTTAAATCTTTGAATTTTTCATTAGTTTTTGTGGGTCTGGGGGGACCTGAAAGGCAAAATCTTTGACCTCCTTGTGGCCGGTGAAGTTGATGTCGCCAGGGCCGCATTTAGTGGGTGGCGCACCGGGCAAATGTCCAAGGCCCCGCGCCCGATGGGCTCCGCAAATTTCAATTGAAAAAAATTAAACGTCACGTATTTGCCATCTGCGACGAGTTTTACTGAGTTTTATCCGCTTTCATGGTGTTTAATTTGTTGTTCTTGTTAGTGTTACTCATTTCTAATGTTGTTACTAACTTACTTCTTGCTGTTTCTGTTGCAGAGTCATGATTTATGTTCTTATTGTTAGCATTGTAATACGTACAAGATGGAAACGAGCCGTGACCGGGATCGAAGGAGGAAATATAAACCCGGTAGTGAGAAGCGTAAGGATAAGAAGCGCAGGGAAGAGTTTCTTGCGACGGTGCCGAAACTGACTAATTGGATTAAATCATCAGCAACTAAGTCAGCCCTTTCAGCAGGCCCACCAGCTGCCTCCGCTACTTCAGCAGCTGCGTTTTCAGAAGACGCGTCTACGTCAGTGCGTTCAGCAAGCCCAGCAGCTGCCTCCACTACTTCAGCAGCTGCATTTTCAGAGACTCGTCTACGTCAACCCCTTCAGCAGGCCCACCAGTTGCCTCCGCTACATCAGCAGCTGCGTCTTCAGAAGGCCCGTCTACGACAGTGCGTTCAGCAGGCCCACCAGCTTCAGGACATGCAATTAATGACATTGGTTTGTGGCCACAAGTGCTGACCGATGACTTTAGAGAGTTCTGGATAGAGCGGGGAACATCAAATTGCCGAAATTATGACAGCGACTTCAGTAACTCTTCAACTACTGAAAGTGGTACAACACGCCGATGTATGAAGACATTATTTGTTAAGAAACATAGCCTGACGAATGAGAGGATTGAGGTGTCATGGCTGTGCTATTCTCAGTCCACAGGCTGTGTTTACTGTTTTGTTTGTAAATTAATGTCGAGGGCGGACAGCAAGTTCACAATCGGGTTCAACGACTGGAAGCCTGGTAGACAATCGGTCGAAGCACACGGAAAATGTGAGCAACATAAATTATGGAGTCGATGAGATATTTGTTAGTTAGAAAGTCTGTCTCCGGCCGTGTTAATTCGAAACTGGTGAACCAGTTTCAAAAGGAGTGCAACTACTGGCAGGAAGTTTTGCGGCGCTGTGTCGACGTTATCAAGTACATCACGTCACGAAGACTAGCAATTCGTGGACACGACTCCCGTTTCGGTTCACCAAACAACGGCAACTATTACGGAATTTTGGAACTTTTAAGTAAGTATGACAGTTTTCTTGCTGCGCATGTAAGCGAGCATGCCAACAAAGGTAGCGGACACACCTCGTATCTCTCTCATTTCATTTGCGAGGAACTCATAATTTTGATGGCCGATAAAGTACTTCAGACGATCATCCGAGAAATCCAGCAGTCAAAATACTACTCTCTATCCGTCGACTCTACGCCTGATGTTTCCCACACCGATCAACTGTGCTGCACCGTCCGATATGTGGTTGAGTCTGGGTCCGTCGAGAGATTTCTACAGTTCATACCTGTGAACACACATATAGGGAAAGGAATCGCCGACGTGGTCCTGAACTTTCTGGAGACGCATGGCATTCGAATTGGAGACTGCAGAGGACAGTATTATGATAACGCAAGCAATATGACAGGGAAATACAACGGCGTAAAAAGCCACATCAAGTCAAAATCTCCATATGCTGAGTTTGTGCCATGCATGTGCCACTCACTAAATCTTGTGGGTAAATCAGCAGTGGACAGTTGCACAGCAGCCGTTGAATTGTTTATGCTCATTCAGAATGTCTACACGTTTCTCGTCTCCTCGACATACCGATGGCGTCGACATGTAGAGGTTCTCGATAGTAGTTCCCGTAGTGAGAAACTAAAGGTCGACAAAGGTCTCTCCGATACCCTCTGGTCAGCCAGATCAGATGCCGTCCAAACTTTAACCGAAGGCTACGCCGAGAATATCGTGGTACTGGATGAGCTAGCAGCAGATATCAGCCAAACTGCGGAAGCCAGGATCGAAGCCAGGGGATTGTCTAAACAGCTTCAACAACTCGAAACAGCCATTTTATTGGTTTTATGGAACACTATTCTCGAACGAATTCAAAAAACGAATGCATCTCTGCAAAAACAAGGAATGTCGTTAGACTCAGCCACCCTCTTGCTGAAATCACTACTGCAATTTGTTGAAGATCTCAGACCAAGATTTGACGAATTCGAGGACCAGGACATCGGAAAGTGTGGTCATCGAGTATACAAGGAATCGACTCAACGCACAAAGAAAAGAAAGCGCCATCATGACGAAATCGGAACTGCCGAAGATACGAACCTGACACCAAGCGATTCATTTCGGACCACTGCATTTCTACCGATAATTGATAAACTGTGTACCACTCTGAACACTCGTCTAAAAGCGTACGCTGTCCTGCAGAAAAGATTTGGATTTTTGTATTTCCTTCTAGTCCTGGACATCGACAGTCTTCGACGATCAGCTGAACATCTAGTAAAATGCTATCCGGCTGATCTGGAGAAAGAGCTGGTAACAGAAGTTGTGCAGTTCGCTGCCCTAATGGAACTCACCGAAAGTGAAACAGAATCCCAGACGGAACGTGAAGACATGTGCAACAGATTTTATCGGCATATGAGCACAAACGAACTGAAAGGAACATTCCCAAACATGGAAATAACAATGAGAATATACCTGTGTATGTTTGTCACGAACTGTTCTGGTGAACGTTCATTCTCAAACTCAAACTGATCAAAAATTAACTTCGCTCCACAATGGGCCAGGAGCGCCTTTTGTCCCTGGCGCTGTTGAGTATAGAGCATGAGGTGTTGCAGTCGGTGAGTTTCGAGGACACAATCGCGCAGTTTTCCAAACAAAAAGCCAGGAAGCGCCCTATCCTATGTAGTATTCATTACAAATCTACACTCTATCTACAGTACAGTAAGCTATACAGTTTAGCTGTTTATTAAGTGCATTACAATAACTGTGTAGATGTTTATTAAGTGCATTACAATAACTGTGTAGATGTTTATTAAGTGCATTACAACTGTGTAGCCTACTAGTGTAACTGTATACACTATGTGTACATAGTTAAGTTATAGTCTTTAATATCACATTAATAAACCGAATGGCTTCCGCATGTGTGTTTTGTGTGTTAAAAAAATATATCTGTTATGTTCATTTGCAAAATATTGTCATTCATTAACACAATAAAATAATACATCCCGAGAAAAGTTTGGCCAAGGTCCCGCACACTGTAAATGCGCCCCTGGATGTCGCAGGTAGCTAATATATATTTTACAGATTTCTTATTGGTACCACAGACTAACTTTTGGGTGCCCCTACAAAAATGAATTCTGAAAAAAGTTTTTTTCATTCCACCCTATTGTATACATCATCTTTGGTGGAACTATACAAAAACTACTATGAATAAACTCTCTGTTGCTTATAATAATATTTTTAGTATGCTATTTTGGAAACCAAAATGGTGCAGTGACAGTTTTATGTTTACTACGCGTAACCTACCTACCAGCCAAATGTTAATCCGTAAGAATATATATAATTTCATTACTTAGGGTCGAAAACAGCTCTAATGTGTTATTGTGCAATGTCCTGTCTTCAGATACTGTGTACCTCTTACATATATGGCAGTCCTGGTTCAGACAACTGCTGGTTTACAATACCTTATTTTTGTAATGTAGCAAAGATTATATATGCATATTAAGTTGTATTATGATAAGATTGTATTTGTATGTTGGGTTAAATGGCTATTCTGGCCTTATTTTTGTACTTGTACGTTAGGTTAAGTGGCTATGGATTGTGAATGATCCGCAATAAAGATGTTTTGATTGTTGTTTTATAGACGAAATTATCTATGTTAGCTCTCAAATAAGAAAAACTCGCTTCTATAGAAAACGGACTCTATTTACGGAAACTAAAGCTTTTCATATCTAAAGAATATCAATTTCACTGGTTCGTTTCCGCAGAATTGACAGCGATTTACATTATTAACTTTATTAACTCATTAAATAGTGACAGTATAAAAAATACTGCCGTGTTGTTTTCATTAAAGTAATTTTAAACTCTTATAAAAGATATAATAATCAGAAAGGAAGGTCAGAAACTGACGCAGTACTAAAGCGAATTATAATGTGGCCCATTGTTCTAACTCTTATATTATTGTTTGTTACCAGCATCATCGGGATTCGAACCTCAGACCTCAATGCTTTCGCTTTGCTTATAGAGAAACGGTGTTGCCAACTGAATTACGAATGCTGGCTATAAAAGATAAGTAAACAGTTATTCTCTATTACTCATGCAGTGGTTGAAAGCCGCAAATCAGAAACTTGAAAACTGGGGACTCCAAGCCCAAAGGCGCAAAACCCACTACGATATTTTTTATCATGCTGGTGATGCAATTATTTTTAACTCTTGAGGTATTCTCCTTAACGAATTCCTTAGGTGAGGTACTCGGTCCTCCTGGGTTCCCCATTATTTTAAGCACTTACCGCCCCAGTGTCATAATGTTTACATATATTGTCGATTTGTATATGTTGTCGACTTTACTCAGAAAAGAAACATGTTAAATTAAATTTTACTCATAAATCCATTTTATCCATGCACGCTGTTGGTAATTAACAACTCAAGGTAACGAGTTCATCACAGCAAAAACAAAAGAGGCTATCAAATCTTCCTTGAGATTTATACAATTATAAAGTTAATTTCCTACGAAATAAATAAATGCAACCCATTTGCACAAGTGGGAAAGTAAATAATTTTTTACAGAAACGCCTGTAAATTAGTTTTCTTAATGAATGAAACTTTAAGTAATTGCCTATCTTACTAGGAAAATAAGATACAAAAGACAACTCAGATTTCATAAAACAAAATTAGAAATAGTTTACCTTTAACTTCATGCTTAAGAAAATTAGCATTTATGAAAGAATTTTATATAAAAGGTAAACTAAAATGTTAAAAATGATGCATTTTATCGACAAGTATTTTTAGCGTTAGTTTAAGTTAGGTTAGATTTGGTTCGGTAGGTTAAGCATAGTATTAGAATATCGATGAAATTGCCCGTCAGTAAAATGTTTAAGATTTTAGGTGCCTTCCTGTTAACGGGAATACCCAACTGTCCGCCATCATCTGGACTCGTATCTTGCGGAATTCATGTGGCGACAACGTACCGAAAGCAGCGACGTTTTTTTCTGCGATTTTAGATGACATAAAGACATTTTGGCCCCCTACTAACTGATTATCGTTTACATATTAACTAATTTCATATAATGATTAATAAATTTGGTACTTATGTATTATCGGGACTACCAAACTGTTTATGATGTATTTTTGCTCTCGTCATTATCGTTTAAACTAACGAAAATATCACTATGGAAAACTGATGAGTGGGTAGTTGGGAGGTAACGAAAATGGTTCACTGAGTAGGTAGGTAGTTAATCTAACAATCATTAAATTCCTTTTATGTCAATAACTGGGTGGATGAAACCAATTGGTTGCTCACCAGAGTTATTCTCCACACTAGTATTTTATACTGTGTGGGAGGAGCGTGCTCGGTAATAAGGATACATTACCGCTCAACCAACCGAGGAATAAACCAAAACAACGCTGGTACGAGAAGCCCCGCGAAGAGGAGAACAAAGGGGGAACGAAAACGAAGAACGGGGCGAGAGGACGTACCAGCAAAGTACGCTCTCGAATGAGACAACCGGAGAAGGGAGAGACTGTAATAACTAAAAGTAAGTGACTAATATGAGTTTTAACACCAAACAGTTAAGAACATTAAATTAAGCTGGGTCAAACAAGTTAGGCCTACATTGTGACCTAAGACCCAGCATCAACTCATAGCTTAACAAAGGTGAAGGTAGATTGCCCTAACCTAATCTTGTGAGGAATCCTACTGTGGACCTCAATTTATCTGCCCGCTCTGGACCATTTCCGGAATCTCTAGGCTGACCCCTCTAGGCTAGACTTGATCTACTCTATAGTTAGACTGGAGATATAAGGGGTGGGTTAATTGTGGACCAATTCATACAGAGCATTTTTCGCATTGGTGGTCCGTGTGTGGGGAATTTACAAACCTTAACCTTACTTAACAAAAATTGCAGAATTAGGCTAAATGGTCTAGCCTAAGCCTAACCTGAGCAAGCCTAATTAGGTCTACAACCTAGGGCCTAACTAGGAAACATTTACATTTAAGGAGTCTCATTCTCTTATAAGCCTAACCTGAGCAAGCCTAATTAGGTCTACAACCTAGGGCCTAACTAGGAAACATTTACATTTAAGGAGTCTCATTCTCTTATAAGCCTAACCTGAGCAAGCCTAATTAGGTCTACAACCTAGGGCCTAACTAGGAAACATTTACATTTAAGGAGTCTCATTCTCTCATAAGCTTAGACCTGAGTGACACATAAGTACTTGGTGGGGATTAAACCAAATTTAAACTTGACTGTTTTGTCTGTTCTCTCTCTTCTCTGGTAATTTCTTCTTGTCCAATATTTCATTACGATCCCCAGTTAAACAACATTAGTGAACAAGCATTTAAAATGCATACAACTCCAAGCATCCAATTCTTCTTTTAAGGAAGAATCACTCAACAGATTTTTTCAACAGGCACATGCATTCCTTGCAATCTGTGTATATATATGTATATATACACTGTACTCTTTACATGTGCCACAAATACACTTAACCTATCTGAACATAAGCAATGATTGCATGGGTTACTCAAAAGGGTCTTATGGCCTACCTTGGCCATGGGCCAAAACAATGAGCCTTGGTCTTTTGGCCTACCTTGGCCATGGGCCAAACATTAAATGTCTTATGGCCTACCTTGGCCATGGGCTAAACATTTTCTTATGGCCTACCTTGGCCATAGGAAAACTATTACAAGTGTCTTATGGCCTACCTTGGCCATAGGGAAAACTATTACAAGTGTCTTATGGCCTACCTTGGCCATAGGGAAAACTATTTGGGTTACTCACTCTCCTGGCTGAGATTGAGAACATCATTAACAATAGACCACTCACTTATGTGAGTGACACATTAATGACCCAGAACCATTAACTCCAAATCATTGATTCGGGGAGAACAAGTTAGTCTCCTGCCGGACTACAATATAGACTCTTCAGAAGACCCAAACTGGACTCAACGACATGATGAGCTCCAGACGAAGTTACAACATTTAACTAGAGTTAAAGCTCATTTCATTAAACAGTGGAAAACTGAGTACTTGATGGGTCTAAGGGAGAGACATAAACAAATGACTAAGAAGGATTGGTCTGACACAATTAAGGTAGGGGACCTTGTTCTCATACATGACAGTACTCCAAGACAATACTGGCCTCTGGCTAGAGTTTCAGAACTCAGACCAGGGGCAGACGGTAACAAGAGTGGTCAAATTAAGGACTTCAACGGGTGACACAACAAGAGACATTTCTCTTTTGTACCCTTTAGAGTCTGGACCCAAAACAATGGACTTTGGAGAACCTTCTCCACTGACAGTAACAACTGGAGACACTGAACTTCTAGTAACTATTCCTTTGACAGTAGGAGTGGTAACGCATCCTACTACAACATTGACAGACACAAGACCTCAGCGACAAACAGCATTAAAGGCGCGACTATTTTTACAACAAAAAATAGATGCTGGGGAATTGTAATTTTATCTTCTAACTTTCATTTTTTCTTTTCTTATGGTAAAGACCATAGACAGTTTCATCCTATGGATGTATATTTTCTCTTCTAATTAAATGCTACACCTTCTCCATGAGAAGGTGAGGATAGGCACTGTTAATCAGATTAACAGGCATTTACAGTTAAATAGTTAGCTAGTCTACACTCAGACAAAAATTGGTGACAATGACACCAAAATTTTTATCTCCCGGGGCCCCCAGTATATGGAAAACTGATGAGTGGGTAGTTGGGAGGTAACGAAAATGGTTCACTGAGTAGGTAGGTAGTTAATCTAACAATCATTAAATTCCTTTTATGTCAATAACTGGGTGGATGAAACCAATGGTTGCTCACCAGAGTTTTCTCCACACTAGTATTTATACTGTGTGGGAGGAGCGTGCTCGGTAATAAGGATACATTACCGCTCAACCAACCGAGGAATAAACCAAAACAACGCTGGTACGAGAAGCCCCGCGAAGAGGAGAACAAAGGGGGAACGAAAACGAAGAACGGGGCGAGAGGACGTACCAGCAAAGTACGCTCTCGAATGAGACAACGGAGAAGGGAGAGACTGTAATAACAAAGTAAGTGACTAATATGAGTTTTAACACCAAACAGTTAAGAACATTAAATTAAGCTGGGTCAAACAAGTTAGGCCTACATTGTGACATAAGACCCAGCATCAACTCATAGCTTAACAAAGGTGAAGGTAGATTGCCCTAACCTAATCTTGTGAGGAATCCTACTGTGGACCTCAATTTATCTGCCCGCTCTGGACCATTTCCGGAATCTCTAGGCTGACCCCTCTAGGCTAGACTTGATCTACTCTATAGTTAGACTGGAGATATAAGGGGTGGGTTAATTGTGGACCAATTCATACAGAGCATTTTTCGCAATCACAACTTAACCTAACCAATTATCAAAGGCGTACAGTTGATCTAACCAGGCATTCAATTAACCTAACTGGGCATTCAGTTGACCTAACCGGCCATTCAATTAACCTAACTGGGCATTCAGTTGACCTAACCGGGCATTTTCCGTTATATTAACCTGTTAGGTTAATTCAATGCCCGGTTAGGTCAACTGTACGCCCTTGATGATTGGTTAGGTTAAGTTGTGATATTTTCGTTAGTTTAAACGAAAATGACGAGAGCAAAAATACATAACAAACAGTTAGGTGGCGGGTGGTTGGGTATTACCGTTAACAGGAAAGCACCAGATTTTAAATAAAACTATTATATTTAATTTGCCTTTAGCAGTTTTCACACTTGACACGCAGAACTAACAAATAAATGCTTTTTTCCAAATCGCCGAGAAACAAATTATTAAAAAAAAATAAAACTTAATTAATGAAGGAATTAAATTTTTAATTATTTTATGACAACAGGAATTTAAAATTTGCTATTGGTTAGAGCAACATTTCCTTTCCTGTCGTTGTTATTTGATCATATGACGGAGAGGACCTACAGCTTTAGAGAAATCTGAACGATAGGTCGCTACATAATTTGGAAACGAAGGATGGTCACCCATCCAAATACTACCAAGACCCAATGTCATTTAACTTCGCTGATTGACGATATGGAAAACTGATACGTGTGGGTAGTTGGGAGGTAACGAAAATGGTCCACTGAGTAGGTAGGTAGTTAATCTAACAATTATTAAACTCTTTTTATGTCAATAACTAGGTGGATGAAACCAATTGGTTGCTCACCAGAGTTATTCTCCGCATTAGTATTTATATACTGTGTGATAGAGCGTGCTCGGTAATAGACATACATTACCGATCAACCAACCGAAAAAAACCAAGGGGACGCTGGTGGAAAAAGCCGCGGGAAGAACGGAAAAGAAGGAACGGGGGAGCAAGACGGAACAGGGAGAAGAAGTGGCTAAAAAACGGAAAAAGATCCCCACCAGCAAGTACGCTCTCAAAAATTGAGCAAAGAGAAGAGGACTGTCTAATAACACTCAGTAAGTGATCAGTTGTGTTTTTGGAACCCAGTTTGGTGATATAATATAAGCTGGGTCAGTAAAATTAGGCCTACATTGTGGTCTAAGACCAAGCATCAACTCATAGCTTAACAAAGGCTAAGGTAAATTACCCTAACCTAATTTGGTGAGGAGTCCTACTGTGGACCTCAATTTACTCTGCCCGCTCTGGACCATTTCCGGAATCTCTAGGCTGAGCCCTACAAGGCTAGGCTTAATCTACTCTGTAGTTAGACTGGAGATATTAGGGGTGGGTTAATTGGGGACCAATTCATACAGAGCATTTTTCACAATGGTGGCCCGTGCGGGAAATTTACATACTTTAGGCTTAACCTTACTTAACAAAAATTGCAGAATTAGGCTAAATGGTCTAACTTAAACCTAACCTAATCAAGCCTAAAGTAACAAACGTGTCTAATTAGGTTTACAACCTAGGGCCTAACTAGGAAACATTTACATTTAAGGAGTCCCATTCTCTTATAAGCTTAGAACTGAGTGGCACATAAATACTTGGGGGGATTTAACTAAATTTAAAAGTTGACTGTTTTGTCTGATTACACAATTTATTTGATCTCTCGTCTCTGATAATTTCTTCTTGCCCTATATTTCATTACGATCCCCAGTTAAACAATTTTGACTTAAACATGGACAGTGAAGAATTGAAACAATTAAAAAAAGAAAAAGAGGGAAAAGTTGGGCGCTGTTACTAAGGCCATCAACACTTTTAACAATATTACACAACCAGGCAAGGAAGATTTAGAGTATGTAATTCTTAAATTGGATAACTTTAAGAAGGATATAATAGCCATTGATGAGAGTATTTCAAAGTTAATTGAACCTGAAATGGCTGATGAACAACTTATAGACCTTTACTCTGATAATGAGCCTCATGTAATCTCAATTGAACAGCACATAAGGAGATTACAGTCTCGTTTGACCGACTTAAAACCAAATAAACCTATTTCTGATTTTAATCAAAGCAGAGCTAGCCTTCAACAAAATTTAAGTGGCATGCCAAATCCCGAGTCACAAGAATTTAAGGCTAAGTTACCCACTTTGCTAGTACCAACATTAACATTTGATGGGGACACGGTACAATTCCCATCTTTCATTGAAAAATTTGAGAGTTCAATATGTAATAAACCTTATATTCCAACCGTTGATAAGTTTAGCTACCTAATTAGTTTCCTTAAAGGTCCAGCCTATAACATGATAGCCTATTTACCAGCTGTGGGTGATTCATATGAAGTAGCTGTTGATCTCTTGAAACGTAATTACAGTAATAAAGATGAGATTATATTTGAATTATCTCGACAAATTATTGATTTTGCACCCGTAAAAGATAACCATAGTGATATGGAAAATTTTTATTCAAAATTAGAAGCTATTATGGGACAACTGGTTAGCAATGAGATAGATGTTAAAGCTTCATCTTGGCTTATACAAGGCGCAGTTCTTAGGTGCCTTCCTTTGAGAATTAAAGATGTTTTAGTTCAAAAGACGGGAAAAAATTATCCTAATCTTGAAAACATCAGAAAACACTTTCCAACTATCCTAACTAATTCAAATTGAGAAATAGTTCAACACAAAATAAGACCCAGACTGTGGATAAACCAAAGACTGTCCCCAGACACCAACTAGCTACAGCCAAACAGACAAAACTTGATACTGTAGAATCAAATGTGACCAACTGTAACACACGAACACCTACATTACAGAACTTTAATGTAACTGCTGCCTCAACTTACACACCACATTGTAAATTTTGTGCAAGTGATGAACACAGTAGTACTGGGTGTGGCAAATATTCAGACTTTAACTCAAGATCTAAAAGATGTGAACAGTTGAACCTATGTAAAAAGTGTACTGGCCAGGGACATTATAAGAAAGACTGTAAATGTGTGATTCACTGAAGTGTCCAAATAACAATACTCAAACTCCAAAGATACCTCCTCCAAACAAAGATAATCAAGAAAATGCCACTTTTATGGGACATTCTGTTTGTTTAAACAACGTAACAAAAAATACTGAGGTTCTTTTACCAACTATTACTTTGGACGTAGTGAATCGTGAGGGTAGCACCACTCCAGTGAGATGTCATATAGACTCTTGTTCTCAACAAACATTTGTTTCGCAAAATTTAGTTAATAAATTGGGTTTGACGCCAAACCCGAATGAACAAGAACTCAATATCACATCCTTTGTTAAGGATAACTCAAACAAAAATAGCTATAATACAATTGACCTGGAATTACATGTAGAAAATGAATTAGAAAAAATTAAAACAGTCATTATTCCAAAAGTAGGACAAAACAAACTGGTTGTACCCAAACTAGAACAAACCATCAATCATTTGAGGAAACTACAATATAGCTGATAGACATATCACAAACAACACAGTAGCTAACATTGAAATGTTAATGGGGGCAGATTATATTCATCTTATTCATAGGGGCATAGTGAAGATAGGTAATGGTATAGCTTATCAAACACCATCAGGGATAGCTCCTTTGGGTGACCTATCCAGATACAACCTAGACTTAAACCAAAATAGTTCATGACTAACAAATACTATGTGCCTTAACTCAGTCCTACATAACACCTGTAAGAATAGCAACACTTTGAATAATATTATAATAGCTGAGAACATTAATTCATCACTATTAAATGAAACTCTGGATGAGGCAATTCAAACTTTATGGTTGCTAGAATCTGTGGGTATACATGACACAAGTCAAACTTCAGAAGATCAGTTAATGGTAGAAAGATTTGAAGACACCATTCAGTGCAAAGACAATAGTTATTTTGTTGAGTTACCTTGGAAAATAAATTGTCCAACTTTAAGAGATAATCTCAAAGTAGCTAAAGGACATTTATATAAAGTAATGAAAAAGCTCAAACAAGATAATAGAATTAAAATGTACAGTGATGTCTTCAAAGAACAGCTACAGAAAGGCTTCATTGAAGAAGTAACAAATAACCCTTTTAAAAAAGATGGTTGTCATTATTTAACCCACAGGGGGGTTTATCGACAAGATGCCCCAACAACAAAACTCAGAGTAGTATATAACTGTAGCCTCAAAGACAGTGACAAACACAGTTTGAATGATTGCCTGATTGAGGGTCCTAATCTCATTTCTGACCTTGTGAAGATCTTACTCAGGTTCAGGTTAGATAAATATGTCTTACAAAGTGACATTTCAAAGGCATTTTTGAGAATAAATCTTAAAAATGAATATGACAAGAACCAACTTAGGTTCTTATGGTTGAGGGATCCATTTGATTTGAATAAAGGGTTCATAACCTATAGATTCAATGTTGTGTTGTTTGGAGCCAATTGCTCACCTAGCCTATTAGCATTGACAATTAGACATCATTTGAACCAGTTTAATAACTCTTTAACACTAAACTTCCTCAAGGAACATTTTTATGTAGACAATCTAATAGGCTCAACATCAACAAAATCTGAATTATATGAGGTCTATGAACACTCAAAACATTATGCAACAAGGTAATTTTGAACTTAGAGAGTGGATTTCAAATGATGAGGATTTAAACAAAAAGATTTTAAAGGATAATAATGTCTTACTTAACCATCAGACAGAGTTAAAACTTTAGGTATGAACTGGTATTTGGATGCAGCTTCTAACAATTATGATTCAATCTGCACTAAAGGTTTTAAACTTGATGAGGAAGCTAACACTGAAAGACAAATATTATCAGAGGCTTCAAAAATTTTTGATCCCATGGGTCTATTCCTGCCTTCACCAGTAAAATCAAAGATTCTCCTCCAAGAAGTTTGGAGGACAAATGTTGGGTGGGATGAGCCAATAACAACTGAAGATCAAAAATCTTGGAAGGAGTTAGCTGCTGATTTAACAAAAGTGCAGAACATTAAAATACAAAGGTACTGTGGGTTTAGGGATAAACCCCAGAGACTTCATGTGTTTGCTGATGCAAGCACACAGGCTTATGGGTGCTGTGCTTATCTTGTAAGTCCTACAGAAAGTCATCTAATTTATACAAAAGGGAAAGTTGCACCTCTCAAATCTACCCGAACCATACTTCAATTGGAACTATTGGCTGCTGCGTTAGCCATTAAAACCACTTCATTGCTTAAGGATGCTTACCATGATGTGAACATAACTGATATCCACATCTGGCTCGACAGTCAGATTTGTCTTGCCTGGATACGGAATGATAGTATTAATAGTAACAACATCTTTGTAAGAAATAGGCTAAAAGAAATAGCTGAAGCTAATGAAAGCCTATAAGTCAACTTTCACTATGTTCCAACTAAACAAAATCCAGCAGACTTTCTGACCAGAGGTTTATCCTACAAGTTGTTGAAGTCAAACAAAACTTGGTTCATGGGACCGAAGTGGCTCTGTAATACAGACCAGTGGCCTGTGGAACAAGTTAACTTGACATTAAATTTAATGTTTTCGAATGAAAAAGTTGAACCAATCACTAATTATGAACATTATTCTGATTTCAGCAAACTTGTTAGGGTCACAGCCTACTGTTTGAGGTTTGCTCACAACTGTTTAACTACAATTAACAAAGAGCTAAATAAGAACAATCATAATTATACAGAAGTTGCAACCAAGTACTGGATAGGGCATGCACAACAAAAGTAGTACAATAAAGAGTTAGAATTCTTGACTAATGGGAAACAAACAAAAGAGCCTGTACCATTAGTAGTTGTGGATCTAAACTTGTTCAGAGATGAGGAAGGTCTTCTAAGGTGTAAAGGGAGATTAGACAAATCAAAACTGTCTTACAAAAGCAAACATCCGATCTTTTTACCTAGATTTAGCTATCTGACAACATTAATCATCAGACAAACACATAATGATGTACATCAAATGGGGGTACCACAGACACTAACTGTATTAAGAAAAATTTATTGGATACCCAAGGGAAGGATCACTGTTAAAACAGTTCTGAATGAGTGTGTCACATGTAGGCGTATTCATGCTAGGCCCTATAGGAAACCAAATCCTCCTGCTTTGCCAGAGGAGAGTTACTCTCAACAGACCCTTTGAGACTGTAGGCATTGACTATACAGGAGCATTGACTGTAGGGGTGGTTGACACTGAACAAAAAATGTACATTGTACTGTTTACATGTGCTGCCTCACGAGCTGTTTATCTGGATGTTGTAGAGGACCTTACAGCAGAATCTTTTGTTGCTGTCTTTAAGAGATTCTGTGCACGACATTCAGTACCCAAGACAGTTTGGACTGACAATGCTACATGTTTCAAGGCTGGTGAACAGGTCATTAATGACTTGTTAAGTAATGAAGTCACACAATTATATGTAGAAAATTCAAACATAAAGTGGAAGTATATTCCAGTTGCCTCTCCTTGGTATGGTTCTATCTGGGAGAGGAATATACAAACAGTAAAGAATTGCTTGAAGAAAGCAATTGGTAAAAAACATACACTTGTTTCAGTTGCTCACTCTCCTGGCTGAGATTGAGAACATCATGAACAATAGACCACTCCCTTATGTTAGTGACAACATTAATGACCCGAAACCATTAACTCCAAATCATTTGATGATGGGAGAACAAGTTAGTCTCCTGCCGGACTACAATATAGACTCTTCAGAATACCCAAACTGGACGCAACAACATGATGAACTCCAAACTAAGTTACAACACTTAACTAGAGTTAAAGCTCATTTCATTAAACAGTGGAAAACTGAGTACTTGATGGATCTAAGGGAGAGACATAAACAAATGACTAAGAAGGATTTGTCTGACACAATTAAGGTAGGGGACCTTTTCTCATACATGACAGTATTCCAAGACAATACTGGCCTCTGGCTAGAGTTTTAGAACTCAGACCAGGGGCAGACGGGGTAACAAGAGTGGTCAAATTAAGGACTTCAATGGGTGACACAACAAGAGACATTTCTCTTTTGTACCCCCTAGAGTCTGGACCCAAAACAATGGAATTTGGAGAGCCCTCTCCACCGACAGTAACAACTGGAGACACTGAACTTCCAGTAACTATCCCCTTGACAGTAGGAGCGGTAACACATCCTACTACAACATTGACAGACACAAGACCTCAGCGACAAACAGCGTTAAAGGCGCGACTAGTTTTACAACAAAAAATAGATGCTGGGGAATTGTAATTTCATCTTCTAACTTTCACCTTTCCTTTTCTTATGGTAAAGACCATGGACAGTTTCATCCTATGGATGTATATTTTCTCTTCTAATTAAATGCTACATCTTCTCCATGAGAAGGTGAGGATAGTCACTGTTAATCAGATTAACAGGCATTTACAGTCAAATAGTTAGCTAGTCTACACTCAGACATAAAAATTGGTGACAATGACACCAAGATTATTATCTCCCGGGGCCCCCAGTATATGGAAAACTGATACGTGTGGGTAGTTGGGAGGTAACGAAAATGGTCCACTGAGTAGGTAGGTAGTTAATTTAACAATTATTAAACTCCTTTTATGTCAATAACTGGGTGGATGAAACCAATTGGTTGCTTACCAGAGTTATTCTCCACATTAGTATTTATATACTGTGTGATAGAGCGTGCTCGGTAATAGACATACATTACCGATCAACCAACCGAAAAAAACCCAAGGGGACGCTGGTGGAAAAAGCCGCGGGAAGAACGGAAAAGAAGGAACGGGGGAGCAAGACGGAACAGGGAGAAGAAGAGGCTAAAAAACGGAAAAAGATCCCCACCAGCAAGTACGCTCTCAAAAATTGAGTAAAGAGAAGAAGGACTGTCTAATAACACTCAGTAAGTGATCAGTTGTGTTTTTTGAACCAGTTTGGTGATATAATATAAGCTGGGTCAGTAAAATTAGGCCTACATTGTGGTCTAAGACCTAGCATCAACTCATAGCTTAACAAAGGCTAAGGTAAATTACCCTAACCTAATTTGGTGAGGAGTCCTACTGTGGACCTCAATTTACTCTGCCCGCTCTGGACCATTTCCGGAATCTCTAGGCTGAGCCCTACAAGGCTAGGCTTAATCTACTCTGTAGTTAGACTGGAGATATTAGGGGTGGGTTAATTGGGGACCAATTCATACAGATCATTTTTCACAGACAGGAAGCGGTGTTACCGTTTAAATACACGTTTACTTCGCTGTCCAAACTGTCTACGATAGACACACAAATTTTGTTTTATCTATACTGAACAAAATATTAGGCTGTTCTGTAGAATTTTTACATCACAAAAATGAAAAAAGGGCAAGGTGACCCAAATTAACCACCATCACTGGTGGCTTCATTGACTGTTAAAACTGAAGATGTCATATTGAAGATGAAGTTTAGTGTTTTAGCATGGTTAAAACAACTGATAAGTCTTGAAAACTTTATTAAAAATCAGTTTGACCTTGACTGTCTACTGTCTAGTCCTGGTGTGGCGTCTTCGTTGAGTGTCATTCAGCGTTTATGCCTAATTTTCATGTGTTCTAATGCAACAGTATCCTTTCAAAAGTAATCAAACATTATGTAATGTACACTGAAAATGAAATAGGTTTAATTCGATCAATTGAAAGTGGACAAATTTCTTTCTACCGTTTCGTTTCCAAGAGGACATTAGAAACATGCCACATGCACAAGCCCTATTGTATAAATATAGTATACCATATTTATACAATGTTACTCATCAATGGTTGAATACCCTTCTCAACCAGACTTAAACCAATCACTCAATATAAATCAATATAGGAATAACGCCCAACTGAAATTATTATAAAACAATAGCGGCTGAGTTACATTACGTTAGTATTACATTGTTATTTGGTTAAATTCATGCAACGCACTTTTTATAACAGAAAATTAACTATTTTAACATTTAAGTTTAACATGATTGAGAAGCTTGTCGAAAGAATTGGTCAACTGAACATTTACCACAACAGTCTTAGAGAAGAAAAAAGTTGTCATACATCATATAACCTATTCATAATATCTTTTTAACGTTTAACAAAGTCACAGAAAATCAGGACTGTATGCTCATGTTCGGAAGAAATTTTGTAAATGTCATTTAAACAATTTAGGCATGATCGGTCATAATATCGCTTCCCGTTGATCAGCGAAGTTAAGCGACTTTGGGTCTGGGTAGTAGTCCAGCTTATGTAGCAACCCGTGGTTCGGTTCCCACGTAAAGCTGTAGTTCCCCTCCGTCATATGACCTTAGATGTTGCGAAGGAAGTTAAACAACCCCAATTATTATTATTATTATTATTATTAGACATGATCAGTTATCTTTTAATTTTAATTTTCTGTGCACATTGTATGATAATAAAAACCCACTCTAATAGCGAGAGTTTATTTCCACAACAGTTTCGATGCCCACTGGCATCCTCTTCGGGTGGATACAAAAAACGAATGAACCAAAAGCAAGAGGGAAAACAGTCCAGGGACCATTGAGAAATTCACACATAGGATAGATCCCATTATCCTGTTCTCCCGACACTGGAAGGACATTTTATCAAAGGGTCCCGCTTATAAGTACCTGAGCACAAATTAAAATTATCTTATTCTTACCATACAGATTCTATTATTTTTGACAATTATTACATTTATTATTACATTTATCACAATTATTATTACATTTATTATTATTGCACTATTATTTATTACAAAAATTATAAATTTATTATTACATTGATTATTACATTGTTGTTTATTATTACAGAAATTTTAAACCGAAAAACGAATGAAAAAGGGGAGAAGGAAACAATCCAGAGACGATTAAGAAATTCGCATCTAGGTTAGATCTCGTTCTCCCGACACCAGAAGGGCATTTTATTAAAGGATCCCGCTTATAAGTACATTCGCACAAATTAAAACTAATCTCCTTGTTCTATACATACAGATTCTATTATTTTTACATAATTACTGCATTTATTATTGCATTTATTTTATTACCTTTATTATTACATTTATTATTATTGCATTTACAATATTTCCACATTTATTACTTTTATTATTACTTTTACATTTATTACTATTACGTTTATTATTCCATTTACATTTTACCGAAAAAACGAATGAACCAAAAGCGAGTAAGGAAACAATCCAGAGACTTAAGAAATTCACACTTAGGTTTAGGTTAGATCCCGTTCACCCGACGCCGTAAGGGATTTTTGGACTAAGAACCTCATTAGAGGGTCCAGCTTATAAGTACCTTCGCACAAATGAAAATTATCCACTTGTTCTATCCATACCGATTCTATTATTTTTCGTTTGACATAATTATTACATTTATAAAGTAACTTATTGATTCCCAATCTATAGCATATCATTTTGGCTGACCAGCCAAAATGATCATGCAAAATTATCATGCAAATGTTAATCAATGATGCAAAGGGGGAATGTTGCAATAGGTTATGCAACAAAGGGGGGAGGGAGCTTTGGGGGGAGAAGGGAGGATGACCTCCCCCCAAAGGGGTAACCTTAACCTAAGAGAGGGAGAGAAAGGAGGAGGGTCGTTGGGGGAGTAGTTGGGATGTCCTCACCCCCCAAAGGGAAAAATAACCTAAGCCTTAACCTAAGAAGGAGAGAGGGGTGTTCGCATGGCTCCAGCCAGACGCATAATTAGAGTTCAACCGAGCGCCCGCTGTCTTATAAGGTCCTAATCAGTCAGTTGGCTTAATCCGCCAGTTGGCTTAGAAGGCTTAATCTGATTTAGAAGGCGTAACTGGCTTGTTCAGATGTACATTATTAGGGTAGAGTTGACAGATTGCGCTATTTATTTAATTAAAGCATATATTCTTGACAGTTGTCTTAGAAATCCGTCAGTCGGTTTAGAAGGCGTAACCAGCCATTTGGTATATATATATAATTAAATAATTTCGTTTTATATACAACCAAAATAATTAAATAAAAAACCATTACATCAGTCTGTTTATTTAGACGAATTATTGGAATCAATTTCATGAAATATATAGAAAATAAATATACAGTCCTATACAAACGATGGAATATATATATGATAAAAAAAATAAAATAAAAAATAATAGTATAAGAAATACGAACGAGGAATATATATATAATAAAAAAAAAAAAAAATAATATAAGAAATACAAAACGATGGAGTATAACCATCAATATAATAGTACAGGAGACTATATATATATGTATATATATATATATATATATACACACAATTATATTAAATATATTGAAAAATATATATCAAAATACATTTACTTTATGTTCTACTGCGCTTAACTAAAACACTAAACTCGCACGTAAAAGAGTCTACAGTCAGGTCATTATTGCTTTGCACTACGCAATAAATACGATTAACATTATTTCACCGCTTAACTCTTAACGACCGAAGTTTTTGTAGGGTTAAGTTATAAGTGCGTGTATTGGAAACGGTACATATTTGACCCAGTGGTCCAAAAGAGGTTAAGTTATAGGGATACCTATACTACATGTAAATGGTCTTCATACCGTTCAATACTATTTTTGTGCTCACTTTACATTCGGTTGGCAAGTTATCTTTAAACACGGCTAGAATACATTCAAAAGCACGCACAAAGAGGTCATCGTTAGCCACAACATCATTATTAAATACAAGTCTAAACCTTTTAAATAAGCATCCAGCTCTAGACCATTCTCGTCTTGTTCAATCCTACACTCGGTAAACATGTCGAGCATAGCGGTGTATGCGTATTCAAGAATGGTATAATAAAGCATATCCATAACACGCGCGTCTAATATAGGCTTCAGCTTGCGGAAACCGACGATTTCAAACATTCTGTCGAGGATGAAACGGTTTCGCGTAGGGACAAGAACGTTATTATCAGAAGCATTCTTCCACATCAGTCGTATATCAGTGCATGGCTGATCATTATTTATACACAACGTACAAACAATGGCATATGAAGGGGTATCACTAATCTGCTCTCTTCTTGTACCTACACCTGCAGAAATTTTATAACGATCCTCACTCCACTTCTCAACTACCAAGAAGACTGTATTCATGTCCTCAACACTTAAATAAACAACATTCCGTTTACCAGAGTTTGTTTGTCTACAAGTCGTTTCCATTACATAGTTAATGACACCGGTTTTACGCCTGAACACGCGCAATGACTTCGGCACGGACACATCGTACACGGCATTGAGAATGCTGCTCAAAGGAAGTTCCATCGTATTCGAGGAGTGCACGTCCACTCGGTTCAAGGTCTGAGATGTCTATGAGGCACAGGCAACCGGATCGGCTCGACGGGAGGAGTGAGTCACACCATAATCTGATGAAACGTGTACGGCGTTGTTCCAACGTAAATACTTTTAGCCCATTATACTGGGTAAGTGTTTTGAGAAATTTTCCGATTCATGAAGCAATACCGGTTTTAATGTTTTATCACTCCCACTCCCAGAATACGCACCAGACATTTTCGTTCAGGGGGGTTTTCACGAGCTAAACACATTTTATTCACACTCCGGTGCACTATTTGAGAGAAACATATGCCCATATTTTTCCTTTTTGCTTAGCAGATGATACTCATCTCTAAATTCTGTTAAAAACTGACGCAGACCTTTAGCCACAACCTCAATACAAACCTCGTCATGATATATATTAATGTAGTGGTAAAAATACTTAAGATTCTCCATGATGACAAGATTTACATTCTCAGTCGCGGGGTACGAGTGCTCGGTATGATGCAACATGACATAATATCGCTTGTCAAACCACTCATCAACAAGACTCACTAACCATAACCGTTGCTTCTCTTCTGCACGTGTTGTTTCTTCTACTTCACGGTATCTGTAAGCTTTCACAAAGTTTAGTCCTACAACACAGTTCAATACATCACTTGTACTACGAAATCCTTCAATGCTCTCGCCAGAATAGCCGTAGAGTATTTGTCCCTCTTGTTTCTTCGAACGATTCAATGTAGCCTTAAAAGTATTAAAGGAGGGTGGAATAGAGAGCCATTATCTTCACACTTTGCTGAATACCATTTCATAAACGTCGAACACGCAATATTAAAGGTAGCCATTACTATTTTTCGTCTACTTGAGGAAATGCACGTCTGAGACCCAGGGCCTGCAGCGGTCAACTGAGCACGCAGGGAAGATATATGCCCAGGTAGTAGCAGGAGTCACGTGACCGATCATACAGGTGGGCGGAGCTTAGAACTTTCTCCTGTACATACGGTGGGCGGTGCTTAGAATTTTCTCCTGTACATACGCACACACACACAAAGGTGAAAGTAAAACGCTAATTGAAACACGATTTATTTAATAAACGAAATATTCAAGGTGTATATATATATACACACAAATACGTGTAATAAATAAACATATCGTTAACAATAGACATATATAACAATCAAAGATTATGGTATGCAAAGGGTACGGTATCGTAGGTACCAGGCACCTGGTAACGTTTCCTATAGGTGTTACGGAACACCTTTGTATCCCTAAATTCCTTCACATCTTCCAGCTTCTGCGCCCGAAAATTGTGGGTCCCTACAGTTAGTTGGAATGGCTGGTTGCCCTCATCATCATCCAAGCACACTAGATCCTTCAACGAATCAAAGTTAACGACCCGCCGATTGGCCTGGTTGAGCGTAATACCCTTAGCCTTTACGATATATTTCATATCCTCCCTGACCTTCACCCGTACCCGATAGGTTTTGGTCCTGTTGAGACAAAAGAGTCGGCGTATGCGATGTCTCCATACTCATCCTTGATCTCATCAGTTAACTTCCCGAGGAATTCACCAATAGGTGGCATGTATTCACCCTCCCTCGCTGTGAATATCACGCTATCTGTATCGGCGTACAAACCCTCCGACCGAGAATGCAATAGGCCCCACAGTTTGATGCGTGCGTAGGCCGTTGTAAAGCCGGCTACAGGTATGTTTGTAACCCGGAGGCCGATTTGGTATTCTTGTACTTTATTATATAAGTATTACCTACATTCACGATCTCCATGACCTCTTTATCGGAAGGGTTGGCATAATCCCAGATTTCATTATAACTTTTGCCAAATGAACGTTCACTTGGCCAGTATTCTGTGCAAATTTTCCCCAAAGACTGTTTAGACACAACTTTGCACTAAAACGCTTGCCTGGGTTCTTTACAATTTGGGAACGGTCACGGTAACGCTGAATATAAGCCGATATTTCATCTTCAGTATCAACTCCTCGTGGATGCTTCAAAAAAGCGTTTATATACGGCGTGAAAAGGTTAGGTAGCTTCTGAAACCTCCACACCTCATTCTGTAGCCATGACGAACGGCTAGGTCCAGTTCAGGGCTTGTATATACACCTCTGATCTTACGCTGGTTGGTTGTATGATTACAATCCCCATTGTTCTCCTCTGCGCACTTCACGCACAGCGGAAACGGTGCTAGGACAACTGCCCCCCGGACAACCGCCCCCCGGAAAATTGCCCGCCGACAATTGCCCGCCGAAAATTAAGCAAGAATTGGCAATAATGTTGTTAAATATTGTTTTAGCTTGCCATTTTTTAAACGTAAATTTAATTTCTATTTAATTTTTATTTACTTATGGGGGGGCAATAATCCGGGGGGCGATTGTCCTACGGGGGCAATTGTCCGGGGGGCGGTTGTCGGGGGGCGGTTGTCCAGGGGCAGTTGTCCGGACACCGGGGAAACATGAGTTTGTGATCTATAACGACGGGTAAGATCGGCATCCATAAATCGCGAGGGGGGAGCACATCTACGAAAGAAAGGCCGAAATAGTACCCGTTCAAATTTGTGGAGAGCACCTCGATGGGGGACAGGTTAGGTCCCATCAGTTTCTCAGGTGCAGCTACGGGGTACGGATTGTTCTTCATCACGTAGGGATATAAAGAACAGAAGTCCGGGTAATGGAGTTTCACGCCCTCCGTAGGCGGAAAGTATAGCTTGAAGGGATTTGTACGCCCTCCGAACAAGCTATCACCGCATTTGAGAGAATCCAGCACCATTGAACGGTACTGTTCATCTGTTTCCATCCGTGCATCATACTCATGTTCCCACAATACTTTGTGAGTGAACAGGGAGCCTATAAGTTGATCGCGAGTGCGGGTCCACGCAAGACTGTCGGCAGGAGATCTACCGTGGATATCTCCTACGATTCCACACTCAGGACGGGGGCATCCGTGCCACCAACAACCGTTGAGTACACAGTCTTCTCACCAGTGGCACAGTTTTCTCTTAGAGACTTAGACCATCAACCCAAAACACACGACCATTAACCTTAATGGGTACATCCCCCGTGTAGCGGGCATGCTTTATTATACACCTGTCTGCTGCTGTATGTGTATGAGCAAGTAAATAGCCTTGTGCCCATAACTGCGAGGATTGTTTCTGTGAATGACGGCTAAGGTGTCTTTAGGCATGAATTTATTCTTGAACACCGAAAAACATAATGAGGCTATCGTGGTTACGACTTGCAACGGATTGCATTTGAAACGGTCTACGTACATCCTTCTAAAGGCCTGGAAACATACACTAAGCACCGCACATCATTCACGCAATAACGCTCACATTCATCAGCTATATTATAAGGATTAGATTCATTAAAACTGTTGTAGTAGCGGTCAAAATTTTCACGTTCATCTGTACTCATATATTCATAGTTAAAGTAATGTTTGGGTGGAGGTAGTCCTATGTATTTTAAAGTTTCGCTAGTGAGGAATGTGTAAGGGAAATATTCCTTTGAAACTTCAGCGGCTAAGCCCATCACCTTAGGTAGCTTTGCTAATTTACAAGGTGTGAATAATAAGTGTCTTTAAACTGTCCATTACCTCTTATTTGCATCTGTATAAGTTTGTTTCCTCTTTTCAAGGGATCACCTGTAAATATCTCAGATGACTCGTGCTCAAGCAGCTCCTTATAAAGGAACTGTGTGTCAAATTTTGCCCCGTTGTGGGCAAGAATATACAGTTATTTTTTTGAACTTGTCCGCTAACTTGACAATATAGGACACAAAGAGTTTCTCAGGGCTATCGTGGGCAATCTTTTTAAAACGTTTGTCGGTTTACCACATTTGTGACACTCATCACACTCGATCTCCATACACTCATCGCAGATAGTCTGGCTTAAAAGTAAATGTGGAATAACCTCTTTGGTTTCAGCGTTCGTGTATGTTTCTATACCGTTGTACACAGTTATACAAGGGCTATTTTTAGGCTTAGCTTTACTCTAACCGCCTTATATTTCTCATGGCATGTAGGACAGTGAATTTCATCACATTTATGTTTGAAATTCTCCCAATTATCCACCATATGAAACATACCACATTCAGAGATTCTCATTTTCCTGCAAGTGCCAATTATCTTATGAAGCTCAAAACAGTTATTATTGAAAAATGTGCGTCTACACACATCACAATCCCTCTTCTCAGCTTCAACTACACGGCTTTCATATTTGGAGCTTTTACACTGCTCATATACCATGTGGTATTCTTTACAATGTTTCACTATATCATCCGCAAACTCGATACACCCTTTTCACAAATCATGATGTCGTCCATATTTTCGACTTTTTATCATAACTCGTGTAAAGGTCCCTTATATTACGGATAGGGAGATACGTTGTTCCTGACAGTCCTAAAATAAGTAGGGGTCTTGTACGATCTCTCACACAGCTTTTAAAAACACACACAGTCCTACAGTCCACAGCTCCACTACCGTAGGCAGCCAAATTTTTTGGGCCGTATATTTAGTACAGTAAACATACGAGCTAAGACTACTGCTATAAAGCCGCAACCACGATCGACGTTTATATGCCGCCTGTAAATAGCCTGAGAATTGAAGTTAAGAGTATAAGGTGTGGCACTATGACCCGCAACACGGAACACACGGTCAATATTTACCTTGAAGTTGTCCATATTGAAGGCTATACTACTTTGAGATGCCTGCATTATACGGCCTAATATACTGTATACTCTATATCTACAGCTGCCAAGCGTCTGAATGGTATTACTACCCAAAAATCATCTACATCCCCGTCATCTGACCCTAACCCGAAGGACAGTCGCGTTCTGACTTCACGTTCGTCGCGGTTCTGAAGGGCAAACTCTACAATACGTCCAACTACGCGTCGGAGTCCGTTTTCAACATCATTGCTATACATGGATCTAGGATCAACCCTGACTATATACCGATTTCTAGTCAAGGCTGCGGTGGGGGTAGCGATGCGCACCAACTCGAATGTTATGCCATCCTCTACAGAAGCTGCTGTGGAGGACGTACCCGGACTTGAAAAGGAATAAGGAGGTATATTTGAGGAAGGTACAATTGTCGGGGTTGTGCTGTAAGACGTAGACGGTTGGGGCTCTATTACTGGGGGTCTAACAACCGGCGCAATCCTGGCACGGTTTATACCTAACGTGGAAGGTTCTTCATCATGCTTTCGCTTTGAATTGTCGCATGCTACAGGTATCGTTGGTGTGGACTCGGCGGTGGGGATGGAGTCTGTGATCACAACTACACTCTCGTCGGGGTCATCTGTAATATCGATGTTGGGCTGCTGTACCTCATCGTCATTCACGGTTCTGTGGGAGAAGAGAAAAACAAGACTGTAGAATATAAGGATCATCACTTAAATATTTATTATATTTTGTGAATGGCCCACTTAGGAGTGTGACGTTTTAGAAATGGATTCTGTAGAAAAATTCAGGTTCACAAGCACATCCACATGTATTATATCTGGCCCTACAGGATGTGGTAAAACTGTGTTTATGTTTAAAATCATTAAAGAAAAGGGAAATATTTTCTCAAAATGTGTGCATAAAGTTATGTGGTGCTATTCGACGTATCAATCAGTGTTCAACGAGCACCAAGATGATATTTTGTTCCACAAACGTGTATATGACGTTAATTCGTTAAAGGGAAATGAACACACAGTCATTGTAATTGACGATCTCATATTGGAGATGGATAAAACGTTTGCCGAGACATTTACAGTATTCTCCCACCATCCTAACATAAGCGTGTTCTTCGTCAATCAGAATCTATTTTTAAAAAATAGATACATGCGCGATGTGTCGTTAAATACACAATATCTAGTCTTATTCGCGGAACGTAGAGATGTACTACAAATTGGGTATTAGCCAATCAAATGTTCCCGAATCAGCGTAAGGAGTTTTTGGAAGTTTATAAAGAAGCTACAAGCCGCGTTACGGATATTTGCTTTGCGACCTTCATCCGCGAAACACGTTTAGGGTGCTTCTAAGAACGAATATATTTCCAAACGAGCCTGAAACGGTGTATATTCCAGAATGACAAAGAGGCTAAAGAAATACCATGAATTAAAAAATCTATCATCGACTGCCCCGGGCAATGCAACAGATGTTTGCTAAAAATATCGACTCCGACTTTTTAAAATGCATCTGTGAAATCTGTCTTAACGTTATAAATTGCAATGTATCAATGAAACCCCTCAGAAGGCTCGCCTACGCCGTTACAAGAACATAATACGTGCACTCGCTCGTAAAAGTCAAACTGGGGAAGAAAAAACGAATTATTGTACAAAGAGGAGGGTCATTCCTCCCATCTTTTTTCAGTTTTGGGTCCTTTACTGACTAGATTAATATAATGAAGAAAGTGGTAGTGATTCCACACGAGGTGTATGCTTCACTGCAAAGTTCAAAGAATCCAGACACGGTTCTAGAACCCCGTAAAAGCAGGCTTAAAAGAATGGAAAGCGAATTGTTAGCCCTATTAAACAGTGAAAAAACACCTGATGAGAAAAGAATCTTATACCAAGAAGCTCTGCAGAAATTTCTTCACGAGTACGAAAATTATAAGAATCCGACAGAGATCCCGTGGTTATTAGGCACAGCACGGACACGATGGCATGGGACATAGCTGTGTCCGACGATAGAGCTGACCAACCAAAGATTAACGGGTCGGCACACAACATATCGAGCATGTATGAAAAAGCACCCTCCCACATACATTGAGGAATAAAGGTTTAAGTCATTATAATCTATTGAGTGAAGACCCCAACATACAATGGACCGATACAGGTGAGATCATTGTGGAAGGAGCAAAGGTACAGGGATCGAATATCGTAGACATCGTCCATGATCTGGTGAGAAAGTGGGATAGGCCCTCACCATTAGGCTGGAAGCATATTAAGGCAAGACTACAACAAATAATTGTCCAAAAAACAATGATAGGAAATCTGAACAGATTAAAATACTTGGAACATGCCTCGCACGTGCCACAATTGAAAACGTCATCACCCCCAGCGGTAACACCTCTGAAAAGGAGAAAGAAGAGGATAAACAACGATCAACCCTATCCACGTGTCTCTAAAATACAAATGGCTAACATATTAAGAAAACGCATTATGACATTTCTAGCCCAGCCTCCAACGGAGGCATAGATAGACTGTACAGAAGTGTTTACAATGACGGAGTAGGGAAAAAAGGTGTTGAGAGGTTTTTGCGGGAGCAGGACGCTTATACACTTCATAAGCCGGTGAGAAAAAGGTTTAAAACAGCCAAGACAACAGCGGCATCGATTGACTCTATTTGGCAAACAAATTTAACAGACATGCAACGATATTCAGTGTAGAACGATGGTTACCTCTACATCCTATTCATAATAGATGTATTCTCTAGATATCTGTGGCTAATTCCTCTGAAAAATAAATCGCCTGAAACAGTTGCTAAAGCCACCAAAACGTTGATGTTCAAAAAAACAGGGTTCCTGGCTATTTTTGTACGGATATGGGAAAAGAATTTATAGGCCGAGCTTTTCAGAACATGTTGACAGAGTTTAATATCAGCTACTACACTACCAATTCTATACATAAGGCCTCTTTAGCTGAAAGAGTTCAACGTACCATAAAGGAACGCATGCACCGGTATTTTACACATAAAAACATACAAATATGTAGACATTTTGGAATCACTGGCCTCATCATACAACCGCTCACACCATCGCACGATTGGGAAAACACCTAACGAAATTTTAGAAAGAGGTGCGCGCACAGAGCCTGATGTGAGAAGAGATTGAACACCACCACCACACACTGCGCGTTTCAAAATCAATGATTATGTAAGGTTGTCGCGTTTGGGAAATAAATTCGCGAAAGGATTTGAGCAAGGCTGGACACGTGAGATTTTTAAAGTTCGTGCTATCAAATCTAAAGGCGAGATAATGTTGTATTACGTTGAAGATTTGAATGGGGAAGAAATCGCAGGAGGCTTTTACCGCGAGGAGTTGCAGAAAGTGACATTTAATTTAGGAAAAAATGTGTTTAAAATTGAAAAAAATTTAGGAAGCAAAGGTTCAGGAAAGAGGAAAATGTAACTGGTGAAATGGCCAGGATACCCAGAAAGTTTCAACATCCATATAAAAGCTGATGCAATAATGAAACTTAAATAGTATGCAACATGGCGCCTAACCACTTCTATGTCACACTCCCGTCCTCCTCGTCCCTCTCTGTACACCCTAACAACACACTAGCCAACTTTGTAACAAAACTCCACGGACCCATTGAATTGGGTCGTGATACGTATGAGGTGGGTATATGCGAAATTCAGCTGAATACCTTCTTTTTAAGGGTTGGCCTCGAAACAGATAGAAAACATCGCCGTGGGAGTTCTACCTAAAACGGTATTAACTGGAATGCAGGAATACTCTTTGGTGAATGGAAAATATAAAACGAATGCCTTTAGATTCGGGAATTTCGGCCTTAAAAATATAACTCTATACGTCAATGGCTTTGCGTTGGGCGGGGCTATGGATATGGATTATTCATCAGACGAGAGAGCATATAGTAATCTAGCCCATATTGCAGGTGCTTTTGATGAGCTCGGGTTTGGGGTAGCGCAGAAAGAATTCATCGATCAATTTAACCTTTATCCGTTTGACATCACACTTGATTTATCTGCTAGTGTAAATACACACTTAAGTCCACAACAAAGTGGAAACATCTTAGTCAGGTTGGAATTCGCCAAGCCTATAGACGCTCCTATTAGTGTACTAGTATACCTCGAGTCACAAGCTCTAATAGAAGTTGACAGATTTTGGAGCTTTGTCACTAACTTTTAAAATGGATGCGAATACACTTCAGAGAGTAATGAATAGTGAATGAATCACGCGATCCAAATTTATCGGTGTGTTTGCGATGAATGAAACATTGAAATTGCCAACTACGAGAGATTGCGGTAGCCTTAGTGTGAACACAGATGTTGTTGGTAGTGAAGGGATTTATTGGTTTACAATTTATTTTTAAAATAGGGACCGGATGTACCATTTTGATTCACTCGGGACTCAGCCCTGGAGTGACCCTGTTGTAAAATTTCTCGAGCAGATGCATATCCCCGAAATTGTATGGAATCCCTAACGACTACAAGGATATTTTAGTAATACTTGCGAGATGTACTGCCTCTCATTTCTCATGCATGTCACGTGGTAAGGAATTTATAAACTTTGTAAATTTATTCGACACGTGTCACACTCAACGAAACGACGAAATGGTATGCAGACAGATAAAAAGCCGTTTTCCGATTGTGTGCACTCGTTGTATAGTATGATGTTTTGTTCGTATATATATATATCTATATATATATATATATATATATATATAATCTTATATAACTGCATCCAATAATGTTAGGTTGTGTATTCTGTAGCTTATTTAAGATGGTTATTGTATAAAAACATGATTTCTTTCACTTAATAAATTGATGAAAATACACTGTCTTCAAACACGAAAAAAAGATCGAAAGATAAGAAAAAACTTATATTATTTCGTTGATGAAATAACAATCGCTGGGTTGACTGCTCGGTAAAACTTCTAGCTCCGTATTCATGTCCACGACATGCGTTTCTTCAAAACGAAAAGATTGTATAACACGAGTCAAATCGTGATCTGACCTTTAAAGAGTCGATAAATAATTAGTTCATACTAAACCTTTTTTAATAAAAACCCAATTGTTTAAAACATATGCAGAGTATTACAATGTGAAGATATCTTGGAACCGCTCAGAGAAGTTCCTTTAAGCGAAAATGTCGAATAACAATTATTATGGAATTTATAAAATTATTTAAAACTTGTAAAGGATTGCTATAAAAAAAATTCAACGAACTAATCTATAATTGCAGATACCTACTATTTAAATGAAGCATTTTAAATGGGATGAGATGAATTACTACAACCATCCATATATATAATGAAATAATCCAGAACAGTGCTCTTTCTCCTAATGACGCACACTAAATAAATAAGTTCGCGAATAATTGGCTACAAAAATAAAATTACAGGCACATAATTACTTACATTTCTACAGCAGTCCCATGCGTTGGATCGTAAGGAACGTCATTGCAAATATCATCAACGGCTTGCGTTGGGAATAAGCCATCCCGGTCGGCTGCGTTAAAAAGATTAATTGTAGACAACGTGATAGTATCTCCCTCTTGATATACAGTACTGGCCAAATTATTAGGAATTTTTTTAAAATTTCATTTTTTGGTATAAAATGTTAAATTAAACCAATTTTAAACGTTGAAAAGTTATTTATTTCTACACAAGAATACATGGTCATTATTTAGCAATAGTTTAGTACTTAGTTTGACCCACCTTAGCTGCCATAATGGCTGCGACACGCTTCGGCATGCCATGAATCAATTTTTTGCATAATTCTCTAGTCGAACGAAGCGTGTTTGTTCGTCAGTTGTCGTTTGGTTGTCGTGCGATGCGGGTGTGTTTCTCTTTCTTTTACGTGTCATTGTAACTACCGTTTAATTTAAATAGTGTATTTACCCAATTTCGGCAATTATTTGTTACAGTTTTTAAGTGAATTTGAAAATGGGGCGAAAGAATGACTTGAGTCCACGGAAAATTGGGCAAATACAGGTTTTATTAACTTCTTCTACATTTAAACAAAAGGAAATCGCTGCCAAACTCCATGTTTCACCACAGTCAGTACTTCGTATTAAGAAAAAATGGTATTTGGAGAAAATGTAGGCCCCAAAAGGGTTGGAAGATGCGGCAGAAAAAGGGTAACGACTCCAAGAACTGATAGACAGATTGCAATTTTGTCTCTTAGAAATAGAAGAGCTACTTGCAAAAACATTTCCAGTAGTCTAGCGGCTGATGGCATCAATATTAGTCGTAGAACAGTCAACAGGAGGCTTCTAACTGCCGGCTTCAAAGCCTACCGCCCAAGGAAGAAGCCCAGGCTCACTGAGGCTATGAAGAAGGCACGTTTTGCATGGGCAAAGGAACACATTAACTGGACTAGTGAGGATTGGGAACAGGTAAGAATAATATTTAACATTAAATAGAATGTTAATACAGTAAATACAGTATGCATAGAAGTGTATTTACAGTACGTGATAAAACTGCAGTAAAAATATCTGTAAAGCAGCAAGTCATACTGTACTTCGTTTTAGCTGTACTTCATACGCTATGCACTGACTCTTTCACAGGGCTTTCTTTGATTGCAGGTGGTGTTCTCCGATGAGTCAACGATTGCCGTGCTTGACGATCGTGTTCAAAGTGTAAGAAGGAGGCCTGGAGAAGAATTTTTGCCTGAGTGTCTGATGAAAACGGTGAAATTTCCACAAAAGATCATGGTTTGGGGAGAAATTTCTGTGCATGGAACTAGTCGTTTGAGCATTGTTGAGGGGAATATGAACCAAGTCAAGTATATAGAAGTACTAAGAAGACGTCTACTGCCTCAAATAAGGGAATGGTATGGTAATAGACGTTGGATTTTCAACAAGACTCAGCTCCATGCCACACGGCAAAGTCGGTTAAAAAATGGTGTCATGAAAATAGTGTTCGGTTGCTCCCATGGGCTGGAAATTCTCCAGACATGAACCCAATCGAAAGTTTATGGTGTATTTTAAAGGACGTAATCCATGAAACGCCGATAACAACAAAACACCAACTCATAGAGCGACTTATTGAAGTCTGGTTTCACTCTACACGTATTAAGGAATTATGCAAAAAATTGATTCATGGCATGCCGAAGCGTGTCGCAGCCCTTAAGGCAGCTAAGGGGGGTCAAACTAAGTACTAAACTATTGCTAAATAATGACCATGTATTCTTGTGTAGAAATAAATAACTTTTCAACGTTTAAAATTGGTTTAATTTAACATTTTATACCAAAAAATGACATTTTTAAAAAATTCCTAATAATTTGGCCAGTACTGTAAATCCGGTAAACTGTAAAGTTCTTGACTCATGACGGAGGGAGTGCTTATTCACTGGTGAAAATAACTACTGTGAATCCCAGCTGAAAATATCCCCCAAAAGACTAACAGGTGGTTCGTAATTTTGATGATTGGTTGTGAATATAACTGAGCGGGGCTGTTAAATTTGTGTATCATTCGTAATACCGATATAACTGACCCACGCTTTGGACGTCCTGAATGGTCGACAAATAGTGTCTTTATCTTCTCTCCGTAGATTTAATGCTCACATCTCAAGGTGTATGAGTGAATTGCCACTTGCAATCTCTACCACGATGGTTTCATATATTTGCAAATATTTGCGCCAATACTTTTCTCGGTTTTCCCATTTTGGAACACACCCCTTCATGCAATATCCCTCACCCCTTTGCAACATTGATCAACATTTGCCACTTGCAATCTCTACCACGACAATATTTTGCTTTATTATTATTTGAGGTCATACTATTCGATCTTCAACTTTCCTCATTTTTGATGGGGAGATGGACAATTTGAGCGGCGGCAACTCGTTACGGGAATATCTTCATCAGAGCCTCTCAGCTCAGTACCACAGGAAATAGAATTAGTGCCGCTACTCTTCATAATCCTGACATAGAAAATTACGAGACAGCACAGTAACATCCAATGACAGAGATTATTAGAAAAATAAAATTCTAGAAGATCTCTACAAACAGAATGTTTTTGTAGAGATACAACAGGATTTAGTTATTTTTGTACAAAATGAAGTATAAAAAAATAGTTTCAGAGCTCATCCTGGCTCGAGACCAGGTGACGGCCGCCGGCGCGCGGTAAACGATCATCCTTCAGCACAATTGGTTGGTAGATAAATGGGTACCCTAGGTATCCTAGTGGTTAAGACGCTGGGGTGCTGATCGGATGTTGAGAGATCGAGTCCGGACGATGACATTGTAATTTCTGCCCGCCCATGCTGGAGCGTAGTTCGGATTCAACGTTAAACTGTAGGTCTAAGGCGGGTGACAAGTTTGATCTTAGTCAAAATGAACATTTTGGGGGGATACTAATCGATGGTTACCAATAAAGTTGAACTTTTTTAATGCATGAAGGATGGGACAGGGGGTAATAATGTGGTAAGTTTTAAAAGAAGTCGCTTGGTTTTTATGAGAAATTTCAACTGTTACGATACGGAAAAAGGTAGGAACTAAAATCCATGGAGTGCAAAAGAAGCTTAAACGCTTGGTATATACAATCCCAGATGAGCCGGGTGTAACTATGTGAAGTGGGGAGTAAAAGAATCCAACTCACTACTAATTCATCAGGCCAACTCGAGAGGAGGGGCGATAAGCTTGATCTTCGTGAAATGAGGAATCATCGTACGGAACATTTGAAAGGTTGAAAGGTACATAAATATATGTTAGAAAGATGGGCCAAGGCAGAACGTCCGCAAAAGTGCCCACACTCATAGAAAAAAAAAAGAATCCGAAATTAAGATAGAGAAAAATAGTTTTTTCCTTTCAAAAAATTGTGCAAATGCCTGTATAATAATAATAATAATAATAATAATAATAATACACTGGTCAACACTCATTTTATTGCCAATCATATTAGAGTGATTTTGGGGTAACTTTGTGGTGCTGATTCCGAATATGACATCGGTTTTACTAGATTGGCTCTAATTTATGAGATAATTGGTACCCCATTGAAACACGTAAAAATGCAAAAAATTTAATGTTCAGGCGGAGCCTACTTACAAATCGCATTGAAATTGTCTCAAATCATACAAAAGTAAACACATGAAATACATAATGGCATTTTATTCGGTCTCACCATCTAGAATGTTCCGGTAGTTTCCCATATGCACGCGTTATGGTTACGTTTCCTATTAATTGAGGGTATTCATTATCTCAAGAACTAGAGCCAATTCGGAAAAACTACTTTCATTTTGGAATTCAGCAACCCCAAAATACCCTAAATTCGTACGAATTTCCTTGGCAACGAAAAAAAAAAGTTTTTTTGTTGACCTGTGTAATATACCTTTTCATTCTTTTCATTTAAAAGATGTAAAGGATTAATAATAATAATAATAATAATAATAAACCTTTTCATTTTTTCATTTAAACGATGTAAAGGATTAAGACGACTATGAAGAAAGAAGACACCATGCAAATTACACGCAAAGAAAAATAAGACATATAAACAACGAAGTTAAAATATAAAAACATTTATATACAGTAACAGGAAAATAATCGCGTGAGAGAAAGAGAGAGAGGAGACGGAAGCGAGTCTTTGGGTGAAAGTTTGTCAACCGCGTTCCATTCTAACCTTTTGCGGTTTTGAAGTAGCCTCGGGCTAATCAGGTGTTTTTATGCGTATGGAGTTTACCGCGTTATACATTTTGGAGTAGCCTCCGAGTTTTACACGTTTTCTCCCCGACAAAAGTAAATAGACACTTTCGGAGAAGTTAGTTAAAATAATTATTGTTTTCATTTTATAGATATAAAGTGTGCACGTTTATATTTACAATGTTTATTGTTATTTAAATATACTAGCATGAAAGAACGAAGAAAACAAATGAATAAAGGATTCCTCATTTACTTTGCTTTCGATGAAATTTCTTCATAAAAGTATATATAGACTTCTCATTTAATTCTTCTCTCAATTACTTTGATTTCGCTGAAATTTATTGATGAAAAAATATAGGTGTATAGAAAAGATTGTCAAAAATAAACACTTTCGGTTTGGCTTTAGAGTAAATGGAAGCGATTCAGGTCTCCCGAGTTATAAGTAAATTAAATATTATTCTTATAGATTATGTTAGTGGAATAATGTACACTATAAAGAATCCTGTGTATTTCTTTTATTATTAATATTAGTGTTTTCTTTATTTCTTTTGCTAAGCCATGGATTAATTGTATTTCATTTAAATATTGGGAGTCGTCTATTGTGGGCAGTGTAAAGCTTTCTTAGTTAACTGTATTGACAAGACACAGAGGAATGACAAAAGTAAATAGACACTTTCGGAGAAGTTAGTTAAAATAATTATTTTTTTCTTTTATATATAAAAAGTGTGTACTGTTATTTTGCAGGCATTTTTCTTTTATTGTTAATTAAATAAATAATGTGTTTTAATTCGAGCAATTTAAGGAGAAAGTTTATCTTGCCTTTAATAAATAAGTAATTAAAATAAATGGTGGAGCCTGGTAACCCTGCATATAATTAAATTATATAAGAGTCTCTAGAAACTCATCTATAAATAAATAATTAAAATGGTGGTATCTGCCAACTCTACTTATAGAAATAAATAAATAAGTTGTAATTGGCAACTCCAGACCCTCTATATAACAGATACTGTGCCCCAGGACTCTCATTATGCGACGGACTCCGGTGGAATAAAGAACTCTCTCCTCTCTCCTTCTTAGGTTAAGGCTTAGGTTAGGTTTCCCTTTGGGGAGTGAGGACATCCCAACTTCTCCCCCAAAGATCCTTCTCCTTTCTCCCTCTCTTAGGCTAAGGTTACCCCTTTGGGGGGAGGTCATCCTCCCTTCTCTCCCCAAAGCTCCGTCCCCCTTCATTGCAGCTTGGGGGATAACCCCTCCCACCTTGTTGCATAACCCCATCCCCCTTTGTTACATAACCTCTTGCAGCATTCCCCCTTTCCCCTTTTCATCATTGATCAACATTTGCAGCATTGCATTGCACTCTACCATTTTGCGCCCATATTACTAATAATCACTGTAGACTAGGGTTTCTCAAACTTTTTGTGTCCGAGACCAGGTAATTTTAAGATTTTATCGCCGCCTTGTGTATGTATACATAGAATAACACGCGTGAGCACATATCATTGTGTATAATAAAATTATCCTTACCATGATTCGGGCCCGGGATATTTGAGTGAGAGTCGCGAGCACAACCACCACGCTGCGAAGAAGTTGAAGCAAACACAACCTGTTACATTTACACAATCGGGTTAACACTGACAAAAGAAATCTCGGATTCGAATCCTGGAGGTAATTTTGTATTATACAAAATCACGCGTGCTCATGCGTGTTATTCCAACTACGTGCCAAAGTTACACCAAACAGATTTGAATTAAATGCTGCCATTACCTCCAGTGCAGGGGAGTTAACACGTAAAATAGCTCTGAACGCAAAAACAATATGCGTTTCCTCTGATGTTCAAATATAAAACAAGTCTGGAACCATAGGGTAAAATAAGTAATTCATGTTTTTCGGTTTATGCAAGTGCCCATGATGTCTTTGAGTAAGGAAGAACGCATCCAGGTAATTCTGCTCGTAGGAAATCGGAGTCACAGGGAGGTCGCTGAGGAATTTAACAGACTGCATCCGGACGGCGCGTCGATAACACACAGCTGTGTCGGCAAACTTGTAGCAAAGTTCAGGGAAACGGGATCCATAGGAGATAAACCACGCAGTGGACCTCCGAGGACATCTAACGACGATGACACAGCCGCTACCATCCTCGCTCATTTCACAAACAGTCCCCAAAAGTCTCTTCAGCGGTTGTCCGCTGAGACAGGAGTGTCGAAAAGCAGCATCCACCGCACTCTTCAAGCACACAAATGGCATCCTTACAAACTTCAAATCCTGCACATTTGCGGGAGCACATCATCGACACATGCAACACCATCACTCCTGATACCATTCACCGTGTGTTTGCTGACTGGATATCTCGTCTGCAATTGTGTATCAATAATAATGGTGGACACACTGAACACGTTCTGTGAATAAAAGTCGTTTTTATTGCCGTTTTTATCATTTTGCCCTATGGTTCCAGACTTATGGGACACCCTGTGTGTGTATATATATATATATATATATATATATATATATATATATATATATATATATATATATATACAGGGTGTCCCATAAGTCCGGCATCATAGGAAAAATAATAAAAAAGCAAAACAAAAGCTTTTATTTACAGAACGTGCTCAATATGTCCACCATTGTTTTCAATACACAAATTCAGACGTGATACCCAGTCAGCAAGCACACGGTGAATGATGTCAGGAGTAATGGTGTTACATGCCCCAATAATACGCTGCCCCAAATGTCAGCACTCCTAATTTTCTCTGCGTATACCAGCGCTTTCAAGTGGCCCCAGAGATAAAAATCTAGTGGCGTGAGATCCGGGCTTCTAGCTGGCGATTCCACAGGCCCTCGACGTCCTATCCAATGACCAGGGAATTGTTGGTACAGGTATTCCCTTACTTGAGTGCTGTAATGTGCAGGAGCGCCGTCTTACTGGAACCATATTGGGAAATTTCCTTCTTCGTTCAAGACACTGGGAAATGCTTCTTCCTTGAGCATACATAGGTAGGTGCCTCCAGTGACATGTTCATCGAAAAAGAGGGGGCCTATGATGCGATCCTTCCAAATGCCACACCATACCATCACCCGAGATGCACCTTGTTCCTTTGAAGAGGTATACCAGTGAGGGTTGTTTTGAGACCAGTAGCGGGTGTTCTGTCAATTTACCTCACCATTTCCATAAAAAACAGCCTCGTCACTGAACAGAATGGTGGACGGGAAATTGGCATCCCGAGGATATTGTTCCGTAGCCCATTCACAAAATTCCTTCCGCAGGTCGGGATCATCCTCGCTTAATTTCTGTAGGATCTGAAGTTTATATGGATGCCATTTGTGAGCCTGAAGAATGCGATGGATGCTACTTTTCGACACTTCTGTCTCGGCGGACAATCGCCGGAGAGACTTATTGGGACGTCTGTTAAAATGAGCCAAGATAGCAGTCGCTGTATCATCGTCAGTGGACCTCCTTGAAGGTCCACTGCGTGGTTTATCTTCTATGGATCCTGTTTCCTTAAACTTTGCAACAAGTCTGCTAACACAACTCTGTGTTATTGGCTCGCAATCTGGATGCAGTCTGTTAAATTCTTTGACTCCGATTTCCTTTGAGTAGAATTATCTGGATTCGTTCTTTCTTGTTCACAGACATTATGGCCTGTAGAAAGAGAAAAATATGAATTATGGTTTGTAGAAATAGAAAAATATGAATTTCTAGTATGATGCCGGACGTATGGGACACCCTGTATATATAACGCCAAGAACTTGGTGTGCAATTCCTATGTTTAATAAATCAACAAGAATATTTTTACAATACGCACCAGGCACGGATTCCTACCAGTTTGGAGCGTTTTGCACAAAATGGTCAGAATTTGCAAAGTATGCAACTTTCAGGTTTGCTTAAATAAACATTGGTGGGAAGTGACCGTGTAATGAAAGATCTTTGTTGCGTCTTATAGACCTTTATAACATTAAATGAAAGTACAGGTGAGCGAAAAGTCCCTGTGCACCTGTCTACTTCCAACACAGTGCAGGTACAGGTTCACTACATTTCTTGCAGGTGCAGAGGGACTTTTCGCTCAACCTGTATAAGGACATCTTTTTAGTGTGAAAATATGAATTATTACTACTAAAAGTTTTATTTTACCAGTATAATAATAATACCCTAATTAATAATTTTTAGTCACGATTTATCTATTATTATCAATAAAAGTAACTTTTTTTAATTAAAGGCTCAGTAAAGCCTAAAGCTTAAGGGCCAAATTAATTAAAATAAATAATCCAGCTTCACAATTATTTATGTCATTGTAAATTGTAAAAGTACTGTATTTATTTTATTAATTAATAATAAAGGTTATTCACTTCAATTCAAATCTTAAATTAGCCTTAGACAAAAGGAAAACACATGAATACTTATTTTTTAAACAAAAACAACAACTTCAATTGTCTGCAATATATATATATATATATATATATATATATATATATTATATATATATATAACATCTGCGGATGCGGATCTTTAATTTCAATATCCGCGGATGCAGATGCGGATATTTAGTTAATTTATCAATATAATATAGAATTATGAATATATGACATAATTTTTCAAATTTCGTGATATTACTATTATGGGAGGCAATGCATAAGAATTAAAATTAATATTAATGTTTTCATTATGATAAAAATAGTAACTTTCTCAAGAGTTTCAGCTACAGAAAATTCAGTGAAACAAGTTTCATTCAATTTTCTGTGTTACCAGCTATTTATATTTTGAGGGTTATATATTTGTTTGTTCATTAATAATTAATGCTTCACATTAAATGTGCATGACTGGGCCTTATAAGCTACTTTATAAGCTAATTTAATTGTAAATTCTATAATTTATTAGAGGTAATATCCGCATAACATCCGCAGGCAGAAGTGCGGATGCGGATGTTAAAAATGATGCGGATATCCGGTCCACCACTAATATATATAATTTAGTGGTGGACCAGATATCCGCATCTGCGGATATCCGTATCATTTTTAACATCCGCATCCGCACTTCTGCCTGCGGATGTTATGCGGATATTACCTCTAATAAATTATGTAATTTACAATTAAATTAGCTTATAAAGTAGCTTATAAGGCCCAGTCATGCACATTTCATGTAAAGTATTAATTATTCACTGTCTACAAATTTTGAAAAAGTTTGTGCTTTGGAGATAAAATGTGTTTCCTATTATGGATTTTGGGGTGCTGAAAACTAATATGACCATAAAAACAGCCGATTGGCTACAGTTTCCAAGAAAATTTAAGTTACACATTTTTCATATATGTATACCATATATTAGTAACACTTGTATAATGCAGTCACTTATATTGATTCAACCCGTCGCTTCTTTGCTTGTCTCTTGTATTCAACTTCTGGAGCATCTCTTGTTATTGTCCAGCAGTAGTCTGCTAACAATGATGGACTCCATTTCCCCTGGTAGCGTTTCTCCATCGCTGAGATATCCTGGTGGAAACGTTCACCATGTTCATCGCTGACTGCTCCGCAGTTGGCCGGAAAAAATTCCAGGTGCGAATGGAGGAATTGTATCTTTAAAGACATATTGCAGCCCATTTTTTGATAGGACAACAGCAGGTTCTCCACCAGCTCCCTGTAATTGTCAGCTTTGGTATTTCCGAGAAAATTGGTTGCTACTAACCGGAAAGCATTCCACGCTATCTTCTCCTCACCACCTAGGATACGGTCGAACTCCTCATCTCTAAGAAGCTCGCGGATCTGTGGACCAACAAATACACCCTCCTTGATTTTTGCTTCACTGAGCTTTGGGAATTTACCACCGAGGTACTTAACAGCTGCCCCCGTTTTATCCATAGCCTTAACAAAATTTTTCATGACGCCCAGTTTGATGTGTAAGGGTGGTAACAAAATCTTGCTCGATTCTACAAGTGGAGGGTACTGAACATTTTTTGTTCCAGGTTCCAATGAGTGTCGAAGTGGCCAATCCTTCTTGATGTAATGAGAAGTCCTAGCCCGACTATCCCATTCACACATAGAACAGATTAATACTTTGTGTAGCCCGGCTGCAGTCCAAGCACGATAGCAACAACTTTCAAGTCACCACAAACCTGCCACTGATGTTTATCATAGTTTATGCAGTTCATAAAGTTGTATATTCATGTTGTCATATGTTTCCTTCATGTGGACTGCATGACCAAATGGAATTGATGGCAATACGTTGCCAACATGCAACAAAACAGCTTTTAGACTCAACTTCGATGAATCAATGAACAGTCTCCACTCATCAGGATTTTGAATAATGTTAAGAGCTGCCATCAGACCATCGATGTCGTTGCAAGCTACAAGGTCACCTTCCATGATGAAGAATGGGACAAAATCTTTTTGACGGTCACGAAACTTACACACTAACATTTTCAGCGAGGATATTCCACTGCTGCAATCTGGAGCCCAACAGCTCTGCCTTACTCTTTGGCAGTTCTAAATCTTTGATAAGGTCGTTTAATTCATTCTGAGTTATCATGTGCGGTTTAGAAGATGTCAAGTTATAAACAAATTCAGGGTCTTGTGAAGTTGAAGGCTCACAAGTTTCGCAGGTTCCTTCATTCTCCTCGTCCTCTGACTCCAGGGAGAATGAGTGTGGGGGCTCAGGAACGGGTAGTCCTTCGCCGTGAGGTACCGGGCGTATAGCAGAGGGTATATTCGGATATTGTAAAATCCACTTTTTCTTCTTGCAAATACCTTTTTTGACTGGAGGCACCATGCAGAAGTAACAATTGCTGACATGATCTGTTGGTTTCCTCCACACCATTGGCACTGCAAAAGGCATAGATTTTCTTATCCGATTCAACCACTGGCGAAGGTTTGTTGCACAAGTATTGCAGCATATGTGTGGAGCCTAGCTCTTGTCCTGATCTCCAATCTTACAGCCAAAATAAAGGTGATAGGCTTTCCTAATCACGGCGGTTATAGCACGCTTTTGTGATGCAAAAGTCAATTCTCCACAAACATAACAGAAGTTATTTACACTGTTCACGCAATTACGAGGCATCTTTGTTCAAATTAGGCTGAAAAAAATTCAGTTTCAAAAGCAAACACTAAAAAGAGTTTGACAAGGGTGCACTGTATGACTTCCGCGAATGAACTGATGCTTTGGCGTAATATGTAGACGCCTGTGACACATCGACGCCTTGACTCTACTGCGCATGCGCCTAGTTATATTTTTTTTATTTTAATAAATTAATGTAATTACATTGCATTTTAATAATTTTAAATTAGGTAAGGTTAAGTTAGGTTAGTATTCCATTTATATTAATATCAAAAACATTATTGGGAAGCAATATGTTAAAATGATCCAATCTATTTTTTAATAAATAATTTACAAATACATAATGTAACAGATAAATTTAAAATTACATTTTATTGTATATATATATATATGTATGTATTTACATTAATTTATTAAAATAAAAAAATATAACTACGCGCATGCGCAGTAGAGTCAATGCGTCGATGTGTCACAGGCGTCTACATATTACGCGACAGATGCAGTCCAGTTAGTAGGGTGCAGGGTTGCCTGATATCTTTATAAATAAAGCCAATTGGCAATTTTAGGCATCATTTTCGTATTCAGTGACCCAAAATTAGTAAAGATTGACTACTTTTATTTCCGAAGCATTTTGGCTGTAGACCAGTGATTAATAGGCTCACCATATTTCCTTGAGACAAAAACGGGACATTGGGATGGCAAAAAAGGAACGGGGTTATGTAATATTCTGTATTCATGAAAAAGTAAGTACATAAACATATTGAGCTTACAATTATTCTTCAGTGACAGAACCCATACAAAAACCCATACAAAACGGTACTGTCCCGTTCAAAACGGTACGTATGGTCAGCCTAGTGATTAATGACAAACAAATATATAAACCTCAAAATATAAATAGCTGGTAACACAGAAAATTGAATGAAACTTGTTTCAATGAATTTTCTGTGGCTGAAACTCTTGTGAAAGTTATTTTTATCATAATGAAAACATTAATATTAATTTTAATTCTTATGCATTGCCTGCCATAATAGTAATATCACGAAATTTGAAAAATTATATCATATATTCATAATTCTATATGATATTGATAGATTAACTAAATATCCGCATCCGCGGATATTGAAGTTAAAGATCCGCATCCGCATCCGCAGATGTTGAAAAACTGACATCTGGTCCACCACTAAATATATATATATATATATTTATTTATTCTATTTTGCCTGCTTCCTTCATTCCCTGACGAGGTGTACATTTGAATACACGAAAGGCCTTGTTAGAATCATTTTTCTTTTTCCTTGTGGATTTACATCATATATATATATATATATATATATATATATATATATATACACAGGGTGGGCCAAAAGTCAGGACACACTTGCAGTTTACATTAAAAGTCAGGACACACTTGCAGTTTAAATTATCTATTTATACTGTATTTAGTTTATTTAATAATTTTAATCATTTACTAATATACATTTTTTTTATTTCCAGGTCGCTCTTTATTATTATGAATGAAGTGATTAGAGAAAATTTAAAAACTATAAAACACAAGAACTGTACCGTTCGCAACGAAAATGCTCACCAAAGAAGAAAGAATTTTTGCGTTGAAAACATACTACAAAGAAGGTGGTACAGCAGTTTTGCAGCAATGGTGTGAACATTTTCAATCTGCTCCACCTACTCGCAAGCATGTTTACCGTTTGCGTGACAAATTTGAAACTCATGGCACCGTATTAGACACTCGAAGAAGTGGTAGGCCTCGTTCATCATTGACGGAGGAAAACAAAGTGATTGTGGCACAAACGTTGGTACAGCGTTATCAAAGATACAGTATTTAGGCGTAAACCTAGAACGATTGAGAACCTAAAAGCCTACATCGAAGATGCGTTTGAAGAAATTGACTCTGACGCAGGGCTTCGTGCACAGTGATCGCAAGTATCCCAAGCAGACTGCAAATGTGTGTAAATGTAGACGGTGGACATTTTGAACACTTCAAGATATAAGATTGAATAAATAGCTTTCATACATGTAATATTCCTGGTTTATATTTTCATGAATAAAAAAGAATATAATATAAACTGCAAGTGTGTCCAGACTTTTGATATAAACTGCAAGTGTATCCTGACTTTTGGCCCACCCTATATAATATATATATATATATATATATATATAGTGATGTAGGTCACATCCGCATAACATCCGCACATTTTCTCGCATCCGCATCCGCGTCCGCACTTTGGACTGCGGATGTCGTGCGGATGTGGACCGTTGAGATAAAACGTCATTAATAAGCGGAAATTATCAAATTCTACTATATTAATAGAACTAGTTCATTGTGCGCAAAAGTGATGCAAGCGACAAGACGAGAGGCTGTTCTTGTATGAAGTTACTCTCTTGCAACCTACTTAGATCCACGTTACAAAGCTAAGTTATTTTCACCTAGTACATTAGAACGAGTTAAATCATCACTTGGCAAAGCAGTTGAAGAGCTTCAATCTCTTGAATCTGTCGCTTCGCCACCCACCAAAAGAATAAAAGTTTCAGTGACAGAACCAACACCTTCAACAAGCAAATCTATCACAGAATCTGTCTCTCAGTTTCTTGAGTCAAGCAGCAATGACGAGACCTACGCGATGTCAAAAGATGTAGTAAAAATGATCGAGAGCTATCACCAAGAAAAACGCCTGGCTGCATGTGACAATCCTATTAGTTGGTGGAAAAATACGCAGAATATCTATCCATACTTGAGTAAACTTGCAAGGAAACATTTAGCCTGTCCTCCAACAAACGTACCAAGCGAGAGATTATTTAGCAGTGCTGGATTAATATATGATGAAAAGAGAAACAGACTGGCAGCAGAAAAGGCAGAAAAATTAATGTTCCTTAAGCATAACCTTCCTATAATTAAGTTTGAACATTAAACGATGAACATCTTAGTTTACTTTATTTTAATTACTCATTTATAAATATGCCTAATAAAACTTTAAACTTAATATAAATAGTTATCAAGCTAATTAAAGATCTCTTTCTATAAGGGTGGAGGTTGGGGAAAGAGGTCGGTGGGGTGCATTTGAGTTGGGTTCACGTCCCGCATCCTGGTAACACAATTATGGTTTCTAATTGTGGCTGAAACTCAACAAAATATAACGAATTTATTTGCAAACGAATTCACTGATTGATTTCTATATTAGTTAGATGCTTGATATTATTTTATATGTTCAGAGAAAAGTACAGCAATTATTGTACAATTAATCAATTATACTACATTATAGCTACAGCTCTCTCTATATAATAACTTATTATATACGTTAAACACAACAAATCTCGAATATATCCTAATAAATAACGAAAATGTAGACATCCGCATCCGCGGATGTTGAAATCAAACATCCTCATCCGCATCCGCGGATGTGAAAAAATGACATCCGCTACATCACTATATATATATATATATATAAAATGTATCAATATATGTATTAAATAAGGTAACATACTGCAATACGTGTTCTTCGTCCCAAATATGCAAAAATAATACCCCTAAAATGCTCAAAACCCAGGAGTTTCTGCTGGGCGTCTTGGCGACCCCTAGACCCCCGGCCAGCAAACCGGTCACTTTCAGGTTCTGGATCCGCCCCTACGCACACAAGTAATTTTGCACAGTGCTTTCCGATGGAATTTTGTGTCAATAATTAGGTAATCAAAATAGCAAGTCTTTAATTATCAGTAGACTAATGAATTGTTACAACCTGCATCATCATTACTGTTATTATTATTAATCTTAGGCATAACATATAAGAGTGGACAACAGAACAACCCTGAAATAAGTAAAAGTTAGAATTACTCTTCAAGGAAATCTCTGCTCCATCTTTACTCGAACCAAACGATCGATTCTCGGAGTAATACTGTTGACCAGGGAAGGTCCATAACACAAAACCCTGTTCCACATAGGATAGCAGCTTCAAGAATTCACTCTAAAATACACAAACTGGGGTTGTGGTACATCGTTTTTGTGCAAATGAACCTGTACTCAATGTAACTATCACTGTACTTTCGGATAAACTATTTTCCGGTACTATCCTGTTATCTCCCCACCAAATTTGCTATAACAGAATATAATTATTAGGTAAAAGTTGCTTAAAATTAATCGATATCTACGGAAAAATTATTGAATACCCAGCTAGGTTAATTGAATATCCGGTTCGGTCAACTATATACCCTTGACGATTGGTTAGGTTAAGTCGTGATATTTTCGTTAGTTTTAAAGAAAATGTCACGCTTTAACCTAACCAATCGTCAAGGGCGTAGAGTTGACCTAACCTGGCATTCAATAATTTTCCCGTAAGTTTCGATTAATTTTAAGCAACTTTTACTTAATAATTATATCTTGTTATATGTGCTATAGCATATAACATTGCTATAGCAAATTTGGTGGGGAGATAATAGTATAGTACCCTATTTTCTGTACCACTTTTTGTTGGCTTTTCTTCGTCCGATTCTATGACTTTACTGGTGTTACTCACATTGACACTGTTGGATGCTAATTCTTCAGCCATTTCTTTCTCTTTAAAAATCTTAATGTGCCTTGTTTACTCATTTTTAGAAAAGTAACAAAAATTATAATCCTTATTAATGGGTGGTAACAAGTTTTCACCTGGAGTGTTAAATACAGGTGCACAGTAGCGATGGTACAGGTCCAATTCATACTATCGACAAGGGAAACTTAGCATGTTTTGGAACAAGCATTTTTTTGAAAAGTTTTGTATTTATTCTGTTGCTTTCGAATTTGGACTGGGATAAAAAAACGTGTGACTAAGGAAAATATTAGTTCTTAATATTTTAACCCCATATAAACGTTATATATATACTGTAGGTATATATATTTTCATATTTTGTTATACATCTATTGTTTATGTCTTACTGAACTGCAATGTAAACTTCACAACGATATACCCTGTGTTCCTAACGCGAACTTGGATACAAGAGATAACGTGCGGTAAATTTCCAAAGCCAATAAAAACCAAAGAAACCAATCTAAATAAATCAATCCAGCTTTGTTGAATTAACGAGGAATAATAATTCGACTGAATATTATTTAACAAAATCCACGAAGTCAGTTCATGATGGAAAAACCGGCAGTCTTGTTTACAGGTATAGACGATTTGCTAATTACAATATTTTAGGTTCCAATTTTTCTGGTTCTGAGCTAGCTAAGGCGGATAAATCAGTTTAAGGGAATGGGGAATCATATAAACCAAAGTTTTACATTATAAATTAATTCCATTTAAATGTAAACAAATGCTTTCGAAAGTAGTAAACTCCAAAAATATTTTTATGTACAGATTTACGACTGTAAACGAACTGATAAATTTAATGCTTGTCAAAACGGCTAACCTCGATACACAGCTCCAAATATATTTTCCAATATGGTATCGAAAGAAACCGTTCTGAGTAGCTAAATGTACGATAATTTAGCAAAGCTATAATTTTTTGATCATTCTGCCTGTCAGATGTAGAACGATGCTTTGTGATCTGTTACTATGGTAACAAGATGTTTACATTAAATTCAGCTATTTTGTGGAAAAGTATATTATCATATATTTTTCCACAGTGACAGATATGCCCTCGAAAAGTGTAGAGAGATTGGAAGAATTGAAATGTGTACTTAAGATTTTTAGGAAAGAATATTTTTTTATGTTCCTCCTTTCTTCGCATTGTCGCGGTCCAGCACCAAATGATCCGAGGCCCAGTTTTTGAAAAACGCTGCTCCTAAACCTTTAACTGATGGGCGGATTGACGCTATATTATCAGCATAAAGTAAATTATTTAATCCAATTTCACATATAGAAAAGCCGTCGTTGACAGTATTAAGTGAATTAGACAGACCATCAATATATATCATACATTAAATAGTATGGGGAATAGTAAAGACCATTAACGTAGAGGTTTGCACAGGCCTACTTTTTTCAGGCCCGGTGTAGCAGGCCATATTACACCCCCGCCAGTTTATACCTGGGTATATTCTGGCCTAGGCCATTTTAATTCCCCGGTATAAAATGGCCAAGGCCAGATACCACCTCGGGGGTTATACTGACTTGGCTGTTGTACACTCCCCAGGCCAGAATATACCCTTTACAGGTTTAACGGTACCCGGTTGATTCGCCGACGGACGTTTTGCCGACAGACATTTTGCCGACGGAAGTTTCGCCGAACGGACGATTCGCCGAACGGACTGTCATTAATATTTCTATGACAAAACACACACACATGTTATTAAAGGTTATTATTAAATATTATTGAATTATTTTGTTAAAATATTAAATTATGTTAAATTGACAGTTATAGACGCTTGACGTAAAAACATAGATACCTTTTTTAAATAAATTGATATCGATAATACTATATAAAATGTGTGTGTATATTATATATATATCTCTTGGTGTATATTGTATAATTTAAAACTTTCGTTTTAGACCATGGAATTCACTTTGACGGTGTCCGGCGAATTTGTCTACAACAATTTGTCTAAAGATACAATTCATCTACAACAATTTGTCTACAACAATTTATCTACAATTAGTCTACAGATACAATTTAACTAGAATAATTTGTCTACAGATACAATTTGTCTAGAGATACAATTTGTCTAGAGAAACTATTACTAATATTATTTAAAAAATGACGATTGGTTAGGTTAAGTCGTGATATTTTCGTATGTTTTAACAGTAAACTAACGAAAATATCATGACTTATAAACTAACCAATCGTCAAGGGTGTACTAACTTTTTATGGCCTTTCTCTGAATCAATAAATTGAAGAGGCATTGTGGGTTACTGAACAGTGAACAATGTAAAAGTTCCAGGATGACTGCAATTTTAAGTGCGAAAACCTAAGACATAAGTTACTAAGATTTAAAAAAGGCAACAAACGAACAAACGTTTCAGAATAGCTTAAACTATAAAGGCACAAACGCAAGACTTAAATTATAAAAGTTAAAAACTAATTTTCGTATTTAAATTATATTTGTTTTTTTTATTAATGACAGTCCATTCGGCGAATCGTCCGTTCGGCGAAACAGCCGTCGGCGAATCGTCCGTTCGGCGAAACGTCCGTCGGCAAAATGTCTGTCGGCAAAATGTCTGTCGGCAAAATGTCTGTCGGCAAAACGTCCGTCGGCCAATCGACCGGCCACGGGTTTAACAAAGAGAGTCACAAAATGTGAAGAAAAACTTAATTACTTTATTAGCATTATTTTATTGACTTACTACAGGTATTAGTATATGCAAAAACTGAAAACATCTGCCACGGAGAAAGGCCTGCATGTTATTCTGGAGCACTAGCATGTTCTGAAATAAGTTCGTGAAATATATCATAGTCACCACTATTCTTAGTCATAAGTTATCAACAGGCTGTAAACATTTAATCTCGGTTAGGTTAATTGAATGTCCAGTTAGGTCAACTGTACAATGTACACCCTTGACAATTGGTTAGGTTAAGTCGTGATAGTTTCCTTAGTCGAAGAGGCTTCAGGACCAAGGAAAATATCACGACTTAACCAATCGTCAAGGATATACAGTTGACCAAACCAGACATTCAATTAACCTAACTTGGCATTCAATTAACCTAACCAGGATTAATTGTTTACAGTGTTGATAACTTATGACTAAGAATAGTGGTGATTATGAAATATATAAAATAATCTGAAACTTTCTAAAGTATTGACACACTATTATTTGGAAGCTTGTTCCACTCACCCACCACTCTATTCCCAAACCAATGCCTCCCTATCTTTTGAAGCCAAAATGTGTGTAATATTAGTAAGTACCTTTGAAATAAACTTTCAGTAGTTGACACCAAAGAGGGTGTATTCTGGCCTAGGGGAGTGTAAAACAGCCTAGGCCAGATTAACCCCCGGGGTGGTATCTGGCCTAGGCCAGTCTATACCCGGGCTATAAAGTGGTCAGGGGTATAATTCGGCCTGTTACACCGGCCGGTATGTGCGGGTTTTCGATTCGGCTCATTCCGACCTGTTGTTTTAATTTTGAATCCCTCGTCCAGCCTGGAGGCCCTGGCCCATAAGAATTTAATAAAAAATGTACCCGACCCTGCCCGTCCCCGTTTTAGTGTAATATTGGACCTACATATAATAAATTGATTCGCGATACTCGTAGATCGTTACTATATAGTAAAGGGTGTCAGGAAATGATTGCCCCCCACCCCCCACCCCCTGTACAGAAGAAACTGAAAGGAACAGAAAAAAACAGACAAAACCACGCGAAAGAGCGTTTAATTTTGAATAAAAAACACTTCTTTTAATATCGGGTGTTGCCCCCATTTGCAGCTCTGACGGCCATTAATCGACGGGGGTATGATCCCAGAAGTGTCTCAAAGAGATCGGTATCATGACTCATTTCTTCAAGGACTTCGTTGATCTTTGCAGTCATAATTTCTGTTGAATACCGATTCTGAATGGGTTGTTCCAGCATTAAGGACTCCACCCGATCCTTCATGATGGATCCGACATGTTCACAGACATTAAGATCGGGAGAATTGCCAGGCCACTCATTATTTCCGAAAAAATCAATGTTATTGTCCTTAAGCAGTTGAGTCGCAAGTGCTTTCATACAGGGGGCTTTGTCGTGAAGAAAGGTTGCCTGTTCAACATCCAAAACACACTCGGGGTCTTTCAAAAACGGAATTACATGTTGGGCTAAAATTACATTTCGAAAATAAGGCCCATCCCAACTGGTTCCTCTTGGTTTGATAACCCAGATGAGCTTCCGAATAGAGAACATATTGAAAACACCCACACATGCTGGATTTTTTACTATTTCTCGATACTTCTGGTCGTCTGGGACTTCATCAGGAGTTGTTGCCCAAACCCGATCATTCTGAAAATTTGGTTTTCTGGAGACATAAACGAAGAATTCATCGCTGACAACCAAGTGAAGGAAATCGTCTTCCGTCCATTCCTCAAGATAATCACAAAACCATAGCCGATCTTCAATATTAAGATCACTCTTCCGTGGCTTAGCTATTTCATGCCAAGCACTCAAGCCTTGGCGAACTCGAAATTGATGCACAAGTTGCCGATTGACTATCTTACCACGACGGATAAGTATCTCTTTCGCTACCTCAGAGCAGCTCTTCTTTCGGCGCCGTGATGCAGCAAGCACAATGTCTTTCGATTCTTGAGATAATTTCTCCGGTCTTCCTCCTCGAAATTCTGTTTCACAATCTTCAGGATTCTTATTCCAATTCCTTTTGACAAAGTCTTCTGATCTTTTTAATCTCTCAGCCACCCAGTGTCGAGTTATGAAAGTTGCACCAGCTTCCTTTGCTTCACGAAATGTGACAGCTCGAATGCGGTCAAGAACTCGCTTTTTCTCTGAATCGTTCAAAATAGATGATGCCATGGTTTTTGTGGGGAAAAAAATGGTAAGAATTAAAATCACAGGAATAGAATATAATGGTTTTTATTCAGATTTTAACGCTCTTTCAAGTGGTCTCGCCGGTTTTTATCTATCTCTTCTAGTTTTTGCTCTACAGGGGGGGGGCAATCATTTCCTGACACCCCGGTATATAGAAGCTACATTGTAGTTTATAAAAACTTTAAGTTACAAGTTTTTATGTAAGAATAAAAGAGAGTCAACATTATGGTTTTTTTAAGCAAGTTCTTCTTTCTTGGATGACTAATCTTGCTCCACTCAAATTTCTTTCGCTGTTTCCACTTGATTCGAGTAAACAGAAATATTTTCTGGCTAGTTGTGATAGTTGAAGGAATATTTTTTTCGTGAGACCTCCGCCATTCAAGAATGTCAGTGTCACTTTCACACGTATAGTCTCCCTTCATATACTTTTCAACCTTATCTTCACTGTTAAGTTCTTTTTCGGATACATCTGCCCATTCGTTGAAATCATGAAACACCTTTTTTTTTTCTAAGTAATGGGTTGATGTATGTTTGGTTTCAAAATATCCTTGTAAGATAATACAGTATCACTAATTCACTATCTCTCTTAGTCTTTTACAAATATTTTATTTTTTTATATTTTTTATCATTCAACTAAACGTCTGAAAAAATTTGAAGCCGGTACCCGCCCAGGTCTGTTGCCAAAAACTATATTTTCAGCCCATACCCGGCCGTGTCCGCCATGTTTTCAACGAGCCCACCCATACCGGCCCCTGGACACAGGATTACAGGCCTACTCGTGCCCGTGCAGACACTCAACCTTAGCGTATTCCACATGTGGATTTAATAGAATTAAAGAACACATTTTCCCATTTGACTGTAAATGTTTGATTTCAATACCAGCACTTTACGATATTCAGTATATAATGAAGAACATTTCTTTCTTATCGTAAGTCATAAGCCTTGCTGATATTAATAGAAAGCAACTGTACGAGTATATCACTAATTGTTTTTAGTGAACACACACACACACACACACACACACGTGTGTATATATATATATATATATATATATATATATTATATACAGGGTGTTTGAAAACTTTCTGTACAAATTGTAATGGGGGATAGGCAACACCAAGACAAACCCTTTTCGTCTACAAGTGTATGTCCGCTGACGTCAGCATTCGGCGCGAGAGGGCGCCGCTGCAATTGGCTAAAAGGTGAAGTGGGCTAGACTCGCACTTGCCGCGGGTCTTCTTCTGAGTAAATGGGAGTCTCGTACACGAGGTTCTTCATGTGTCCCCACAGGAAGAAATCGAGGCATGTTAAATCGGGCGATCTCGGTGGCCAGGCTACGGGCCCACCCCGGCCTATCCATCGGTCCCTAAAAGTGGCGTTCAGATAATCCCGCACATCGTTGCTGGAGTGTGCTGAGGCCCCGTCGTGTTGAAACCACATTCGTCTACGAATAGCCACGGGAACATCTTCCAGCAGTTCCGGCAACGTTTCTTTAAGAAATATCCGATAAACCCGCCCGTCGAGTCGGGCAGGCAGCAGGTACGGCCTAATCAACTTGCCATGGACGATACCCGCCCAAACATTGACGGCGAACCGTTCTTGATGAGCATGCACCGTGTAGCATGTGGATTTGCGTGCGCCCACACGTGAGAATTGTGCATGTTAAACACACCCTCACGTGTGAAACACGCCTCATCTGAGAACAGCACATAAGCCGGAAAATTAGGCTGCACCGCTGTCTGCTGCAGAAACCAGTGTGCGAATTCCACACGAAGAGGGTAATCCCGAGGTTGTAATGCCTCGACTCTCTGACGATGAAACGGATGTAACTGCTGCTCGTGCAACACTCTCCAGACCAGGTCGTGGTTCACACCGAGGATACGTGCAACACCTCGCGTGCTTGCGCTTGGATTGTCCTCAAATCGCCGTAGGATTTCTTCTTCCATGTCAGGAGTGCGCACGTTTCTCTCCCGACCAGTGTCATGCATGTTTGCGTGGAATGTTCCAGTTTCTCGCAGTCGCCGATGCAAATGCGCAAACGTTTGGTGGTTTGGCACACGTCTGTTTGGGAAGCGCTGTCGGTACAACCTCACAGCAGCTCTTCCGTTTCCATTGGCAGCCCCATACACCATATGCATGTCAGTCATCTCAGCAGTCGTGAAGCGCTCCATGTTACGCGTACTACGTCCGATTTAAGAATGCCCGCGGCAAGCGCGAGTCTAGCCCACTTCACCTTTTAGCCAATTGCAGCGGCGCCCTCTCGCGCCGAATGGTGACGTCAGCGGACATACACTTATAGACGAAAAGGGTTTGTCTTGGTGTTGCCTATCCCCCATTACAATTTGTACATAAAGTTTTCAAACACCCTGTATATACATATATATATATATTTTTTTTTTTTGGTGCCATCAAATATGCAATAGATATGACATAATAAGAATAAACGTATGATACGTAATTAAAAATTAGAATCTTCGTACACAGAACAGCATCTGTAGTTAGGCCTAATTTAGTAAAACAAGAATAATACAGTGATCACTTTATCTTATTCATTCATTCATTTTTCGTTGCTCTTCCATGAAAAAGAAAACATACATTAGGATTACTGTACATGTCTGACTGCAATTTTTCACATATACTGTATATACAACCTTGGTTAACCTTGGTTTTGCTTCCGCCCGAATTGTTCTTTCTGACGAAGGTCAAGTTTGTTACTCAACCTTAAACTTACAGTTTAACATGGAATCTGAACCACGCCCCACCAGCAGCCCAGCGTCTTAACCACTAGACTAGCCAGGGTACCCATTTATCTACCAACCAATTTTTTTTTTATTGTGTTGAAGGATGAACATTGAACAGCTGGATTTTGCTGCGCGCCGCATGCCGTCACCGGGTCTGGATCCCGGGGCCGATGGATTCGTAGTCAGTGACGCTAACCACTACACCACCGAGGCGCATATACTGTATATATATATATATATTATATATCGCGGACTATGAATCCACCGGCTCTGGGTTCGAGACCCAGTGACTGCCCGCAGCGCGGAGCAAACCCAGCTGTTCATCCTTCCACACAATAAAACCAGGTTGTTAGATAAATGGGTACTCTGGGTAGCCATGTGGTTAAGGCGCTGGGCTGCTGGTGGGGCGTGGTTCGGATTCCACTTTAAACTGTAGGTCGTGGAATGACAAGCTTGACCTTCGTCAGATTGAACAAGTTGGGCGGAAGCAAAACCAAGGTTAACCAAGGTTATATACTCGCTATGCAAAATCGAGAGCTCAAGAAAGCAACCCTTCTTCACAAAGACATTTCAAGAGGCAGGGCCTCGAGCCTGACTTCTGTACGCGTCTAGGAGAATTTGTCTAAAACAATTCGTCTAAAATACAATTTGTCTAAATCAATTTGTCTAAAACAATTTGTCTAAAATAGTTTGTCTAAAATCAATTTGTCTAATAACAATTTGTCTAAAATACAATTTGTCTAAAAATAATTTGTCTAAAATACAATTTGTCTAAACAAACAATTTAATATAATATGGCATACAAATTGTTGCCTGATGTACAATGCTATTTATTACTTGCCACGCCCCATCTTAAAAGGTTACCTCTTGTGCGGAATAGTACATCGAAATAGTTTGTCTAAAATAGTTTGTCTAAAAATAATTTGTCTAAAATACAATTTGACTAATAACTGAAGATAACTAGAAATGCATTTGTCTGCTTGATAAATTTGGAGTGAGGATGAAAAGATTGAAAATGGGTTGATTTTATTTCATAATATACCTAACCTAACCGGGTTATGGGTTCCGGGATAACTGATTTCGATGTACTATTCCGCACAAGAGGTAACCTTTTAAGATGGGGCGTGGCAAGTAATAAATAGCATTGTACATCAGGCAACAATTTGTATGCCATATTATATTAAATTGTTTGTTTAGACAAATTGTATTTTAGACAAATTATTTTTAGACAAATTGTATTTTAGACAAATTGTTATTAGACAAATTGATTTTAGACAAACTATTTTAGACAAATTGTTTTAGACAAATTGATTTAGACAAATTGTATTTTAGACGAATTGTTTTAGACAAACTCGCCTGATTCGCTTCTGTACAATGAGGAATCGACGCGCGGAACCGCTAGCAGGTTACCAGGCCATATATATGCCTCGGTGCTGTAGTGGTTAGGATCGCTGACTACGAATCCACCGGCCCTGGGTTCGATACCTGGTGACGGCAGTCGGCGCGCAGCAAACCCAGCTTTTCATCCTTCCATACAATAAAAAAAAAAAAAATAATAAAAATGGTCCATCCTCCGATGCTTTAAATTTTTAGGAATGCTTCAGTAATTAACTAAGAAAATGACAGGGAAGACAGTTTGTTGTCACTTTGAAAAAGTATTTGATAGTTTGAATTTATAACTTCTTGTCCGGATAATGTGATAGTTTTGTATCTCCGAAGCCATCATAACCTTGAAACCAGGTTACAATATATTAATAGTGTAGAAATTAAAAATTTTACCTATATGGTCATTTAACCCTTTCTTGCATCGTGTTTAGTATACGGAACATTTAAAATGATATATATATATATATATATATATATATATATATATACTTAAGAAATTTTATATTAATTTAAAGAAAATGGATGAAAATTTGTATTAAACTTCCACCGATGGTTGTACTGTCAAAAATAAATTTGACACTTTCGAATGAATAGTACTGGAAATTTAATTTATCTGTTGTGTAATTGAACGTACTTGCATAAATAAATCATAGTATAAATATTAAATCGTATAATGAGACATTTAAGATCAAATGTATATTTATATATGGTTTGTTCAGTTTATTGGACAAAAAGTTGAAGTACCTTAAATGCGTATGGGACACTTTTAAAAATGTTTATATTTCCTAGTATTTATTCGAGTAAACATTTTGATTATATATATAATTTTGTGGCCTTGGTATACAATTATACCTACTGAGGTGGCCCTGCATCATTCAGTTAGCCCTCACTAAACTTTCATAGTTTGAGAAAAACCTTATATATAATAATATCTAGTTTCACTACAAGATTCAAAGGTTTTCAGAAAAACTGATTGGTCTTCGGCTGGTCACTTCAATTGGTTAATGTATTAAGTGTGGTTACAATTTTCTTTTTAATCCTGACACTGGTATTGTAATTATAGTTAAGTCAGTATGATCATCAACCAATTAAAGGTTAATTTTTAGAACCTAACTCTATTTTTTTTCAATATTTTTCTCTAGCACTTGACAAACTAATTTCGTTTTGGTTTGTGTATCAGAACATGTAAGCTCCCCCTACTCCCTCCCAAATTCTTAAAAGTGGTGTTTGTCCTATAATTTCCCCCCAAGTACGATGCAGTGATTCTTTGTGGATCTCAATTTAGCTCAACGATATAACCAAACTGGCACATTTTATTTTTATTTACAAGTATAAGAACAAAATCATTAATTTGCAATGGGTAAATAGATATTTTGTAACTCATCAAGAAATCCACTCGTATCAGACCAGAAATAGATCAAAGCTTGTTATACCTCAATTTAGATTGTCTTTATCTCAAACTATCCATTTTCATTGGATTGAAACTATGGAATGACTTGCATGCCGATGTAAAAAATATTGTGAATGTAAATTTGTTTAAAACCAAGTTGAAATCCCGATTAATAATGGCATACTAACAAAAATCTAGGATTAATGTCCACTAATATTGTTTAATATTGTGATACATGTTTTAACTATTAATAATACTTATTTACTTATTAAAAATAAGCAGCTAGTTGTTATAAATTAATAATAATAAGAGCCCAGTAAAGGCTAAAGCTTAAGGGCCAAATTAAATAAAATAAATAGTCGAGCTTCACAATTATTCATGTCATTGTAAATTGAAAAAAATGTATTTATTTTATTATTATTAATAAAGGTTCTTCTATCTATCTATCTATCTATCTTAAATAAAAATAAATGGGAAGGAAACCTTCTTGGGTAACGCTGTATTATTTCATAAGATATTTTATAGTGAAGCTCTGTTGCGTAATTTTTCACGGCTGCTTTCAATCATATTTTTATAAATTATAACGGGTTATGAAACCAATCGATTGCATTTCAATGTCTATTGAACTTGTGAATTTTAATAAATTAAAAAAAAAAATTGGTTGGTAGATAAATGGGTACCCCGGGTAGCCTAGTGGTTAAGACGCTGGGCTGCTGATCGGGAGATCGTGATCGAGTCCGGGCGAAGACTTTATAATTTCTGACCACCCGTGGTAGGACGTGGCTCGGATTCCACGATAAGCTGTAGGTCTAAGGTGGAGCATCAAGCTTGACCTTCCTCAGAATGAACAATTCGGACGAAAGCAAAACCAAAATTAACCAAGGTTATATATATAAATACCCCAAGTAGCACGCTTTAAACAAAAAAAACATCCATAAAATGTCCAAAATATGTTTAGAAGGTTTATGAATCAGTAATAATCGACGTTTGAACACTAATGCAATACTTTTTCGTCAGTACGCAGCAAATATGCTTGCGTGAATATTATTTTAATTTATATATGAAACAAATAAATAAAAGTATCTTTTACAGTGAAGTAAATAAAAAGTGTGTCTAACTCTAAAGTAACGCGAGTGAAGATACAAATCTGATTTCAACTGGTTTAAACTAGTTTTAACTTTTTTTTTAACTCGTAAAAACATTTTCAACACGTCTTATAAACCTTACTATCGAAAATACAGTTGTTATAAAGTACGTGTAATAAATATTACTTGTCCATGTTCACTCGCGTTAATATAATTCAAATCGGATTTGTCTCTTCACTAGCGTTACTTTATACACACCCGGTATGTCTGAATTAATAAATATCCTTTAAATATTGCCTTATGAAATACTTCAACATCCAAATATGAAATGAAAATTAATGTTTAGTTTAATATTTATAACTGTATATTCCTTGAACATATATTTATTATTATACATAAATTATTCATGTTAATATTTCAACTTTGATTTAAAATTGCATAAATTTTCATGCCTGAATACTAAACCAAAGGTTGTAATGGAAGACATCGAAATGGACTTGCGAATCAACATTCAACTAATTGTAATAGCTAGACGCTCGAACATTCCAACTACAAAATTCTCAGATACCATTACAGAACTGGATGAAAGCTCTACACTCCCCAACCACAAAGTTGGGCCTATCTCAAAGGCGATCGGGGATACGAGTAGGGTGCTGTACAATCTGCTCCAAGTCATTTAGGATGGAAAAGTTGTAAGCTAGTTCACCAGGTATGTTAGTGAAATGGGAGGAAAGCCAAAGGTGGTGGTGAACGTTGAAATCTCCTAAAATGGAGATTTCAGCAAAGGGAGAGCGGGAAAGCATGTATTCCACTTTGGCAGTGACGTAGTCAAATAATTTTGGATAGTCAGTAGAATTAGGAGAAAGGTAAACAGCGCAGATGTATTTAGTTTGAGATTGGCATGTAAGCCATAACCAGAGGGTATAGAATTTGTAAGATTCGAGTTCGGGAATACGAGAACAAGTTAGTCATTGCGTACATAAACACAACATCCACCTTTGGAGTGAAGTGGAGTATAGAGAAAGTAAGAGGGTACAGAAAAGGGGTTGCTGTCATTCGTCCCAGACACCTGAGTTTTAGTGAGGAAAAGAAGATGAGGTTTAGAGAGGAGAGGTGGTGTTCAACAGATTGAAAATTTGAGAAAAGGCCACGAATGTTGCAGAAATTTAAGAAAAGTGAATCAGACAAGGGTCCAAAACATCTCGAATGAGCGGTAGCAGATCCAGCCCCGGTGCCCGAATCTGCGTTCTCGGTATTGGCAGTGGGGGGGAGCCAGAAGTGGGAACATTTATGGCTCCCTCCCCAGGGGACTCCAAGGCTCTTGAAGTTGATGCTATTTTTTTTTTTAAATTTTGAAAAGATTATGTAGTGTGTAAGATGCATGTGTATGTAGTGAGGAATAGGGAGAGAAGCGTGTGTTTGAGAGCATGCTGGACTGCTCACGGGGTAGATGAGACACGGAAAAAGATCAGCTAAGGAGGACAGTGACAGGAGAAACGGGAGTTCTAGCACTCCCTATTTTCTGTCTAATGTCCCCCCTCCCCGGAGTACTTCCCTGGTCGGTTGGTGTCTACACTCTCTTCATATATATATATATATATTATGTGGAAAATAGAACACTCTTGTCTGATAATGACCAATCTATATTTTATCAATAATCTAATGTAAAATATATATTGTATGTTGGTACAGAAAACTATAGGTCAGTGTCGCTTACATCCCATCCTATCCAAATATTTGAAAGAATAGTTAGAGAAAAAATTTATGAGTCTTTCGAAACTCGGAGAAAAAATTACATGATAACCAACATGAATTCCGGTCAGGAAGATTATGCCTTTCATAACTAATGGAACACTATAATAACATTATTGATGCAATACAAAACAATGAAAACTAAGACGTGATATACACAGACTTTGCGAAGACGTTCCACAAGAGTCACCATGGAATCACAGAACATGATCCGAAATATATGGGAATAACAGGAAAAGTAGGAAAATGGGTATATAATTTCCTTAGTGAGCGGCAGCAAGTCGTTATAGTTTAAGGAATATCTTTATCAGAGTCAGAGATCCTTAGCTTAGTACCACGAAGAACAGTATTAGCTCCATTACTATTCATAATCATGCTAACTGATATAGATGAAGAAGTTACCATTGACAGCACTGGTAACATTATTATAGTAACATTCTTTGCCGGACACAAAAATTAGTAGAAAAATAAGAAATCCAGAGGATATAGGATCTCTACAAACAGACATGAACAGAATCTACAATTTGGTCTGAAGGCAATAATATGAAATTTAACACTGAGAAATTTCAACTTTTTTTAATGCAGGAATTAAGGTACTAAGGAACTAAAGTATTAAGGTACTGAAGAAGAGAGGACCTAAAATCAATGGAATGCTATATCCCACTGGACAAGAAATTCAGACACTAGGCAAAAGATTTAGGCGTTGTAATGACTGATGACGCAAAAAAGAATAACTGGACAGATAATGAGAACCTTTAAATGAAGGGATAGGAATATAATAATCCCTCTACTGTAAACACTGATCACGCCCAAGTTGGAGTATTGCTCGGTCTTAACATCCTCATCTAAAAAAGAAGACATTAGTCAATTAGACGGGATTCAGAAAAGCTTCACAGCCAAGCTCAATGGGTGCAAAGAACTAACTTACTGGGAAAGGCTACGTGATTTAAATTTATATTCGCTGGAAAGAAGAAGGGAGAGGTACACCATTATTTACTCTTGGAAAATAATGGAGGAACTACTCCCTAATCTTACTTTGAACCCTATAACCACTCAAACAACAATGGGAAGAAGGGAGAGGTACACCATTATTTACTCTTGGAAAATAATGGAGGAACTACTCCCTAATCTTACTTTGAACCCTATAACCACTCAAACAACAATGGGAAGTAGGAAAGGAGGAATTTGTGGTGTTCCCAAATTAAAGGCTAAACAGGAAACAGCCTCAATCCTGAAGGAAAATAGTTTTGTTGTGAGAGGAACAAGACTGTTTAATCAGCTGCCCAAGGAACTACGGAACACGAGTGGTGTAGCAGTGGATATCTCCTAAAGAAAACGAGACTCCTGGCTCAGAACAATTCCAGATGAGTCGAGAGTGTGGAAAGCGTAAGAAACCAACTCTTTCTTCACCAGGCCAACTCAAGAGGAGTGGTAACAATCCTGACCTCTGTGAAATGAGGAATTATCGCACGGAACATCTGAAAGGTTGAAAGGAAAGATATATATATATATATATATATAATATATATATTATATATATATATATATATAGAGAGAGAGAGAGAGAGAGAGAGAGAGAGAGAGAGAGAGACCTGTGGTTCATTGCTCTCAACCTGGCAATCCTATGGAAATTTTCACCAGATTTAATGCCTACACTCGACGGCAAAAAGTCTATGTTTTTTCGTTAAAAGTTGTGTGGAGGTCTTCAAAAGACTGTTAAATATTTTTTTTAGTTGAATTATGAGTATTAAATTTATTTGCCTTTGGTATTTAGCGCAGCCCAATGGTAAAAAGGAAACCACTATACCTCCTTTTTATTGTTGAAGGTTGCGTCTAGTTGTAGGTCGCGCTGTTGCCTCCTGCACTTCTCTCTTGATGTGGGCAACTACATTACGCAAGGGTTTGTTAAGTTCAATTAACACAGACAACCCACTGTGCCTAACTATTACTCACTGTTACTCACGGGGATAGGCCTATCCTATAGTTTTAATTGTGTTTTTCACTCAGGACTTGTTGGAAGACTAAATAAATTAAAGCCCAAAGCGATGCTGAGAACTCGACAGCTCAGAGCTAATTCTTCGTGGCTTCAATTTTGCTTATGTCCGCAAACGGAAAAAACACCAGACATATAATTTTCATATTTCCATTACTTCTCTCAAAATTTCCATGAGTCAATGTGATGGAAAATTGTGATACGAGAAAATACGTTCTTGCTTGTTGTTATGGAGGCCCAATGCCTACATATTTTATTCTACCTATGTCAATTTTCCCCATTCCCAATAGGCTTTATCGCAAATCTCGAGGCAATTTGTAGTTATTCACTACAATAAATTAATATTTTGTATTAAATTATGAAATAAAGGTACCGTATACGATACCATATTGTAGGCGTGTTTAGCCTGGGTTTAAATTAAGCCTTGCTGTGGACTGTAATGTAAACTGTATGACAAGCGTATATAGTTTTTCCATCGAGAGAGAGAGAGAGAGAGAGACAGAGAGAGAGAGAGAGAGGAGAGAGAGAGAGAGAGAGAAAGGAACCTTCAATTTTGCAAGATCCTACTTTAAACAGATTTTATGTTGCTGAGATGATAAAAGTCCATTGACGGAATTTTTTATATGTGAACTGTTAAATGATGAATACGCGAATTTTTTTAAGAACTTGAGCATTTTTTATAAGCCATCATCCCACTGAATATCATTCCCATTTTATTGAGAGTACGAGAGTGACAAATCCGCAAGGGAGCACCTCAAAGGAGGCAATTCTCAAATTGATCTATTCTCATTCTCGTCGACGTCAGCAGCATGGGCGCAAAATGGGAGTGTAATGCAATGTTGAAAATGTTGGTCAGTGTTGCAAAAGGGAGAGGGGAATACTGCAAGTGGTTACGCAACAAAGGGGGGAACTTGCAACAAGTCAATGATGCAAAGGGGGGAGGGGGTCATGCAACAAGTCAATGATGCAAAGGGGGGAGGGGGGTATTCAAAAAGTCAATGATGCAAAGGGGGAGTGGGTTATGCAACAAGTTAATGCTGCAAATTGGGGGTGAGGGGATTATACAACAAGGGGGAGGGGTTATCTCCAAGCTGCAATGAAAGGGGGAGTTTTGGGGAAGAAGGGAGGATGACCTCCCCCCAAAGGGGTAACCTTAACCTAAGAGAGGGAGAGAAAGAGGAGGAGGGTCTTTGGGGAAAAAGGTGGGATGTCCTCACCCCTCAAAGGGAAACGCTAACCTAATCCTTAACCTAAGCAGGAGAGACGGATGTTCGCCTGGCTCCAGCCAGACACATAGTGAGCGTCCAGGGCCCTAGCCTCTATTATATAGAGGGTCTGGATTTGCCAGATACCACTTATTTATTTATTTAAATAATGAGGAGTTACCTTATTAGGGTGAGTTGCCAGACAGCACCATTTATATATGCAGGGTTACCAGACAGCACCATTTAATTTAATTACTTATTTATTAAAGGAAAAGGGGACGTTCTCCTTAATTTTCTCGAACTAATTGAAACATTATTTATTTAATTAACAATAAAAAAAATGCCAGCAAAATAACAGTACACACTTTTTCTATATAAAAGATAAACAATTATTTTAACTAACTTCAATAAAAGTGTCTATTTACTTTTGTCATTCCTCTGTGTCTTCTCAATACAGTAAACTAAGCGAAAGCTTTACACTGCCTACAAGAGACAGGAAAACGTTCTCCATAATTGCTCGAATTATTACAATACATTTAGACGCAAAACGAATCACAATATTTAATTTTTTTAGTAATATAATAATTAAGTAAATTACTGAAAGTGCCTATTTACCTTTCTCATTCCTGTGTATCTTAATACAGTTAACTAAGCGAAAGCTTTACACTGCCTACATGAGACAGGAAAACGTTCTCCATAATTGCTCGAATTATTACAATACATTTAGACGCAAAACGAACCCCAAAATTTAATTTTGTTTAGTAATATAATAATTAAGAAAATTACCGAAAGTGTCTATTTACTTTTGTTATTCCTCTGTCTTCTCAATACAGTTAACAAAGCGAAAGCTTTACCTGCCTACTAGAGACAGGAAAACGTTCTCCATAATTACTCGAATTATTACAATACGTTTAGACGAATCCCAATATTTAAAAGAAATTCACTTCACAATCCGAAATAAATAAAGCACCAAATTGACAAGAGAAAATAGCAGTCCAATTTATACATACAACCAAAAGAATTACATGAGAAGTCTATTATTTTTACATAAAGAAATTTCAGTGAAAACAATGTAATTGAGGATTCCTTTATTTATTTGTTTTCTTCGTACTTTCATGCTAGTATATTTAATTAACAATAAAAGAAAAATGCATTCAAAATAACAATACACACTTTAAAAGATATATATATATATATATATATATATATATATATATATATATATATATATATTAAAATACCATCTAAATTTGGTCAACAAGATACGTGTACTCTTTTGCAACACGAATAAAATAAAAATAGTGACGTATTCCGTACTATGTTTCGGTTTCCATATTATACTGTAGGTCTAAGGTGGATAAAAACATAGATTACATTCAAACATAAGCCCCCCCGTGTGCCTATTGTGTATACTGTAGGTCTAAGGTGGAGTGAAAGATATAGATTATTGATTTTAACCCCAAATTAATTGTTATTTTTTTTAGAAAGAAAATTCCGCGAAATCAAAGAAGAGGAATCCTTTATTCATTTATTTTCAAACTAATTTCAATTAAAATTAATTCGTACTTTCATGCTAGTATATTTAATTAGCAATAAAAGAAAAATGCACACAAAATAACAATACACACTTTAAACGCTGTATATATATATATATATATATATATATATATATATATATATATATATTCCCAACTGTGGTGGATTCCGTACCATGTTTCCATGTCATACTGTAGGTCTAAGGTGGAGTGAAAAACATAGATTATTGATTTTAACCCCAAATTAATTATGTTATTTTTTATAAAGAAAATTCCGAGAATTCAAAGTTAATTAAATGTTAATTTTTATAAAAAAACAAAGTAAAATACATTTACATTAAAATGACTTCACTCCCCCAACCAAGACAGAAGAGTATAACTATCATCGACCAAAAACTAAAACGATCACATTGGAATGTGGTTTGACTCAGATTTCGGCGATTTTGCTTCTCTGTTACTGTGTATTAAATTTATTTTTATATTTTATTTTTGTTTGCATGAATGAAAAGCTTTATTATTATTATTATAATTATTATTATTATTACGATTATCATTATTATTATACAGACATCTACACATTATTTCAAAATTAACACACACGCACACACACAAACACACACACACTTCGGGAGTACTCAACAACTGGAATTGAATCAAATGTATACACACACACAGATATATAACCTTTGGTTAGCTTCCGCCCGAATTGTTCATTCTGACGAAGGTCATGCTTTACACTCCACCTTAGACCTACAGTTTAACGTGGAATCCGAACCACGCCCTATCAGCAGCCCAGCGTCTTAACCACTAGGTCACGTAGGGTACCCATTTATCTACCAACCACTTTCTTTATTGTGTGGAAGGATGAACAGCTGGATTTTGCCGCGCGCCGGCTGCTGTCGGGTCTCGAACCCGGGGCCGATGGATTCGTAGTCAGCGACGCTAACCACTACACCACCGAGGCGCAATATACATATATACATATATATATATACAAAGAGAGAGAATTTTTTCAGGAATAGAAAGTCAGGATGGCACACACACACACACACACACACACACACACACACACACACACACACATTATTGATTTTATTTCGAAATCACTGTTAAAAATGATAATTATCAGAAATCAACTTAAAGGGTTTGCATCAGTTTAACAGAAAACCCGTTAGGCGCAGCGCTCAACCCAAATGATGCATACAATTGTCCTAACTCTTGTATTATTATTATTATTATTATTATTATTATTATTATTACGTGCGGTGATTTCACGAAGGTCAAGCTTATCCCCCTCATCTCGAGTTGGCCTGGTGAAGTAGTGGGTTGACTTCTTTTACTCTCCACTTCACATAAGTACACCCGACTCATCGGGGCTTGTTCTGTACCATGCGTCTAATCTTTTCTATTCTATGCAATTCTAGGTCCTCCCTTTTTTCCGTACCGTAACAGTTGAAATTTCTCAGTGTTAAACTTCATAAAAAAACCAAGCAACTTCCCCTAAAACTTACTACATTATTACCCCCCCTGTCCCATCCGTCATGCATTAAAAAAGTTCTACTTTATTGGTAACCTTTCATTAGCATCCACCCCGAATTGTTCATTCTGACGAAGGTCAAGCTTTTTATTCCGCCTTAGACCTTCAGTTTAACGTGGAACCCGAAACACCAGCAACACAGCGTCTTAACCACTAGGCCACCCAGGGTACCCATTTACCTACCAACCAATTGTGCGGACGGATGACCGTTTACCGCGCGCCGGCGGCCGTCACCGGGTTTCGAGTCCGGATGAACTCTGAAACTATTCTTTTTATTATACTTTATTTTGTACAAAAATGACTAAATCCTGTTGTATCTCTACAAAAACATTCTGGTTGTAGAGAACTTCTAGGTTTCTTATTTTTCTACTGATCTTTGTGTCATCGGATTTTACTGCGCTATCTCTCGTAATGATCTATGTCAGGATTACGAAGAGTAGCTGCGCTAATACTGTTTCCTGCACTAGTGAGCTGAGGGGCTCTGATGAAGATATGCCTGTAACGACTTGCCGCCGCTCAAATTATATGTCTATTTCCCTATCCAAAATGGGGAAAGTTGAGGATCGAGTAGAATGCTTGCAAATATTAATGCAAAATATTGTCGTGACAGAGCGGGCAAGTGAACAATTCACTCATACACCTTGAGATGTGAGCGTCGAAGATAAATCTATGGAGAGAATGAACCGATAAAGACACCATTAGTCGTGAAGGCGACCAATCAGTACTTCAGTGTCCAAAGCGTGGGTCCGTTATATCGGTGTTACGATTAACCAGAACTGCACAGCATACAACAGGTGCGGCCGAACCAGAGAATTGTACAGAGAGAGCACAATCTCATTGTTTCCGAAATCAAATCGCTTCCTGATATAACCACACAGCTTCTGGACTTTCTTTTCCACCTCTATGCACTGTTTGGTAAACTTAAGGTCGCTGCTAATTAGCAGACCCAAATCCTTTTCCAAATCAGTGGCCTCGATATTACTTTCCAACATGGAGTAGTCCGACTTGGGATTGGCGTAGCCAATGTGCATGACCTTGCATTTACCCAAGTTAAACGGCATTTGCCATTTTTTGGACCACTCTCCTATCCTACGCAGGTCCGTAGAGAGAGAGAGAGAGAGAGAGAGAGAGAGAGAGAGAGAGAGAGAGAGAGAGAGAGAGAGAGAGAGAAGCGTGTAGTACTCGATATCCGGACAATCAATGCGCCTGATTCGGATATCCGATAATGGGCACGCAGATTGGATGCCAAAATTGCAATTAATTTATTGTTTCACATGAAGTTTCGGAATATTACTCGGTATAAATACTTGCGGCGCGCGCGCACACACACACACACACACACACACACACAATGCTGCAAAAACACCGGGTGTTTTGTTCTATGATTTTTTTTGTGTATGCTTTAGAAAATCGAATTATATATATTATATATAAAGGGTGATCCCGAGAAATGGGACCCAAAAGAAACCCCTGTAACTCTTAAAGTATAAGTCCTTTTATAAAATCATACGCATCATTCGAAAGAGGATAGTTACAAGTTTGTACAGGATTGTATAGGTTTTGGCAATACAAGACAAGATAAGATACAAAACAAAATAAAAGTGTTAGTTAAAACTAACCATTCAAGATGACTGCATGGACTGTGGAACAACTGCGTTTCATAACTGAGCAATATTATGAGCATGGAAGAAGTGTAGTTTCAGCTCAAAGATCTTTGAAGACAAATTTTTAGATGTCAAAATCACCTTCTAAGAAAGTAATCCGTCGGTGTGTCAGAAATTTTTCCCTAACTGGCAGCATTGGAAAAAGAAAACCAACTGGAAGAGTGCGCACAGCAAGGATAGACGAGATCATTAACAGAACTCATGAAATTGTACAGGATAATCCTAACATAAGCATCAGACGTGCTTCTCAGCTGTTAGGAGTTGGATATGGAACAACACACCGTATATTCGAGCAAAATTTAATGCTCTTTCCATATAAAATTCAAACAGTGCAACAACTAAACGATGGAGATTTCGCACGAAGACGACAATTCTGTCAATGGATCCAACAGAAGGTAAATGACACCACCAATTTTCTAGCAACTTTGGTTATGTCAGACGAAGCCCATTTTCACTTGAATGGAACTGTAAACAAACAAAATTGTCGTTTCTGGGCAACAGAAAATCCATTGAATATTACCGAAGTCCCGTTGCATAGTCAGCGTGTAACTGTTTGGTGTGGTCTTACTGCATCTCAGATCATAGGGCCGTACTTTTTCGAGGATTCCACCGGAAACACGGTCACTGTAAATGGTGATCGCTACGAAAAAATGTTGACCGATTTCCTTAGTCCTAAATTAAGAGATCTTTGTCTAGAAAACCACTGGTTCCAACAAGACGGAGCTACCTGCCATACATGGCAGTTTTGCGTCAAACGTTTCCAGGCGAGTTAATCTCAAGATTTGGAGACGTTGAATGGCCCGCAAGGTCTCCGGATTTTTCTCCCTTAGATTATTATCTCTGGGGATATTTAAAGAGTAGGGTCTACAGAAATAACCCAACGACCTTGCAAGAATTGAAGGCCGCCATCACAAATGAGATACAGGCCATACCACCGCACACTCTTGCAAAAGTGATGCAAAAGTGATGCAGAACATTTGAAAGGAGTCATTTTAAAAAAATAAATATTTCATAATAAACTTGTAACTCTACTCTTTCGAATGATATATAGTTTTTATGAAAGGAATTAAATATTAAGAATATTTGGCTTTTTTTTTATGGGTCCCATTTATCTGGATCACCCAGTATATATATATATATATATATATATATATACCTTTCAACTTTTCAAAGGTTCCGTGCGATGATTCCTCATTTTGACTAAGGTCAAGCTTGTCACTCCACCTTAGACCTACAGTTTAACGTTGAATCCGGACTATGCTCCAGCACGGGCGGTCAGAAATTACAAAGTCATCGTCCGGACTTGATCTCTCAACCTCTCAATCAGCACCCAGCGTCTTAACAGCTATGATACCTAGGATACCCATTTATCTACCAACCAACCAGACATTTTCGTGCATTTTCACGAACTAAACACATTTTATTCACACTCCCGCGCACTATTTGAGAGAAACATGTGCCCATATTTTTCATTTTTGTTTAGCAAACGATACTCGTCTCTAAATTCTATTAAAAACTCACGCAGGCTTTTTGCCAGAACTACTGTACACTACAAACCTCGTCATTATATATATTAACGTAGTGGTAAAAATACTTCAGATTCTCCAACGAAATCCTACAATGCCCTCCCCAGAATAGCCGTAGAGTATTCGTACCTCTTGTTTCTCAAGCTTCGCACGGTTTAATGTAGCCTTAAAAGCATCAAAGGAGGGTAGAATAGGGAGTCTCAGTGTTCACCACATCTTCACACTTTACCGAATATCACTTCATAAAACTCAAGTACGCAATATTAAAGGTAGGCACCATTATTTTTCGTCTCCGTGAAATGTCTTCAAACACACGTCTGAGATCCACGGCTTGCAGCGCTCAACTGAGCACGCAGGGGTAGAGATATTCCAAGGTAGTAGCAGGAGTCACGTGACCATTGATCGATCATATAGGGGGCAGAGCTTAGGACAGAAAATTCAAATGAATGAATTTATTAATATCTTACCACCTGTTAATTTCTAGGAGAAAGAATAAGCGCGAGATAACCCATTATAAAAGTTACGCTAGGATTTGCTGGGGTACTGGGGGGCACAATAGTAACCCGGGTAGAGTTTGAAGGTTAAACTTACAAAAAACTCATAATAATTTTGATACTACAATTTCAAGGTCTTGCGCATTTCTCTGTTCATAGTTAAACATAGGCGTTAGTTTTCTTCAAAACTGATATTAAGTCAGTTTAAAACTTAAGCTTACATAATGTTTAGTTAACTTTAAACTTGCTTTTTGTTATGTATTAAAACCAATTACTTATTTGAGGTTTGATAGTTCTTCCTCTTTCGAGCTCTGTTATCTGAAAGCTCTTCACTCTGTGGTCCTTAAGCTTTTCAGTCCTATTTACTAATGTTTGTCTTTTAAAGGATAGGATGTAGGAATGAATTCTTACTGTGATTACTTTATTCTCAAATGAAAGGAGTTAAGTTTCTTTAAAGGAGTATTGAGCTGGTGAAGGAGAGAGTAGGTCTCTTACAATGCCCACTTTTACAGTATTCAATTATTAAGTGAAATCCTATCACTGCTAAAATTTTACATATAAGTTGTATGTCAGTAAGGCATTTGAACGAAACGTTTTTGTAACACTGAATTCGATGTGTAACATTAGCGTAACTTCTCCAGATTGCTATATATAATGCTACTAGCTCTGGCTGATGAATTTATGTTAACACAAGAAATAACAGAAAACACAAAAAAAAAAACTGCATAGATTTGGTGTTCACAAACAACAGCAACCTAATAGATAATGTAGACATATCCCCGAGAATAATATCGGATCAAAACATTATTGAAATAAAAATCAATATACAGTGCCCGCGAAAAGTATCCGATCACTCAAGAAAATACAATATTTTTCCTTAATATTCAGAGACACGTAATTCACTTTCTATTTGTTCTAGCGACATCTGGTAACTTTGAGGTTGCTCGCTGATATGAGAGCTATCCAACGCATTCTCAAATTAGTGTTCTGGTAGCCTTCGTTGCGGGTGGCTGTGTCTCAAATTTGTCAGATTTCACTGTTTGTGTAAATTTCTTGATTTTTTTTTTTTTTTTTACAGAAAGTGGTGTAAATAAAATTTATATAATGTGTGCTAAAAAACAACTTAAGAGTGATTGTCGAGGTGCTATTGTTGCTTTGCATGCATGTGGGAAATCACAGAGACAGATAGCTAAGGAATTAAAATATCCCAAAGTACCGTTAACTTTATGGGTTTCACGGGCTAAGAACAATGGTGGCCTAACCACGCCAGTCCCTAAAAAACGATCTGGCAGACCGAGAAAAACAAATTCGCGAACAGACAAACTTTATGAAACGTTTAGTATTGAAAAAACCCAACAATAACTGCGAAAGAAATAAAATTTAATATGAATAATTGTTATCTGGTGTTTCTGAACGAACTATCCAGGAGCGGCCTCCAAAAGAACTCGGATTACCATCTCGCCATGCTGCTAAGAAAACCGTTCATTAATGAAAAAATGCGTAAAAAAACGTGTCGCATTTTGTAAAAATACATTCATTGGACTGTTGATGACTGGAAGAAGGTTTTATTTAGCGATGAGTCGACATTTTTGACATTCAGAAAGTTGCCCAAAAAAAAGGTTCGCCGGCCTATTGGCTCAATAGGATGGACCCTAAAATCACCCTAAAGACAATGAAACACACCCTCCAAGTGTGAGGTTTGGGGTTGTTTCGGTTACTATGGGCGTGGAAACTTATATTTTCTTCCGAAGAACAACAACTATGAATGGTGCACGGTATTTAGCAATGCTACAGGATAAACTTCTAATGGCAATGGCAATCCAAAGGACAAAAAACATACATGCATGATGGTGCACCATGTCACAGGGCCAAAATAGTGACAAAATGGATTACTGACAATAAATTTGATATTTTGGATTGGCCTGGTAATAGTCCAGATCTCAATCCGATAGAAAATCTGTGGCTAATAATAAAAAAATAAGGTTGAATGCCACGACACTGGCTCAGTCGAAAAATTACAAGAGGCCATCAAAAAGGTATGGTGCAAGGAATATCAGTGGAAGTTTGTCAAAACTTGATTAAATCCATGCCAAAACGTCTAGAACAAGTCATCCAAACCAAAGGACAGATGACAAAATACTAATATAAGGTTAGTATACATTTAAACATTGTTTTTTATGTAAAAAATACAAATTTCAAGGGTGATCGGATACTTTTCGCGGGCACTGTAAATGCAACACGACAGGAAAGAACACCAACAACAGAAAGAATCAAATTCGAAATTTTTAATTTTCACACCAAAGGCATAAATTGGGAAGATGTTGCATCCAGCATGGAAGCAATAGATTGGAAATCTATCTTCGTGGCCAAGTAAACGGAAGAGATGATAATGACCTTAGAGGAGAAGACGCTGGAAATTGTGGAAAGACATGTCCCAAAAATACAACAAAGAGGAAAGAGAAGCAGGTTCGAGAGACAAAAGAGGTCATTGTTGAGAACCCCCAACATACAGTGGACCGATACAGGTGAGATCATTGTGGAAGGAACAAAGGTACAGGGATCGAATATTGTAGACCCCAATATTATCTTAAGGAAATGTCTAATTCCTAACGTAGCTTAACTGAACCTAACCTAACTTACCTTTCTTTAGGATGAATTTCACAAAAACACATGAAATGAATGAATGAATGATGCAAACCCACCAGGAAAAAGAAGAAATGATTCCAAGTCCTTTCATGTATTCAGCAGTACACCTCGTCAGGGAATAGAGAAGGCGAGTGACGAAAATATATACATATGTACAACGGAACAGAGAAATAAAGAGATTAGCACATGGTTATCAAACATTGATTAAAAAGCGAGACATTTTAACAAGATAGTTAATTTTATACATTCAATATTCTATCCCTACTACTATTAATGGGAGCAAAACAGTATACAGTATACACAATAGGCACACGGGGGGTTATGTTTGAATGTAAGCTATGTTTTCACTGCACCTTAGACCTACAGTTTAACATGGAAACCGAAACATAGTACGGAATACGTCACTAAAATTTTAATTTTATTCGTGTTTAAAGTGTGTATTGTTATTTTGCATGCATTTTTCTTTTATTGTTAATTAAATATACTAGCATGAAAATACGAAGAAAACAAATGAATAAAGGAATTCTCAATTACATTGATTTCGCTGAAATTTCTTTATAAAAAATAATAGACTTCTCATGTAATTCTTTTGGTTCTATATATAAATTGTACTGTTATTTTCTGTTGTCAGTTTGGTGCTTTATTTATTTCGCATTAATTGTCAAGTGAATTTCTTTTAAATATTCGGATTCATCTAAATGTACTGTAATAATTCGAGCAATTATGGAGAACGTTTTCCTGTCTCTTGTAGGCAGTGTAAAGCTTTCGCTTAGTTAACTGTATTGAGAAGACACAGAGGAATGACAAACGTAAATAGACACTTTCGTTGAAGTTAGTTAAAATAAGTGTTTTTCTTTTATATATTAAAAGTGTATACTGTTATTTTGCAGGCATTTTTCTTTTATTGTTAATTAAATAAACAATGTGTTTTAATTCGAGCAAATTAAGGAGAACGTCTCCCTTGCCTTTAATAAATAAGTAATTAAATTAAATGGTACTGTCTGGTAACCCTGCATATATAAATGGTGCTGTCTGGCAACTCACCCTAATAAGGTGCACCTGCATATAATTAAATTATATAGGAGTCTCTGGAAACTCATCTATAAATAAATAATTAAAATGGTGGTATCTGGTAACCTTATATAAATAAATAAATATATAGTGCTCTCTGGTAATCCCTCCATATATAAATAAATAAATAAGTGGTATCTGGCAAATCCAGACCCTCTATATAATAGATCCTGGGCCACTGGATGCTCATTAAGCGTCTGGCTAGAGCCAGGCGAACACCCTTCTCTCCTTCTTAGATTAAGGCTTAGGTTAGGGTTTCTCTTTGCGGGTGAGGACATCCCACCTTCTTCCCCAAAGACCCTCCTCCTCCTTTCTCTCCCTCTCTTAGGTTAAGGTTACCCCTTTTGGAGGGAGGTCATCTTCCCTTCTTCCCCCAAAGCTCCCCCCTTCATTGCAGCTTGGGGGATAACCCTCCCCTTGTTGCATACCCCGTCACCCCTTTTCAGCATTGACTTGTTGCAAGACCCCCCTTTAGTTGCATAACCTCTTCCAACATTCCCCTCACCCCTTTGCAGCATTGATCAACATTTGCAACATTGCATTGCACTCTCCCATTTTGAGCCCATACTACTCACGTCTTTTGCACTTCGATCCAGGTTAGGTTAGGTTCAATGAAGTTAAGAAATATTAGCTCTTCTCATTTCGCGCCTTTACTGTGAATGCGAATGATATTCTTTCTCAAATGAAGAAACCCTTTTTCTCAAATGTGGAATTTTCATTTTGTGCATTCTCACTCACGGACGGACCTCACATGGGAATGGGAATGACACTGAGCAGGAAGTAATGTTTTCACGGTACTCATAAAATATAAATAAATATAAACAGTTTGAATAACAGAAGTTTATTGGAGAGATTCATTTGAAATACTGACTGACACTTTATTAATTTATTAATCCTTTCGTATATACAGTACGTATGTTCATACGATTTTCTAATATCTAAGGCATAACTGTTTTATACGAGCGTAGCGTGTGTTCAGGATTTACACCACACTCCCAAAATAAAGCAAATCAAAACAACCAAATCCAGTACTGTAGATTTTGACAATGAAGTCCAATAACGTTGAAGGGAAGGGTTTCAGTCAGAAAGGAAACGTCCTCCAAGCTCTCAAAATAACAGTTTTTTACTCTATATTTCCCTAACCTTGGCTTAATTGAATATATCCAACGAGGAAACGTGAAATCAATTTTAACCTTGACCTTATTCCGCAGTGGAGGAAACTAACTATTAGCAATACTGAAAGAACAGTTACAACGAATCACTTCATTGGAGTAGCCATTACGTGTTGTAAAAGTGAATTTTATGAAACACGTTCGATAGATGTAATATATACGCACATTTCTAACATTTTCTCTGAAATGGAAGAGCGAGTGGAGAGAGGGAAAGAGAGGGAGAGAGATATATACAAATAAAAAGTAAATAAACCGAGAAATTATACAGAAAAAGCGAATTAAAAATATTTCATTCTTTATTTTATAAAATACTGCATGGAAACTTTTACAGTATTAAAGAGAATGTACAGAGTAAAACATCATTTAATTGAAAGATTTTGAAAATGTCTTTTCTACGAGTCATAAAGTGATTTACAGTCTTGAAAGATGTGCTTCCTAAAATCTTGAATTGTGTCAAGTTTAAAGGATGCTTAAAGTCTGTTTAATCAAAATCATACAGTAACACATCAGGATTACTCACTCGAATTGAGGTCTTGTAGATTTTCCAACTGTCTCTTGTCCTGTAAGTAGTAGTAGAGAAGAATGCGCATAATTTTGATGGATGAGAATTGAGGTATTAACTTAATTTATAATTTGTATTTATATTTCTAAAGTAGCTACCAAAATATAGTCTTATTTTGTTCAATATTTGATTAAAACCTTCTCTATCCGATATGCTTGCAAAAGCATATTAACTTTAATTTAGAGCTTTTGCCATGATGAGCACAATAGCGGATGTAGAGAACCTTAAAAAAGGATTTTTTTGACTTTTATTACTGTCTTCTTTCCTTGTATTTAAATCTAATCAACTTCTGCAGATGAATCTGTCGAATATATATACGCACACGCACCACACACGCACCACACACACACACACACACACATACACACATACACACACAGTATATATATATATATATATATATATATATATATATATATATATATATATATATATATATATATATAATTTAGGGTGATTCATATCACCATTGTAAATATATATATTTTTTTTATGCAGGGCACCCCTGCATTTTGTTCATTCTTTTGAGAAAAGTCATACGTGAAAGTTTCAGAGCATTTAAATGAATTTTAGAGGCCACTACAGCCATTAAAATTCACATCCTTTGGCCATGTTGCTACTTGAACAAAAACTTAAAGTTAAATTTTTATTGGAACATAGTTAATCGTAGAGTTAACCAATTTGAATAATTTTTTCTCCATTATTTGTCTTAAAGCGAGAAAATTTTTATGTTCTAACACTGGAGATTCATTATTCATTGGAGATGTTAACAAAATAAAACTAAAACAAACAAGAGAAATTATAATATATTTTTCAAAGTAGCAAAAATATGTATCCATGAAGTCTGAAATCTATGAAAACATTCAGCGTTTTAAAATAAAGCAACTTCCATTATGCAATACATGATTTAATCAAATATTTACAAAAATAAGGTGAAAATCCATCAAAACCAATCTATTCTTTTACATGTTTTAGTTCATCATTCATGAGATAGGAGCTCACTTCATAAGTGACATTTTTTTTCGATCAGGATATCTTTGCCGGTATTCTTTGACTACCAACAGGAGAAATTGTTTCTGTTCTTTGTCATTTGTCAAAAGAGTATTATAGTGGGCTGGCCAAAAATTGAAAAGTCCTCTAGAAAAAACTTAACGGCGTTTTCTGTTAATAGCAGGCACCGACCTTAGATAAGTAGTATTGAGGATGCCGAACAAGATAACAAGATGTGGGTGGATGCCACTCTCAATTTTGGGTTTGAAGGTCCCATACAAGGTTACAAAAGTCAAATTCTGAAAAATTCCGAATTTTTGCGTTTCACTGGTGGCTCTATGTAACAACGTGTTTAAAGGTGTATCATTAGCATATAAAGCATATTTTTGTGATTTTATGGATAATAATTGAATGTAACTACGACTCTGGATGTCTTTATTTCCATTAAAACTACATTTAGCATGCTGGGTGAGGTGCGCATGTGCCTACTACTACCATAGTACAAGTAATAGCAAACTTTCACATGTTGAATATTTTCAATGCACTGGCTGGCCAGACATTGGTTTGGTATATGCAATTAAAAGAGTGCAGACAGTTCGAGCTGGTAAAATAATAATAATAATAATAATATTAAAGGATAGGTATGTTTCGAATTGTTTCAATATATCTGTGGCTACTACATACTGCAATTCCCACTTGTCTTTGCAGATAGGGAGCTCATCAGCAATGGACCCTGTAGCTGTCATCAAGCGCAAGAGGAAACGTCAGGATGTCAGTGAGGATTGTTGCTTCTTCTGCTAAAGCAGCGCTGGTGACCTGCGCACAGCATCAGCAGAAGGAAAAGCAAGAACTATGACTGTGGGCAATGAGAGAAAGAACCTGGGAGATACCTACTATCTTGATGTTTTACAAAGACTGGAAAGTCATTCCAAGGATGATTTCAATGCATTGGAACTCAAGTGGCATAAATCATGCTACTTTTTATTCACCTCTGAGGGCAAACTCAAAAGGCTCAAGAGGTCTTGAGAAGTCAGCACCAGAAGTTCATGCAGAGTTCTGTAATGGGAACTTTGTCGTCAAGAGAACGGCGAAGCGCTTCAACCAAGTTCCAGCTGATCAGGCAACCGAATGGATAAATCGTACATGCAAGATGCACAATGGTACCATCGGCATCACAAAGAATGATCAAGCAAGAGACAGGTTCTGCATCACATGGTCAGAGCGGTCACGCATCTCTCAAGACACAAGATGCCTCTTCAATCTTCAAGATGATGACTCGGGTTGACGGTCTGCCTTCTCCCACTAGGCGTGACGCTCATGATGTCATGAAGCTAGTTCAGCAGTTGAAGCAGTTTGACGTCTTCAGAGTTCACGTGAGTGAAGCAGGAGATACAGGTGCCGCCACTAACATCCCACTTGTTTCACTAGCAACCAAAGACACTGCACCCACAGATGTTGTGAAGAACCTGCTGACAGCTCAGGATCGAGGAAAGTAGCATGTAATCGGCTTCATGAAGGAGGGACTGATTGAACAGATAGTAGGCTTCAATGAAACGATGAAGAAACGTCGGTCGAAAACCTTCGCTGATGTGTACAAAGCTACAGTTTCCACCAAGCAGAACATGCGGAAGACCATCAAAGCTGACAGAAAGCTACTACAGCGGCTCCTGAATGCCGCGACCGCAGGTCGCATGCTGGAGATGGCCAACGTCTTGAAGCATGAACTGTCCCCAGTCCCATTTAGTCTGGCGAAGGCAGGAGGAGAGATGAATTCGACATCGAAGTCTGAGCTGATGAACATCCTGATGGCTCAGCAGACCATAAGCTCAGAGGTTCCAAACTCTGATCTGAAGACCTGTGTGATGATAGATGGCCATGCACTCATCCAAGCTCTTGGTAAGCCTGGCGGCTGTCGGACATTCGGCGACTATGCTGAAGTGTTCTTCAAGGCCGTGACGAGTTATTTCAATAAACACACAACAAGAGTTGATGTCATCTTTGATCGGTACGCAGGGGAAGGATCGATCAAAGCAGTTGCAAGGACAAAGCGTGCAAGCAAGAAGAAACCGATTGGAAAGTCATTGATGGCCCACAAGTTCCACTGCCTGAAGTGTGGAAAAACTTCATGGCCCTGGATACAAACAAGGCTGACTTAGCCTTGTTTCTGTCTAACGTCATTACTGAGAAGGGCAGAGATCTTCAAAAAAGATGTCAGCTGGTGACAGGGGGTGCTTCTCTGAAGCCACTGAAGTATGGTCAACCAGGCGACATGACGTTCTACTGCATAGCAGCCATGAAGAGGCGGACATCAGGCTCATCCTTCACTCATATGATGCAGCGTCCCAGGGCTATGAACGAATAATGGTAGTGTGCAGAGATACTGATGTAATGGTGCTGCTGATTCACTTCGTTTGCACCAAGGTTGCTGAGGTGTGGATGCTGTGCGGAACGGCCAAGAACCGAAAATGCTACCCCGTGCACGATGTATTCAAGAGTTTGTCACCCCCAGTCAGGGACAACCTGGTCACCTTCCACGCTTTGACCGGGTGTGACACAGTCTCGTCCTTCAGTGGTCATGGAAAAAAGAAGTGTTGGAAGGTGTTCAGTGACCACCCACTCCTGCTGCACGCCATTGGTCGAGATGGGGATATCGCAGATGTTGAGAAGGTTGTGTGTCATTTGTATGGCATCCCGGAACAACACACAGTTGAGGACGCCAGAGTTCACCTTTCTGGGAAGGCCAAGAAGACTCTGGAAATGTTCCCACCGACAAAGGATGCCCTGGAGATCCACGCCAAGCGGGCAAACTATCAGGCCAAAATATGGCTCCAGGCTGACAAAGAGCACGTAGATGTTGAAGATCCGGTGGACACTCCAGCCTGGAAGGTGGAAGATGGGAGCCTCCTACCAGTGTGGACAAGCCCTCCTCCAATCCCTGAAGCCTGCTTGGAGCTTGTTGCTTGTGGTTGCAAGAAAAATTGCAAGACAGCTGGATGCAACTGCTTCAGGAAAAGGATGAAGTGTACGACAGCTTGTGGTTGTGTCGACCGCGGTTGCTGTAACCCAGCTGGACAGTAGATCTATGTCTCTCTTCTGGGCTGAAATCGAGAGAAGCTGGAATGTACTGTAAGGAACTAATAACTCTGTTCTTAAGTGAATGCAATCCACAAAATTGTGACTGTCACTGCAGCATTTCGGTGCTGTTCATCAAGAAACGTGAACTTGTAGATGTTACTAGTGTGTAAACTGTATAGTTATGGGGCTATATTTACTGCTTTGTGATTTAGTTGTGATAATTCTGTTACTGTGAGTACTTAATTCATGCCATCAAACTTATTAGGCACTAATCATGTTAAAATAAATTGTTTTGACAAACAGACTTGTTCAATGTTTTTTTCACCAATTAAAATAAAAAATCAGAAATTTTTAGCACAATTTCGGTAGTGATTAACTTGAATTTGACCTTGAGTTGGTAATTCGGATGGAATAAGCGTGTCATCATACTTCTTTATCACTAAGTGTGGCAAAATGAAACATTGTTCAAACCAATTGGCTCAGAATATTTTTTTAAAATTAAAATTAGAAAATATCATTTTTTGCACAGTTTGACCTCAAAAATGACCTTCAAAGCCTAAAGCGAGAGTGGCATCCACCTGCATTTTATTCCTCACCCACAGATGCATTGATTTAGCATGGCCGGTCCACTATTATATTTATCTGTTAATTAGGGTTGCCAACTCCATGAAGTTTGAAAAAAAGGACAAGAACATCAATTCCAATATACTGTCTACAAGGTTAGGGAAAGAAGTAAAATTTTATTTATAATTTATTACAATTTATAATGCATGCTTTTTTATTGCATATTTTCTTAAAGTAAATATTTTTATTGATATACAGATATTGACCCATTGAGTCATGCATTGACAAAATTTATGGTAACAATATTTATTTTTAAATTTATACTTTTCCGCTACACGGAACGTTAACATTTAAGTGAAGAAATGAATTTATAAAATGTTACTCGACTTAAGACTTTATAATTATTTCTTTTAAACAAAAGTTTTGTTATAAAACTGTTGTTTGGAACAAGATTGTTATCAGAAAAGGACAAATGGCGTCCTTTCCGAACTCAAGAAAGGACAAGGACAAAAATCTACAAAAAAGGACTGTCCTTTTCAAAAAAGGACGGTTGGCAGCCCTACTGTTAATGCTACTCCTCGTTCTGCAGTGTCATTGGCAACCCTCATGCAATGGACAGTAGCCTTAACACAATCGTATGTGCTGTCGTTATTCCACTCTTTGACATTATCTCCAGCATGTGATGACGACATGCTAGCCACAACATTATCTTTCCCCACCTTTTGCTCAAAGAGAATGCAGGCTCCATTTCTTAAGCCAGTATTTCTTATGGCTGTTGTGTCAAAGCTCATGCACTTAACATGGTTCAGATTTCACAAGCCACAAATGCTTCATAAACAGCCAAGGCAGTTCCTAATGAAAGTTTGGGAACATCAAGCAGCTGATCAACTCCTTCGCCAGAAACTAATATGGGAAGATGGTCAACAGTTGTTTCTCCGTTATATCCTCCAATAGTTTTCCATCCCAGTGTGTAGTTAGGGGAACTTGCGGCTTTCGATCACACAACTTGGCTACATCTAGGAAAGCGGACAACTTATAATCTAATAACTTTTTTCTTTTCAGTGGCTATACAGCTGAAGTAGATGGTTCAGGTTCGCCACCAATGGCACCAAGTGTTGCCTCTTCTTTATCAGATGTTGTTTTCTATTTCAGTTTCAGATGAGGACTCTGAGGAGGAGAACACAAAACTAACCTTTTCTTCACGCTGTCTCTTATTTTCCTTTACTTGCGCAATTCTTTTCTTAAATGTCTGCTATCTTTTTGTTAACTCTTCATCTCTCTCGGCTAGTGCTCTATCTACACCTCCCACCTACCTCGTCTTCCTTTCTTACGTTGAACAGCAAGGAACTCTCGATCTTCACCAGTTTTGATCATCTGCAAAGCATCAGCATGAGCAATGTCAAATAAACCTCAGTCTGCCTTCCAATATTCCTCTTTCTGTCTTAATTTCTCTGAACGCTAGCCTTTGTTCTCCTTTTTTACCTTTAGCTTTTCCCATTCTCTTAACATGGTTTCAACTTTGTCCACCACATGCTTCTTAAATCTATCATAGTTGGTATCTAGTTGAAATTATTAAAGATAATTTGATTATAAGTACCAAAACTACAAAAAAAAGTAGGAACAAAATACTCAGTCACTCAACAACTAAGTCTTTCATGTAGTTGAAAAACTTCCCATCTGGTAGCGACCCCTAAATATAACCCAGAAAGACAAAACTTTAATGAAATTTTTTTTTATATAAAATGGAAAAAGATTATGGGATACTAGGGTGTGTCAATTTTAGTAAAGTCAACAATTCAAAAACTACTAATGCTCAAATGATGTCATATTATCTAGCAAACTTAGAAATATCTATAGTGTTGTTTAAAAAAGCCATTTACCTACTTATATTTGACCATAAGGGTTTGAAATATAACCTAAATATGACTGTAGCATCGTATATCAATGTGTCATTGATATGTGTGGTCAACTTTGGTTATTTTTGGTGTGCAGTATGGTTTCTAAGTTTCACATAGTCACAAATGCTGGAGTTTTGATTGTGAATGCATGTGTTTTCCCTCCTTTTTGACAATTTTGATTACTGTACTTCGTAATGCAAATATTGTGTAATTCAAATTATTCGAAATGTTATATGTGACCCAAACTTTCTGTATTTTTTGATATGATAGATATATGAAATTGTCATTACTTTGAGTAATTAAGTCTTCTATCCATAACACCACAACCATTTATCTGAGCTTATAGGAAGATATTAAGAATTTCAATTAACTTAATTTTATGTAATCATAATCAGTAGGCCTATCCAAATTTCAATGATATTTCTTTTGTTCACAGGTCCACAGGATGAGTCAGAAAGAAATCGGAAACCGAAGCAAATCAAGTTGTCACCTAAGTCATTTGGTGGGGACTGGGAGGGAACTTCCCCTTGCTGAGCTGCCCACAACCAGAGATCTGCTGAGATATGGTTTGTTGAGGAGAGAGATGAGTGAGGAAGACAGGAGGAACTACCCAGTTAATGACCTGATTAACAACGGCATTGTTCAAGGGCTACTGGCTCAGTGGAGAAAGGCCAACGCTCTATTCACAGGACCTGTAATCAACACTGAGGTCAGGATCAGGGCTAAAGTGAAGGCACTGTGGGATGAAGCAGTGAAGGTGTCCATTGGCAATGTGAAGCTAGAGGTCAAAGATAGGTTCATGATGAAACTGGACAAATTGGTGGACATCCTGACCTGTCACTGTGTGATCAGGAGCTGCAGTGAGCTTGAGTGCAACCCTGTCTGCAACAGTGAGGTTCACATTGACTGCAGCTGCAGGAGCGAGCAGAAGATACCAGTGCAGGAGCTTGCCTTCATTAAAGGTCAGAGAGAAAAGGTGGGAAGTGTGGGGGCACACCAGCTGGGTCTAGCTGATCACCCTGAGACCAGGAGACAGGAAGCAGTGCTGCAGAGACAGGAGCAGAGAAGGAAGGCCGAGGAGAAGAGGAGGAGGAAGGCAGAGGAGTCAGCCAAGAAAGAAGAGGAGTTGAGAGAGGAGTCACTGCTGGATATGGAGTTGTAGGAGACTGGAGATATACTGGAGGAGGCAGGGAGGAGAGAGGAGGACGAAGACTTCATACCAGAGGCTGCGACAACTTCTTCCTTGCCTGTGGCTAAGAAGAAGAAATACAACTCTGAAAGTATCACAAACATAGCTCTGACTAACATGAGACATCACACTGGGCTGAGAGAGACTGCAGAGATTGCCACTGCTGCCTGGATTGATGCTGGTCTTATCACAGAGTTTGACACAGCACTGGTGATTGACCACAACAAGGTGAGGAGGGCTCAGGAGAGACTGACTAAGGAGCTGGTCAAGAAGTTTGATGAAGAGATTAGGGAAAATGGCATCACCTGTATCTTCTTTGATGGGAAAAGAGATGACACCAAAATGATGATGGAAGCTGAGGACAGTGACAGGCAGTTTCCTGGCCTCATTAAGGAAGAACACTACGTAGTGTGCAATGAACCAGGTGGGAAATATTTGTGGCATTTTGTACCATAGGAAGCTGCAGAGGAGAGAAGTCATGCTGAGGTCATTGCTGATTATCTGGTGAACCGGCTAAGAGAGAGAGGAGCAGACCAGACCCTTTTGTCCATAGGAGGTGACAGTACTAATGTGAGTACTGGCTGGGAGGGAGGAGTAACGCATTATGTGGAGGCCAAGCTTAGCAGGAAGTTGGTGTCGATTGTCTGTGACTTGCACACTGGGGAGCTGAGTCTCAGACACCTGGTGACTGCACTGGATGGCAAAACATTGAGCAACAACAAGTGGTCTGGGCCCCTAGGGAAGATGTTAGACACTGCCACTGAGCTGGAGATCAACTCAAACTTCACGAGGATCACTGTTGGTCCTCCTCTACCCCCATCTCAGTCAGGAGGTAGTCAAGGACCTCAGCACAAACCAATCATATGGCTACAGAATCATCACTGCCATCAGATCGGAAGAGGTACCTCAGAGTCTAGCTCTCCTGGAGATTGGGCCAGTCTGTCACAGTAGGTGGGTCACCACGGCTCTAAGGTTCTGCTGATTGTGGATTTCCAAATATGAGCTGAAGGGTAGGAACCTGAAGAATCTGAAGATAATTGTGGGGAGGAGGGAGGCGTACATCAGTGGCCAGGTGGCCAGTAGGGAGCTCATGTCCAGGAACAAGGCAGACATGGCATCCTTGGCAAAGTTCAAGAAACCTATCTATATTTCTAAGTTTTAATATTGAAATACAATCAAAATGTCTTTAATTGTATGTAATGTATGTAAAATGTAGTTATATACAAGAAAAAATACTTGCAAAAATTGCTGATTTTTCGTAAACTTCAACTTCAAATATAAGTAGCTATGAGTTGTCAAATCTGGATTTTAAAGCCATATTTCGATTTAGCACATAAAAATGCATCATTTGGTCACCAGTAGTCTTTGAAAATCTGAAGATTTCACTTTGTTCCCTAAAATTGACACACCCTATTAAATGTACAGTCATCCGTCTTCTATGAAGATTCAGAAAGAAAATTTTGGAATTCAGAATTGTCAACAGTCTCTAATCAATAAACTGTCATCTACTGATAAAAATGTTAAAATCTTCAAGCCTTAATTGGACACATAAAGTATGAAATAATTTTGTAAATAAATACGCGAAAATATTTGCATTTTAACTTTTTTATTTTCCTCAAATTCTTCAATGTTTTACATTATATGTTGGAGTTAAACCAGTTCTTTTATTTGTTAAATATTTTTCAAACGAACAGTAAATTTTCATAACTATCCTCTGCATGATACAAAAGATAAGGACGAATATAACTGCAATATTTCTCTGTAAGAATACTTATGAGGGCCACTGTATATAATATGGAAACTGAATTATAGCTTAATGATAGCTTAATCTTTCGCATAACGTTTGTTTTTCCAATCCTTCGCAGCGGGAGCAAACAAACAGCATTACCTTTCGTGGGAAAGCTATACGTTTAGATGAATAGTTTAGATACTATGTGCTGTGAATTTTTTTGTAGTGTTTTCAGTTCTGGAGCTGGGTAGTAAGGACGTTGGACAACAAAACTTTATAGCTTATGAATTATCTGTTTATTAATAAAAGCGAAGGTGCAATAAGTGTTGGTTTATTTAGAAAATAAAAGAATATTTTCTGTTTTATTAAGCTTATACAGTACATCAAAGATATAAATTTTAACCGTTGTCTGAGCTATGCATAGAGTGGCAGATGGTAATTGCTTTTCCTATTTTTATGTGTACGTTTTTGTTGGGGAGGAGCGAGTCTGGGAAAAACCAATGTATTTGGAAACCATTCATATAAAAGCGAATGCATTGAATGAGTATACTCGTATTTCTCCAGCAATATTAATTTTTTCATTTCAATTTTTCGGCGAACTTATTCCCGTATCTGTACGGTTATAAATAATTTTGTTATGATACACTGTGCATTATTTTATTTTATTTTATTATTTTATTTATCATGTACCGCATCGAATATCGAATAAGTAAAAACTGCTTTTATTAATGAGAAAGAAGGAAGTTTCATTTCATATTCACAGATAGCATTACTCGTACATAAGTTAAAAGCATGAACCAAAAAATTTGCCGAACTATGCAACTCCTTACATTTTTTCTTTACTTATGTGCTCACCGCTTCGAAGCCCATTATAACTTTGAAAAGAATTAGATTTAGCAAGGAAAAATAAATAGAAAAAGGATAGAAGTGTAAAAATCTCCCTTATGCAATGCAATAAGTAAGAAACATTTTTGCATCGCCGAACAGTTGGCCCCTAAAAAGATTTTTCATCGCTTTAAAATTTCACAATAAATTGAAATATATTTACATGGACTTTACTAGTTTATATATATATATATATATATATATATATATATATATATATATATATATATATATATATCAAAGCTATTGACTTCTCCTTAGGGAAACGGAGCTTACAGATGAACAGAAGGACCAACACAACGGCAAACATTTTCATTTATTTTTTGTACTTCAGACGTTTCGACAAATCTTTTGTCATCATCAGTGAATTAAGTCTTAAAACCTTAAAACAAAAGTAAAAAGTGAAAATTACATCAATACAATATTAAAACCATTAAAATTAAAACCTTAAAACAAAATGAAAATTGCATCAATACAAAATTAAAATCATTAAAATTTCATCACTACGAAAATTAAAATTAAATTAAATTACCTCAATAGGTAAATACACAATGTTTACATCGACCTCCATACTTGGCAAAGCCTAAGAGAAAACTGGATGGTCAGAGGATTAGAAAGTATATGTCTATGAGAATCGGTTGGTTAGTTAAAAGAGCTGTAATTTGTAGGATGAACTATTGTTGTTAATGGAGGGTTTGTTTCTATAGATGTACAAAGATTCTAAAATTCGGAGTTCTGTGAGATTATTGGATCTAGTTAAAATTTCAAACTGAGTTTTGTGAAGGGGATGGTTGTTTTCATTACTATGGTTTCTAATTGCGGATTGTGGAGGGCTACTGAGGGGACGGTTGGTACGGACTGACAAGCCCAAATGTTGAGAAAGGCGCACCTCCAGTTGGAGTTGAGTGCTGCCAATTACGGAGCCTTACAGCTGTCGCACGTGCATTTGTAAACAACATTGGGGCATACAGTTTTGGGGAAATTCATCTTTGAACTTTAAAAAATTTGATAATTTAAGTGGGTTGACGAAGGCGAATCTAAAATTTATTTGGGGATAACTAGACTTGAGCAGTTTGGACAATTCACCTCGAATACGCAATGATAAATAACCATAAAAAGGTAATTTAATATATCTGGTTTCTTTTTGTACTGTAGTTATGGGGAGTTTAGTATTAAAAGTGTTATTTAAAAATTTCTTTAATTGGTTATCAAATAGATTAGAAGGGTAGTAATTGTTAATAAAGTACTGTCTTAAAAATTTAAATTCTTCGTTTAACGAAAAGCAATCCGAACAAATACGGTAACTTCTTGTTAATAATGTTACTATAGCACTAATCTTATATTTATAAAACATACAACTTAAATAATTGGTTCCAAGCCAGTAAAAGTTTGTTTTCGAAATAGTGAAGTTTGGAACTTATTATGAGCCCGTTTAACTAAAACATCCAGGAAAGGCAAACTATTATTTGTTTCGTTTTCACATGTGTACTTAATATTACTATGTTGTTTATTAAGATAATCAAGAAAAAGTTTTACGTGTGAAGGATGGTTAAATATTAAGAAAGTGTCATCCACGTATCTTCTGTAATATATGGGTTTAAAACTACTAGGACAACTTTTCAACCAAATTTCTTCGTAATGGCAAAGAAATGCATTTGCTAGTGTTGGGCTCAACGGGGAACCCATAGCTACCCCATCAACTTGGCTGTAAAGGTTGCTATTAAATAAGTTGCTGTTAAATAAGTTGCTATTAAATAAGTTCCAAACTTCACTATTTCGAAAACAAACTTTTACTGGCTTGGGAACCAATTATTTAAGTTGTATGTTTTATAAATATAAGATTAGTGCTATAGTAACATTATTAACAAGAAGTTATCGTATTTGTTCGATTACTTTTCGTTAAACGAAGAATTAAATTTTTAAGACAGTTCTTTATTAACAATTACTACCCTTCTAATCTATTCGATAACCAATTAAAGAAATTTTTAAATAACACTTTTAATACTAAACTCCCCATAACTACAGTACAAAAAGAAACCAGATATATTAAATTACCTTTTTATGGTTATTTATCATTGCGTATTCGAGGTGAATTGTCCAAACTGCTCAAGTCTAGTTATCCCCAAATAAATTTTAGATTCGCCTTCGTCAACCCACTTAAATTATCAAATTTTTTAAAGTTCAAAGATGAATTTCCCAAAACTGTATGCCCCAATGTTGTTTACAAATACACGTGCGACAGCTGTAAGGCTGCGTATATTGGCAGCACTCAACTCCAACTGGAGGTGCGCCTTTCTCAACATTTGGGCTTGTCAGTCCGTACCAACCGTCCCCTCAGTAGCCCTCCACAATCCGCAATTAGAAACCATAGTAATGAAAACAACCATCCCCTTCACAAAACTCAGTTTGAAATTTTAACTAGATCCAATAATCTCACAGAACTCCGAATTTTAGAATCTTTGTACATCTATAGAAACAAACCCTCCATTAACAACAATAGTTCATCCTACAAATTACAGCTCTTTTAACTACCAACCGATTCTCATAGACATATACTTTCTAATCCTCTGACCATCCAGTTTTCTCTTAGGCTTTGCCAAGTATGGAGGTCGATGTAAACATTGTGTATTTACCTATTGAGGTATTTAATTTAATTTTAATTTTCGTAGTGATGAAATTTTAATGATTTTAATTTTGTATTGATGCAATTTTCATTTTGTTTTAAGGTTTTAATTTTAATGGTTTTAATATTGTATTGATGTAATTTTTACCTTTTACTTTTGTTTTAAGGTTTTAAGACTTAATTCACTGATGATGACAAAAGATTTGTCGAAACGTCTGAAGTACAAAAAATAAATGAAAATGTTTGCCGTTGTGTTGGTCCTTCTGTTCATATATATATATATATATATATGCGCCTCGGTGGTATAGTGGTTAGCGTCGCTGACTACAAATTCATGGCCCCAGGTTCGAGACCTGGTGACGGCAGGCCGGCGCACAGCAAAACCCAGCTGTTCATCCTTCCACACAATAAAGAAAGTGGTTGGTAGATAAATGGGTACCCTAGGTGGCCTAGTGGTTAAGACGCTGGGCTGCTGGTGGGGCGTGGTTCGGGTTCCACGTTAAATTATAGGTCTAAGGTAGAGTGAAAAGCTTGACTTTCGTCAGAATGAACAATTTGGGCGGAAGCTAACCAAAGGTTATTATAAAAAATCTCATTGTCCAGGGATTTGGAGTGAGAAGGTAGAAACAATCAGGATGTAAAGTACAGGACAGAGTTGGAAAGGGTCAGTGGGTCACGGGTCTGCGGGTCACTTGGGAGTGAATTCAAGACGGGTCGAGGTGGGTCACGGATCATGAGGTTGACCCGCCTGACCCAGGAGTGGGTCAAGGCGGGTCAATGTTGTGATTAGGTGGGACACAAATTTACAGTTGAATTTTAAAAATTAGTTATGTTTTTGCGTGTCAACAGCTTGTAATTATAGTTACATCTAAGTTTGTCATAGCATACCAGTATAGCGTTACACTAAAAGCAAAGGCGCAGTTACGGAGAGGAGAGGTATTTCAGCTTGTTCAACGCAAGTAATATACGTCCACAACGCACACTGTGCATCGCTTTGGAGTATTAAAAGAAATTCAGCTTGTATATGTGTATCAAAATAAATATTTTGTGTTTTGAAACAAAGTTTACTTTCTGATGTATTTTGAAAAACGATTTGTTCAATGTATTGTTTAGGTCAGCAGGTTTGCCGGGTCCACGCTTCCTCACGCAGTCATTCACCATGTCCATCCATCTTTTTCTCGGCTTTCCTTCCCTCCTACCCTCGCAAACATTATCATACACTCTTTATCATAGCATTGTCATCTATTCTTTCAGCCTTAACGCATTTTTTATGAATTTTCACGTCCACTAACTTCTGAACACCACATCTTTCCAGAATCACACGATTTCTTACTTTGTCAATCTTGGCCATATATAGGGTGTCCCAAAAAAAACTATATACTCTCTATAGCATCATATATTTTATAATTTAAAAAAACCAAACAATATATTGATATAGCAATTGCCAATGAAAGGTAAATTAGTAATCTAAGTGATCAAAATGTTATAGCGAGTTGTTTGCATATAAAATTTAATTAACTACGCCAAGTGCTCAAAATGTTCTCCGGCGGCATGAATGCACTTTTGAATTCGTCGACTAACTGATTCGCAGACATGGACTAATGTGGATGCTGTGATGGTCCCGCACTTTTCTAATTGCATCCTTAAGGTGTTCGAGTGTTGCAGGTCTTGTACCATAAACTGCATCCTTCAGGTAGCCCCACAAGTAAAAATCAAGTGGAGTCAAGTCCGGTGAACGTGGAGGATACTCAACGCTTCCTCTTCGTCCTATCCAACGATTAGCCAACGTTTCATCGAGGTACCTTCTGACATCACAATGATAATGAGGGGGGGCTCCATCTTGTTGAAAGTAAAAGTCGTCGTTTCCAAATAACTTCCGAAGTGCAGGTATAATTTCTGTCCTCAGCATGTCGAGATATGCGGCACCGGTAACTGTCCCATTGAAGAAAAATGGTCCAACCAAACCCCTGGATGATAAACCACACCATACTGTTAATCCTGGTAAATTAACATGTTTATCCACATAAACGTGTGGATTATCGTGACCAGTACCTGCAGTTGTGTCGATTACAAAGCCTTTGATAAAACAAAGCCAGGCTTAGTCGACGCATTCAAAAGTGCATTCATGCCGCCGGAGAACATTTTGAACACTTGGCGTAGTTAATTAAATTTTATATGCAAACAACTCGCTATAACATTTTGATCACTTAGATTACTAATTTACCTTTCATTGGCAATTGCTATAACAATATATTGTTTTTTTTTTAAATTATAAAATATATGATGCTATAAAGAGTATATAGTTTTTGTGGGACACCCTCTCTCTCTCTCTCTCTCTCTCTCTCTCTCTCTCTCTCTCTCTCTCTCTCTCTCTATATATATATATATATATATATATATATATATGAAAAATTATTTCACGAAAGTGACACGTGAAAAGTATTTATGATGAATAAAACCACGAAGGAAAAAAGAAACACAAAGGGGTGTTCCTGAGGATGTCATTAGACGAAAGCGCTTGAGCACCCCTTTGTGTTTCTTTTTTCCTTCGTGGTTTTATTCATCATATATATATATATATATATATTAGGGTGTTTCATACCTATAGGGTAAAATAAAAATGAGCTTGGAGTTTTAATCCACACGTTTCTCCGTATTTTAAAGAACAAGAAAACACGTTTGTGCAAGTTTGAACCAGATCGCGCTGCATTTAGAGGTCCCCAACTTTGACGACTTTTTGTCAGTTCATTTCTCGCCTGCCTGCAGTGAAGACGGTTTTCTTCGTCACTTGAGCGGTTCGTGTTGTATAGCCTATTGGACAACTATGGAGGTAATTATATATGCTACTAATTATCTCATTTTACTGTGGTATTGAAATTTATTATTATTTAATTTCTGTCAGTTTACTGTGGTAGTGATATTTATTATTAATATTACATGAAATTAATTAGTCTGTTGCATATTGGACAACTAAGCTGGTAATTATTTATGATACTAATTAATGTAATTTTACTGCGGTATTGAAATTTATTTAATTAATGAATTGTCAAAGAGAACGTAGTGTACACGTATCAGTTTTATAAATAAAGAAAAGCAGTAACTGGGACTCGAACCAGTGTCATAGCCGTTTGGCGGCATCGCTCAAGTCGGCGTACACAGCACGCTATCCACTCCCTAGATGGTGTAGTGGATAGCGTGCTGTGTACGCCAACTTGAGCGATGCCGCCAAACGGCTATGACACTGGTTCGAGTCCCAGTTACTGCTTTTCTTTATTTAATTAATGAAATTAATTACGATGTGAAATTATTTCTGTGGAATTATTTAGTTTGTTTTCTTTTCCAGGTGTCTACCAGAGCGAAAACAGAAGTGTTTCTTATTGGCCAGACGGATGCGAACATCACATCAAGTGGCCTTCCAACTCAGTTGCAAGTACTCAAAAAGTACTTTTACCACCAAAAGGAGCAAAAATTTGGACGTACTAAATGCCTGAACCTGTGCCTGGATGCCTGTCTCATATTTTGGGAGAGAGCGAGAATCCCCATGATGCGTCGAGATTCGGCCTTGAGGAAGATGGAATCCCTTCTCAAGGAATACGACCGGCTTGTGAAGCACAAGTCACATAAAGCAGAGTCCTTCCGAGTGAAGGAGGCGATGTTCAAGGAGGCAATAGCGAAGGAGATCATGGACATTGCTCATTCACAGGCTAAGGAAATGATGAAGAATCAGGAGGACATCCACTTTCTCGACATGCAGCGTGAAGATCCAAATTCCTGCAGCATGGGCCCTGTTGACATGAAGCTTCACTATAAGGAGATTAGGAAAAGGAAGAGGCTGGACAAGATTAAGGAACAACAGGAGAAGGCCAGGAAGGAACAAGGAGCTGCAGAAGATACGGGGGCTTTAGTGATTTCAACTTCGTCAGAGACTGACTCAGATGTCGTTGACCCAACCGTGGAAGTTTTCCATCCTCCTCCAAGGGAAATACCAAGAAGCGAGGCAGGAATCTGATCTCACAGGATGTGACGACTACCTACGATCGGCTGAATATTTCGTACCGCGATTCAGCTATGTCGTACGCTGCAGCGGCTAAATCATTAGGCTTTGACTTGGATGAACTGTCCATTTCTGCCAGTACCATGTACCGCACACGCAAGGCTCTCAGGAAGGTGGCTGCTGAAAGTTATCAATCCGACGAAGTTTGTCCTGGTCAGCCTCTTGTCTTGCATTGGGACGGTAAGCTCCTACCTGACAATGAGCAATGGAAGGAGAGCGTTGACCGGATCGCCGTCCTCGTCTCTGGCGACGGCAAGGAGAAGTTGCTCGGCGTTCCTAAAGTGATGTCCGGAACCGGCGAGAAGATAGCGCGAGTTTGCTTGGATTTGGTCAAGGAACACAGGATGGAAGAGCGCGTGCGGGGACTGTCTTTCGACACGACAGCGTCGAACACCGGGATTCATATCGGGGCCTGCGTCCTGATTGAGAAAGGTCTTGGCAGAGAACTCATGTACTTCCCCTGTCGGCATCACATCTATGAAGTCATCCTCAGCTCCGTCTTCAAGCGTGCATACGGCCCTTCAAGTGGCCCCGATATACCCGTTTTCAAGAGGTTTCAGGCACAATGGAAGTTCATCGACCGGTTGGACGTGCGGCCGTACGATTTTGCTCAAGTCAATGACTCTATGAGGGAACTGAGGGAGAAGTCAGTCCTGCTGGTGAGAGGGATGGTGAGCACGTCGCATCAGCGCGATGACTACAAGGAACTGTTACAGTTGGTTCTCATCTTCCTGGGAGAAGCAAAAGTGGTGGATTTCCCTCTCAGAGCCCCTGGCGCTTACCATCACGCTCGATGGATGGCGATAGCCATCTACTCCTTGAAAGTAATTCTACTGAAGAAGCAGTTCAAGATGTCGAGTCACGAGTTGGAAGCTCTGACAGCCGTAGGTCTCTTCGTGTCCCTCGTCTACATCCGAGGTTGGACTCGTGCTGCAACCTCAAGCAAGGCTGCCGCAGTTGATCTGGAATTTCTGCGTGACGCGGAAGCCTTTGCCATGTCGGGATATTCGTGTGTTAACGCTGCGCAAGAAGCCATGTCTCGACACCTATGGTACATCTCTGAGACTCTTATTGCCATGGCGTTCTTCGACGCAGATGTGGCAGATGAAGAAAAGGCTCAGATGGTCGTCAGTTTGGGTAAGCCCGCACCGAAAAAGGAACTCAAGCAACCCCAAGGGAAGAACGTCAGGAATCTTGCCTCGAAACACCTGGCGGAGTTCGTGACAGGAAAGACGATGGCTTTCTTCCATGCATTCGACTTGGACACAGAATTCTTGAAAAAGCCAGTTGCCGAGTGGACTGAAGTAGAGGGCTTCAAGCAAGCAGCGGCAACTGCTAACAAAATCTCTGTCGTCAACGATCGGGCCGAAAGAGCCATCGCGCTCACCAAAGAGTTCAACTGTTCTCTGACGAAGAACGAAGAGCAGAAGCAGTATTTGCTCAAAACTGTGATGCAGCATAGGGCGAAATACCCGAATAAAACCAAGAAGGATTTCATGGACAAATGATTCGCAAGAAGTGATTATGTTTTTTGTATCTTTGTGAAAATGTGTAGTGAAATGGTACTCGTTTGTTGAATAAAAATTCATTGACAGATTTTTGTTTAATTTTTTCCGTTTATGATCTGCCAGAGCATCAAACTGGGGACCCGTAAACTTTAAACTATTGAATTAATACTTCGGTTTATCAGTCTCCTCAGCAAATGGAACAAGGGGATCCATGTGGATTAAAATTTTTCCAAACTTTTAATTTATGAAACACCCTAATATATATATATATACAGTATATATATATATATATATACATATATATATATATATATCTTACTTACTTTAGGTTAATTTAGGTGAGTTTGAACGATGGTTCAGGATCGACCTGTGGTCGACCCCTCTGCAGCATCCCGCCTCATTTGCGGGATTTGGTGAAGGAGGGAATTGCTTTCTGATCTCCTCCTGCCCTCGTAGCCAACCACGCATGGCTGGTCAGGGACTTTGCACAGGAACCTGTCCAGCTGGTTCTTAAAGTTTTTCAGGTCGGTGTGCTGGAGATTCCTTACATCGTTTGGTAGGACATTGAAAAGCTTTGGGCCTCTTATTCTGAGGGTATTTTCCATCCTCGTTTTCATGGCCCCTTGTCCTACCGCCGCTGGGACCGTACAAAATCTGCCTCTTCTCTCATTCCAGTTTGTTTCTATTTCATTTCTAAAGTTAGGGACAGAGCCCTCAAGTATTTTCCATATGTATATTATTGTGTACCACTCGTGCCTTCTTTCGAGAGAGTAGAGTTCCAGGGATTGTAGTCGAGACCAGTAGTCATCACCTTCCTTTTCCTCTATCTTAGACGTAAAAGTCCTTTGTATAGCTTCAATGTTCGCAATGTCTCGTTTTCTGTATGGGCTTGTGAGTACTGAGCAATAGGGCGGAGTGAAAAACTCATTTTTCGAATTTTCAAATTGGCTAGTGTGGAAAATGTGTGGAGTAGTGAGGAAATAAGCTGGTATAAATTTAAAATCATAACATTAATATCTTCAGGTGCCACAATGACCTTCAATATTGAAAAAAATTGAAAAAAGCAGATTTTAACCAATAATTACAGAAGAGTCCACGATGCACAATAGACAAGAATTTATTCACACTTGTATAAAAATAGCTCAGTCAACCTTTAAAAAAGTTTCTTTTCTCTAAAAACAGTTTTCTATAGTCAGCTCACTCAGCTGTCACGTGAGTACCTCGGTTCAGTGTAGCTGTCGCTCTCGTAGCAGGTGGGTGTTCTGTTGTTGGCGTTACTCAGATAGTCTAAACTATATTTCTTATATATTTTGCATTTCTGTATTGTGTTGCCCTAAGTTTGCCATGTACTATTAACTGAAATTAACGTATAATTGATATTAGCTCTTTCTTTTTCAGATTTGTATACTTTCAAAATGTCTCGAGTTTGTGCAAAATCAACCAGGGCCTCAACTGACTGCCCCATGTTTGGTATGGGGGAAGATTTGTGGCACAGGAATCTTCCTACATACGAAGGAGTTTTTAAATATTACTTGTTTGTAAGAAACGATTTGAAACAGAATACTAATAAAGATCCTTCAATATCTCAAATATTAGAACAAGTTGTTGATAAATTGAAAACAATTTGGGAAAGTGCTTCCGTCCCAATTCTGTCAGACAGGCGAATTGAAACAATGTTCAGAAGCTACCACGAAAAGTATCGTGTCATTATGAAGCCATACCAAAGCAGAAAAAATTCTGAAGCTTACAAAGCAAAGATTGATATGTTCAAAAAAGAAGCACACACGAAACTTTTTGACATTGCAGCGTGCAAGTGCAAAGTACTAACACAATGTTCTTGTCCAAATAAAAAACGGTTCCAAAGGAAGAAGTGACGTTCCTCTTAGATCAAAGGAGTGAAAGAAAACTGTTTATTGATAGAGTAGATATTACACTCTCAAAGAAAAAAGCATCTACGTTGCTAAGAAAGCAAAAAGAAGCTGTGAGGCTCACCAAAGAATCTTCACAGGAGAAATTGCAGGATACAAATGTTGAATTATCATCATCGACATCAAATAGTGAAAGTGAATCTGGCGAAATAGCAGACGATACATTTCCAGAGCCAGTTAGCTCGAGCTGCAGCATTCATTGTTAGTGCAGTATTGCAAGATATTGGAGAAGTTTCTATTGACAATACATCTGAAGTAGTGGATAGGAGTAAAATCAGAAGAGAAAGACAAAAGAAGAGATCAGAAATTATGAAAGATCAAAATCAGGTCCCAATCAGAGGAATCTATTTTGATGGTCGAAAAGATTCTACACTCTTCCAAGAAAAAAAAGAGTCCAAAGTATATCAGAAGAAGGTAACAGAAGAACATATCACTTTAGTGAGAGAACCTGGTTCAGATTATTTGGGCCATTATTCTGTGAATTCTGGATCAGCTGAAGAAATATGTAAAGGAATGTTTGAGTATATTGGAAATAATGACATGAACCTGGAAAACCTTGTTGCCATTGGATGCGATGGTGCAGCAGTCAACACTGGAGAAAAGGGAGGCGTTATAAGGCTTATAGAATTGAAGCTGAAGAAGCCAGTTCAACATTTAGTGTGCCAACTCCATGCCAATGAATTGCCATTACGCCATTTAGTTGCAAAGCTGGATGGAAAAACATCTGGCCCCCGCGGATTCACCGGTCCTATTGGCAGGGAATTAGAGAACTGTGAGAGTCTTCCTATTGTCGAGTTTGAAAGGATTGATGCTGAGGAACCAACTGTAGACTGTGAAGATCTTAGCACCGACCAAAAATATCTAATTGATATTCATCAGGCCATAACAAAGGGATATTGCTCTCCAGATCTTGCTCATCGTAGTCCAGGCAAAATGGCACATTCACGATGGCTGACTACAGCAAATCGTTTGCTTCGTCTATACGTTTCAACTGTAAGTCCATCTGAGAACCTCATGAACATTCCTTCTTTTATAATGAAGGTCTACATCCCAATGTGGTTTTCTATTAAGCAAAGTACGTCTTTTGTCAATGGCTCAAAACATGTTTTCAAAACTATTGAACTAACAAGAACACTGAATGACGAAGTAAAGGATATTGTAAACCCTGTCATACAAAGAAATGCATTTTTTGCAAATCCAGAAAATATTCTAACATGAATGATTCATGATGACCGCAGCGCCATAAGAGAATTAGCGTGGAGGCGAATAAAGAAAGCAAGGCAAACAAACAAGGAAAAAGTTGTGAGGCGTTTCACAGTACCTGTTATTCAATTTGAAGCTACTGATTATACTGATTTAATTAATTGGCAAAAATGCATTGTCACTGAACCACCTGTGACAAGACACCTGACAGAAAATGAGATTGAAGAATTCATAGAAAACAAGAGTACCCCTCCATTCGAGAAATTCCCTTGTTATACACAAGTAGTAGAAAGAATGGTAAAATTAGTGACTGAAGCATCATCAAAAGTATTTGGATTGAACGCGCGAGATGGCTTCATAAGATCAACACTTCAGTCACGTAAAAAAATGCCATCATTCGAAAGTAAAGCTGAATATAAAGTTTAAATAAAACGTTAATAGAAAAAAACATGCGCAAGGATGGGTGGTTGGGAGGGCATGGGTGGAGCTCGACACGCAGCCACCTCCTCGTGGTGAGTTCTGGATTATTTAGATCATTAATCAAAAGAACATTGATCTAAATAAACTAAGAGCTGCGTAATTCAGTAACTATTTTGGTAATTGGAACACTTAATATATAATAATAACAAGTAAGTTTCAGTTATTGTACTAATGCAGAATATAAGAAAATCATTATATTTCACTTTTTTCGACGGCTTTGTGGCACCTGAAGATATACATAATTTCGCAGGACTAATATTTATGCACAGTCATTATCTATAGCACCCACATATTTTCCGCACTAGCCATATTTGAATTTCGAAAAAATGTTTAAAAACCTCATTTTCGATCCGCCCTACTGAGCAATACTCAATTATTGGTAGAACTAGACTCTTCTATAATTTGAGCATGATGTTTACTTTTCTGCTGCGGAAGCTCCTCCAGATGATTCCTATTGTTTTTCTAGCCGTTATAATTTTGATGTTATAGTGCTCTCTGAATTCTGCATCCGACGACATTATTACTTCAAGATCCCTGACTTGTGGACTTGGTGTTATCTGTTTGGCTTGCATAGTTTTGTACTCTTTTTTCTGTAGCTCCTTGTTATTACCATATCTTAGAAGTTAGAATTTTTCTTCTTTGAACTTCATATTGTTGTCTTCTGCCCACTGGAATAATGTTTCAATGTCGTTTTGTAATTTTCTTTTGTCACTTTCGTTCAATATTTCCTTACATATCTTTGTGTCATCTGCGAAACATGATACAATACTGTCCTTAATATCTGCAGCAATATCTGCAATCATTATTATGAACAGCAAGGGAGCTAATACTGTTCCTTGTGGGACAGCGCTCACGACTTCCGAGACTTCCGATTTAACACCGTTTACCACCACTCTTTGTGTTCTTTGCGTCAAGAAATTAAATATCCATCTTCCTAGCTTTCCAGTAATTCCTGTATTCTTAAGTTTGTGTGCTATGATTCCATTGTCACATTTATCGAAGGCTTTAGCAAAGTCGGTATATATTACATCTATGAAAATAAAACCCCACTCTAATAGACAGAGTTTATTTCCACAACAGTTTCGACGCCAACTGGCATCCACCCGAGGAGGATGCCAGTGGGTGTCGAAACTGTTGTGGAAATAAACTCTGTCTATTAGAGTGGGTTTTTATTTCCATATTTTGACCTTCACGGAGAAAAAAGTAAAGTTTTTTGCATTTATTACATCTATGTTTTGTCCTCGACACAATGTTTCCACTATTTTCTCCTGGTGGTCTAGTAGCTGTGATAGGCATGATCTTCCAGCCCTGAAGCCATGTTGATTTGGGTTGTACAAGTCTTTTTCTTGTAGGTAGCAGGTAGTTTTGCTTCTAATTATACGTTCAAAACACCTTATAAGGTGTGAGGTGAGAGCCACTGGCCGATAATTCCTGGGCATTGCTCTGTTACCACCTTTAAATAGGGGGGTAACGTTGGCGTTCTTTAAGGGGAGTGGAATTTGTCCTGTGCCAAGTGATTTCCTTCATAGTAAGTATAGCGGTTTGACAATATTCTCTTTCACATTTCTTCAGAAACGTGGCACTCCATGTGTCTGGCCCTGGCGCTGAATTGTCTCGCATCTGTGATAAGGCCGTAATTACATCTCCTTCCGTTATCTCGAAGTCCATTAATAAGTTTGTGCCGGAATTTGTTCTTGCTTGATTTGTATCTATGTCGAAAAATTCGTCTGGATTTTCCACTTCCATCTCGGACTTAGGGGTGCTAAACATAGAAGTAAATTGTTTCTTAAGCAGTTCGCTTATTTCTTTCGAGTCATTTGTGTATTCGGCCTCCCCGTCTATCAACGGACCAATACTCTCCTTACATTGCATTTTCTTTTTCGCAAATGTGTAGAAGTATTCTGGGTTATTTTTTATGTTTTCTGCTACCTTGTTTTCCTCCTCGTTTCGTTTGTCTTATGTATGAATGTTTGCGTTAGGGTCATTTCTATTTCACGAAGTTTCCTCTCTAGTTTGAGTCTCTTTGCATCAGTTCTGCATCTGTGGAGATGTTTTACGGTTTGTCTTCGTTGCCTGAATAGTGTCCTGATTTTCCTCTCGAGCATGCTACGTTTTCTTTCCTGTCTCTCTGGAATATGTTTCAGTATTATAGGTTTGGTTTCAGTCTCTATTATACATAGTATTTCTTGTGGAGTCTTCTCATGAAGTAGCAATTCCCAATTTACCTCCTTTAAATCTTCATTTACGTTTTCCCAATTTACTTTCTTTGAATATATGTTTAAGCCTTCAAGTATTCCATCTGCCTCTCTAGGATGCGTTTTCGAACCTCTGGGTGCTAACTTCAATTGTATATCGATGAGGTTATGGTCGGAGAACTTTGTGTGCGTTACTTTTTTATTTATTTTATTATCTCGTTGTTATTTGTCAAGATTAAATCCAAAACGTTCTCTTTTCTCATGGCTTCACAGATTTCCTGGGTAAGGGCGTAATGTTCCATAATGTCTAATAGCATTGTTGCTTGGGTTCTATCATCTTTAGTAATGTTGCCATGAAACTTCTCTACATATATAACTTCGTCATTTTTCTTCCATGTTATGAATGGGAAATTAAAATCTCCGAAAATTAGAATATTTGTTGCTGGAGTTTCAAATAATTTTAATATGTTTTCTATATCATTTGTAGCAAATTGGAATTCTCTTTTTGTGGGGTTTGTTGGTCTGTAGATGTTCATAATGGTTAGGTTCAGTTCTTTTACTTCTAATATAATAACTTCGACTGTGCTGTTTGATTTGTTTACCTTCGCTTCACATGTGTATATGTTTTTCACGTAGATGCAACACCCTCCCCCTCGTCTAGCCACTCTATCTGTTCTGTGTATGTTGTAGTCCAGCAATGCTAATTCAGTATCCTCGATATAGTTTTCACAGCCTTTTTCGCATTTATGCAAGTGTGTTTCCGGTAGGCATATAATATCTATGCTGGATTCGGTAGCTAAATTCTCTAAGTATTGTAACTTGCAGCCTGCATGGTCCGTGTAGTGGCCTTGAATATTTGTGTATAAAACATTTATTGGATTTCTAATTTCCGTGTTCAGTTTTCCTATATAGTGGTCGTTTCCAGGTCAATGTCGGTTCCTGTTTGGTGTTATTGGTTTGGCTGCTGCATTTGTGAGAAATGGAGTTGCGGCACTTGATACCACTGTGGTTGTATTATCGGTGGATGATGTTCGATAGAGGGGTGATGTATGTAATGGTGTGGAAAATATACCTGCGGAGTCCTGTCCTTTCTTGTTAGCAGGGCAAGCTGTGCTTTTATTGTTCTCATTTCCTCTAAAAAATTTGTTTCCTTGTTCCTGTTGTTACTTCTAATGATAGGGTCTGTTCTTCCACGTTCTCTTCTTTGGGTACCCTTTATGTGAAAATATGGGCACTCTATATTTAGGCATTTTCTCTCTGTCAGTGACTGTCTGCACATTGGAACTATGCTTTTCACTGCAATATATATATATATATATATATATATATATATGCATATTTGCATTGAAAAGCATAGTTCCTATGTTTCCAGACTTTTAACTCACCATATATATATAATATATATATATGTATATATATATATATATATATATATATATATATATATATATATATATATATGTATATATATATATATATATATATATATATATATATATATATATATATATATATATATTAAAAACATAATGATCATGTAAAGAATTAAGTAAAACAATAAAAATCCTCAATGGTTAAAATAATAAAACATTAAAAACCGCGATGCTTTTCGAGAGAGTTCCCCCTCCTCTTGTGGGTGGCAGAAACTAAAAGTGAGAGTCGAACTTAAAAGGAATATTTTAAAAAAACGTCATGCCTCAGGCAATTCAAACAGGGTAAATAATTATGAAACCCACAAGATTTTGACAACCAAAGATCAGTCATAAAATCAAATTGGAAGGTTTTGCAGTATATTAAAATTATCAGTATTTTTTATAATAAAAGATTCGGCCTTAGTAGTATGACCGCAAAAGGAGCGAGTGCAATGCAATTGCAAATGTTGATCAATTTTGCAATGAGTGCCAGTGCCAATCCCCCTCCACCCTTATTGCAAAACCTCCCCAGTCCCAACTCCAGGGTGCCAAAAAAAGGGGGAAAGGGGAACTCACCCAGCATTCGAGTTGGTGCGCTCCGCTAACCCTACCCCTGCCCTGACTAGAAGTCGGTATATAGTCAGGGTTGACTCTGGATCCCTGTATACCAACGGTGTTGGGATGCGGCGCGTAGTTGAACGTATTGTGGAATTTGCCCTTTAGAACCGCGATGAACGTGAAGTCCGGACGAGGTTGTCTTTCAGGTTCAATTCAAACAGCACAGTCGAAGTTATTTTGGATAGTAATACCGTTCAGACGTTTGGGAGCTGTAGACATAGAATGTATCTTGGGCCGTATAATGCAGGCCTCTCAAAGTAGTACAACCTTCAATATGGACTAACTTCATGGTAGATACTGACAGAGTATTCCGGGTTGCTGGTCATAGTGCTACACCTTATACTCTTAACTTCAATTCTCCGGTTATTTACAGAAAGCATTTAAACGTCGATCGTGGTTGCGGCTTTATAGCAATAGCCTTAGGTCATATGTTCACTGTGCTAAATACATGGATGCAAAAAATTTGTTTGCCTACGGTTGTGAAGTAGCGTGTCATGAGCGATCTGGAGGCACATTTCAGGTTTTGTACAATCAACCTTGCTGATTTCAGAAAAGAAATCAAAAATTTTCTGCAACAAGCAGAACACCTCCTTTTTCGCATGTAAATAATACAAAATTCTTGTTAATTACAGTTGGCTACACTGACTGACATGGTACTTCTGGCAGCTTTCTAATTATTCTAAGTGAGTCATCCCCTGGAATTTCTTAGTTCTACGCTAGTTCGCTTGAGAGAAACAAGTGTTTTTCTGTGGATGGGGTGTTCAAAAACCACAAGGTACTAACGAAAGGTGCGTTTTGTGATATATACATTATACACATTTCTTTGTTTTGTTGTGTTTTACATTGTTTATAAGTTTGTTATATGTCTTAGGGTATATATATACCTATGACTATTTATATACATAATACATATGTGTGTCCAGTATATTTTTATATATATATTGGTAAACTTATTGTTTACCGATAAACCAAGCCTTATATATATATATATATATACTTATAATCATATATATTTTTTATTTATACGTTTGTGTTTTTGTTTCAGTGTTCCTGTGTGATACTTGTTGAGTTTTGCTGGTACAATGAGCACGCAAAGAACACGGGGATCTGCCAGCCACATTGTCTTTGGTTCTCCACTATCAGAGCTTCCTCTGTCTGAACTTCCAACCCGTATACAAGTTGCAAGGCATTTCCTCTTCTTGAAGGAGAACAAGTACACCAGCAACAGGGAGATTCATCCGGAGGTATGCCAAACACTCATTGACCTTTGGAATCGTGCTAACATTCCATCACAGCCAATCAAGAATGTGAAGACCAAGCTGCTCCGATTGATGGAAAAAGGCTCACAAGCATCGAAGCAAGGCAAGCAGGCCACAAAAAACAAGAAGTTCGAGAAAAGCCTGAATCAATTGTTTGACATAGCTGTCTGCCAATGCGATGATCTGTCTGCATGCCACTGTGAAAAAGAAATGAAAGTTCCACGACGAGAGCATGCCTTTCTGATCGACCAGAGAACCACGCGGATCATGCAGATCAGTCGGGTGGATACGAATGTGACTCAGATGATGGAGAGAAGGAAATCAAGAGAGGATCGGATGCAAGAAAAACAAGAAGAAGAGAATAGAAGAAAAACGGAACGGCAAGAGGTAGCATCCTCTGCAGATGTGGTCGAATCAGCTCAAGCAGAAGCAGACTCCAGTGGTGAAAGTGTTGGTGATGAGTGGATGGGTGATAGTGCCTAGGAGGACAGGAACATCACACCGATTCCCACTGTTGCTTTGGAAACTGACCGGTATGGTGTATCGAACAGGGCTGCTGCAGCTATCAGCACTGCAACATCGGTTGACTATGGCATCATTAGTTCTGATGATCAGATAAACGTAATTGACCACCACAAAGTATGGAGAGCATGGCAGAAGGTAAGGAGGGATCTGAAGGAAACAGTAACTTACCACGATGTGGAAGTCACTGCTTTATTTTTTGATGGGCGGAAAGACATGACACTTGTCAAAGGGAAAAAGGGGAACAAATGGTACAGTACAAAGAAAGTTGAGGACCACTATGTGCTGGTCGGAGAGCCTGGAACCTTCTATCTAAGCCATCTGACACTGGAACGAGGAACTGGCACTGTCATTGCGGATGGACTTCAAAATGCGATTGAAGAAATGGGTATTGCAGACAAAATAATTGCAGTGGGAGCCGACAGCACAGCCACAAACACAGGGCACAGAAGTGGAGCAATACACCTGCTAGAGTGCCGCCTGGGTCGCCCTTTGCACTGGTTCATCTGTAGTCTGTATTTAAATGAACTCCCACTGCGCCACTTGTGCAAGGAACTCATCGCCCCAGCAGAATCTGCAACTCAATGGAAAGGACCAATTGGCAAAGCTTTGGCCACATGTGAAAGTTTGCCACTTTCCTCTAGAGGAATTCAATGTATTGCTGATGGCCACACTCTCCCGGATGTTGACCTTACTGAATTGAGTCGTGACCAAGCCTACTACAGAATGATGAAAGCGATAAGGACTGGTGTCATTAATGAAGATCTTCTACGAGAGAAGCCTGGACCAATCTCCCATGCAAGATGGATTACAACTGCCAGCAGAATTTGTCGGCTATATGTAGCGATGGCGCAGCCAAGTGATGAACTGTATTCACTCACACAGTTTGTCGTGTGCCACTATGGACCCATGTGGTTTAGCATCAAGTGCCATCCAAGATGCGCAGATGGCCCAAAACATTTCCTGGAGCAAATCAAGCTGCTACGATTACTTCCACCAGCTAACAAGACTGTCACATGGCCTGTGATCCAAAGAAATTCATATTGGGCTCACCCTGAAAATGTTCTAGTGGCAATGCTTGCAGATGCAGATCAAGCAAACCGGAAATTGGCCATCGATGTAATCAAGACCATTCGACGAGCTCCCAAACCTGCTCAACAGCAAGTGGAGGCGTGCACAATGGAACCACCACTCACGAAGCAGTTCTCTGTCGAACAACTCGATAAGATCACTGAAGAGCCCCTTGTTGTCCGGATACCATGTCACTCCCAAGGTGTAGAACGCTGTGTTAGGATGGTAACTGAAGCGTCTGGGGCAGTGTATGGAAAGGATTCAAGAGATGGTTACATTAGAGCAGTACTTAAATCCCGTAACTTTATGCCGTCATTCAAAACTAAACAAGATTTTAATGTATCATTTACTAAATAAAACTATCTAGTCTACCTACCTACCTACCTACCTACAGTGCATATGTTTATTCCAAAAATAAATTTTTCTGTTTTTTTTGACATTGTAAGGGGTCAAATGATAGCTCAAACCCTAGGAAAGCAAGTGTCCAAAAGTTATGGGCAATTAGCAATTTTCACGATTTTCTCACATGCGAAAAATGAGGTGTTGCACTTGTCACAAATTTTTTTTTTTTTTTAATTTAGGGAGGTCAATTGTACAAAACCTGAAATGTGCTTCTCGATCCGTTACACTTTGCCCAATGACGCTACACGCTATTGTGCAGCGTGCCCGTAAACTGGCTTCAGATTGCATGCTTGAGTTTGAGTGTAATATGGGTCCTGAAGAACGGAGAAGGGTCGGGCAGGAAATGAATGCTCGTATAGTCGTATTTGGAATGGATGATCGTCGTGTATGTTTTTAAAAGCTGTGTGAGAGATCGTACAAGACCTCTACATATTTTAGGATTGTGAGGAACATCGTACTCCCTATCCGTAACATAAGGACTATCTACGCTAGTTATGATAAAAGTCGAAAATATGGAAGGCATCATGATTTGTGTAAGGGATGTCTCGAGTTTGCGGATGATATAGCGAAACATTGTAAGGAGTGCTACATGGTATGTGAGCAGTGTAAAGGCCCAAAATGTGAAAGTCGTGTAGTCGAATCCGAGAAGAGGGAATGTAATGTGTGTAGACGTACATTTTTCAATAATAATTGCGTTGAGCTCCATAAGTCAATTGGCACTTGCAGGAAAATCAGAATCTGTGAATGTGGCATGTTTCATATGATGGATAATTGGGGCAAGTTTGTGCATAAATGTAATGAAATTCACTGTTCTACATGTCATGAAAAATATAAGGCGGATGGAGTGAAGCATGTATGTTATATGAAAGATGCTAAGCCTAAAAATAGCCCTTGTATAACCGTGTACTACGATATAGAAACATACTCGATCGCTGAAACCAGAGGTTATTCCACATTTACTCGTAAGTCAGACTATCTGTGATGAGTGCATGGAGATTGAGTGTGATGAGTGTCACAAATGTGGTAAACGGACAAACGTTTTTAAAACGCTTGCACACGACAGCCCTGTGAAACTCTTTGTGAACTATATTGTCAAATTAGCGGACAAGTTAAAAAAAATGACTGTGTATATTCTTGCCCATAACGGGGCCAAATTTGACACACAGTTCCTTTATAAGGAGTTGCTTGAACACGAGTCGTCTGCGATATTTACAGGTGATCCCTTGAAAAGAGGCAACAAACTAATACAGATGCAGATAAGAGGTAATGTACAGTTTAAAGACACCCTGCTGTTCACACCTTGTAAATTAGCAAAGCTACCCAAGGTCATGGGCGTAGCCGCTGAAGTTTCAAAAGGGTATTTCCCTTACACATTCCTCACTAGCGAAACTTTAAATTACGTAGGACTACCTCCACCCAAACATTACTTTAACTACACCAACATGAGTGATAGTGAGCGTGAAGAATTTGACCGTACTACAACAGTTTTAATGAAGCTAGTCCATACAATATAGCTGATGAATGTGAACGTTATTGCGTGAATGATGTGCGCGTGCTTAGAGTATGTTTCCAGGCCTTTAGAAGGATGTACATAACCCGTTTCAAATGCGATCCGCTGCAAGTCGCAACCACGATCGCATCATTATGCTTTACGGTGTTCAAGAATAACTTCATGCCTAAAGACACCTTAGCCGTCATTCACAGAAACAATCCCCGCAGTTATGGGCACAAGACTATTTACTGGCTCATACACCTACAGCAATAGACCGGGGTATACATAAAACATGCCCGCAACACGGGTGAAGTACCCATTAAGGTCAATGGTCGTGTTTTTTGGGTTGATGGCCTAAGTGAGGATCCAACCACTGGTGAGAAGACTGTGTACTCTTTTAACGGCTGCTGGTGGCATGGATGCCCAAGCCCTGAGTGTGCCGTCACAGGGGACCTCCATGGAAGATCCCCCGCCGACAGCCTCGCATGGACCCGTATCTGCGATCAACTTATAGGCACCCAGTTCACTCACAAGATCGTGTGGAAGCATGATGCACGAATGGAAACAGATGACCAGTACCGTGAAGAAATAAGGGCCATCAAACTTTCAATGGTGTTGGATCCTCTCAAATGCGGCGGTAGCTTGTTTGGAGGGCGTCCAAACCCATTCAAGCTATACTTTCCGCCTACGGAGGGCGTGAAGCTCTATTATTACGACTTCTGTTCTTTATACCCCTACGTGATGAAGAACAATCCGTACCCTGTAGGTGCGCCTGAAAAACTGGTGTGTCCCACCATGCCATCCATCGAGGAGTTCTCAGCTAATTTGAGTGAGCGCTACTTTGGACTCTCTTTCGTAGACGTGCTCCCCCCTCGCGATTTATGGATACCGATCTTACCCGTCGTTATAGATCACAAGCTCATGTTTCCCCTGTGCGTGAAGTGCACAGAGGAGAACAACGGTGATTGTAATCATACAACCAACCAGCGTAAGATCAGAGGTGTGCATACAAGCCCTGAGCTGGACCTAGCCGTCGTCATGGCTACAGAATATTGAAGATACATGAGGTGTGGCGGTTTCAGAAGCTACCCAACCTTTTCACGCCATATATAAACGCTTTCTTGAAGGATAAGGTAGAAGCATCGGGATATCCGCGAGGAGTTGATACCGAAGATGAAAAAACGGCTTATATTCAGGTTTACCGTGCCCATGAAGGTATACAGTTTGACCGTTCCCAAATTGTTAAGAATCCTGGCAAGTGCTTTAGTGCAAAGTTGTGTCTAAACAGTCTTTGGGGGAAATTTGCACAGAATACTGGCAAAGGAAACGTTCATTTGGCACAAAGTTATAGTGAAGTCTGGGATTATGCCAACCTCCCGATAAAGAGGTTATAGAGATCGTGAATGTAGGCAATACTTACATAATAAAGTAAAACATCACCGAACTGGCCGGGCTATAAACATACCTGTAGCCAGCTTCACAACGGCCTACGCCCGCATCAAGCTTTGGGTACTACTACACTCTCTTGGACGGAGGGTGCTGTACCCTGACACAGAGAGCGTGATATTCACAGCGAGGGGGGTGAATACATGCCTGCTATTGGGGAATTCCTCGAAGAGTTAACTGACGAGATCAAGGATGAGTATGGTGATGTTGCATGCGCTGACTCATTTGTATCAACAGGGCCAAAAACCCATCGGGTACGGGTGAGGGTGGGGGAGGATATGTAATATATCGTGAAGGCTAAGGGTATCACGCTTAACCATGCGAACCGGAAAGTCGTTAACTTTGACTCGTTGAAGGATCTGGTGTGCTTGAAAGATGAGGGCGATCAGCCACCCCAACTGACTGAGGAGACCCACAATTTTCGGGCGCAGAATCTGGGGTATGTGAAGGAACTTAGGGGCACGAATGTATGCTGTAACACCTATAGGGAACGTTACCAGGTGTCTGGTACCTATGATACCATACCCTTTGGATACATTAATCCTTGATAATATATATGTGTGTGTGTGTGTGTGTGTGTGTTGTTAACGATATGTTTAATTATTACATATATTTGCTTCAATTAAGGTTTCATTTTCTCCTTTGCGTGCGTGCGTGTGTACATTCCTAAGCTCCGCTCACTGTAAGATCGGTCACGTGACTCCCGCCACTACCTGAGCATATCTCTACCCTTGCGTGCTCAGTTCACCTCTGCAAACCCTTGAGCTCAGACATATATTTTCTCGCGTAGACGGAAAATAGTGATGGCTACTTTTGATATTGCGTGTTCGACGTTTATGAAGTGGTATTCGGTAAAGTCGGAGGATGTAGTGAATACTGAAAGACTGCTTACCCCCACTTCCTTTGAGAATTTTAAGGGTACATTGAATAGCGTGAGGGAACAAGATGTTCAAATACTTTCTGGATATTCTGGCGAGAGTATTGCAGGATTTCGTAGCACAAACGATGTGATGGACTACGTTGTAGGGCTAAACTCTGTAAAAGCTACATATACCGTGAAGTGAAAGAAACAACGTGTGCACAAGAGAAGCAAAAGGTATGGTTAATGTGTCTTATTGATGAGTGGTGTGACAGGCGGTATTATTTCATGCTGCATCACACCGAGTACGCGTACCCTGTGACGGAGAACGTAAACCCTCTCATCATGGACTCGCTAAAGTACTTTTACCATTACATTCATATATATCATGAGGTTCGCAGTGAGATTGTGGTTAAAGGCCTGTGTGAATTTTGAAAGAATTTAGAGACGAGTATCGATTGTTAAAAACAAAGGAAAAATATGGTAACATGTTTCTCTCAAATAGTGCACCGTTTGTGAATAAAATGTGTTTAGTTCGTGAAATTCCCCCTAAGCGAAAATGTCTGGTGCGTGTTCTAGGGAGTGGGAGCGATTAAACATTAAAACCGATATTGCTTCATGTATCGGAAAATTATATCCAGTATAATGGGATACAAGGGTGTGGCTCACTCCCACCGTCGAGCCGAGCCGCCCACCCGTGTACCTCACTTCTCCACACCTGAAACACACGAGTTCGAACAAACCCGTACACGTTTCACACGTGTGACTCGCTCCTCCCGTCGAACCGACCTGCTCACCCGTGGCTCATAGTCATCTCAGAGCTTGAACCGACTGGACGTGCACTCCTCGAATACGATGGAACTTCCTTTGAGAAGCATTCTCAATGCCTCGTACGATGTGTCCGTGACGTAATCATTGCGCGTGTTCAGGCGTGAAACCGGTATCATTAACTAGGTACTTGCAACGATTTGCAGGCAAGCAAGCAAACGTAATGTTACTTATTTAAGTGTTGAGGAGATGAATAGAGTATTCGTGATAGTTGAGAAGTGGGGTGAGGATCGTTATAAAATACCTGTAGGTGTAGGTACAAGAAGAGAGCAAATTAGTGATGCCCCTTCATATGTCGTTTTTGTACGTTGTGTATAAATAACGATCAGCCATGCATTGATATACGACTGATGTGAAAGAATGCATCTGATAATAACGTTCTTGTCCCTACGTGAAACCGCTTCATCCTCGACAGAATGTTTGAAATCGTCGGATTCCGCAAGCTGAAGCCTATATTAGAGGCTCGTGTTACGGATATGATTTAGTTTGACACGGTTCTTGAATACGCATACACCGCTCTGCTCGACGGCTTTATCGAATGTAGGAATGAACAAGGCGAGAATGGTCTAGAGGTGGATGCTTATTTAAAAGTTTAGACTCTTCGAAATATCCCGAACTTCGGTACAAAGGACTTGAGCGGTACTGGGCAGAGCTCGCCTACACTGTTCACCCTGAGGAGTTGTATCTCTACATAATGAGTAGCTGTCGTTACGACTTGGAAGATTATTTCAATTGTCGCTATACAGAATCAAGAAGAGTTCACGATTGTAAAGCTCGGGTCGGTAAGAAAAAACCCTCGATTGGAAAGGAGTGTTTATAAACTTGCATTTAATAATGACGTGATATAAAGGCCATTTATATTGAGTATAGGTATCCGTATAACTTGAGCGGTGAAATAATGTTAAGCCGTATTTACCGCGTAGTGCAAAGCATTAATGATGTGGCTGTAGACATGATTACGTGTGAGTTTTGTATTTTGCGCAGTAGAACAAAGTATTTTGATGTATATTTATTTTCAATATATTTAATTATTTAATATAATTGTGTGTGTGTCTGTATATATATATTTTTTTTTCCTGTACTAATATGTTGATGATTATACTCCATCGTTTTGTATATTATTATTTTCAATATATTTGATTATTTAATATAACTGTGTGTGTATATATATATATATATATATATATATATATTTCTCCTGTACTGTTATATTGATGGTTATACTCCATCGTTTTGTATATTGTATATTGTATATTTATTTTCTATATATTTCGTGAAATTGATTCCAATAATTCGTCTAAATAAACAGAATGATGTAATGGTGTTTTATTTAATCTTTTTGGTTGTAAACGATATTAGTATTTAATTATACCAAATGGCTGCCTTCTAAAACGGATGACGGATTTCTAAGCCAACTGTCAAAAATATCTGAATAGCGCAATCTGGCAGCTAAAAAGCTAATATATCCACCTGTCTTCAAGGTCTTCTACATCAACTGGCTGGTTAAGCCAACTGGTGGATTAAGCCAACTGGCGGATTATGCCAACTGTTAAGAATATATGCTTTAATTAATTAAATAGCCCAATCTGATAACTCAGTCCTCATAATGTACACCTGAACAAGCCATTTACGCCTTCTAAGAAGCCTTCTAATCCAACTGGCGGATTAAGCCAACTGGCTGATTAGGACATTATAAGACAGCGGGCGCTGGGATGAATCTCAATATGCGCTTGGCAGGAGCCAAGCGAACACTCCTCTCTCCTTCTCCTTTCTCTCTTAGGTTAGGTATACCCCTTTGGGGGGTGAGGCCGTCCCAACTTTTCACCCAAAGATGTCAGGTGGACTCCCCCAGCTTGCTGGGGTAGTTCCCATTCATTGCAGCTTGGGGATAACCCCTCCCCATTGTTGCATAACCTCTTGCAACATTGATCAGCATTTGTAATTGCATTGCACTCTCTCCTTTTGCGGTCATACTACTGGCGATCTTACGGCACTGTTACTGATATTTAAATTAGCTTAATCAATATCAATATTATGATCCCTGTCCAATCGATGACAATGGGTATTTTTTTACACGAGTACATTACAGGCTTTGAGGAATTTTGGAATGTTAGGTTAGGTTAGGTTAGGTTATATATTAAAACAATGTTTTTCCGATTGTTTTTGATGTTGTTTGAACGAAATTAACCTTCGTTCAAACCGCATCAAAAACCATTAGAAAAACAGTTTTGATTTACAAAGCCTGTAATGTACACTTGTGAAAATTTACATGACAATGTAAGACTGAATTTTCATTGGTTGTATTCAAACAAAGACTCTTTTACCAACATAAATATAGCTTGAATATGGTCGTATAGTTTGAATATGGCTTCGCGGTTTTTAGTGTTTTATTATTTTAACCTTGGCGATTTTAATTGGTTTACTTAATTTTTTTACACAATCAGTGTGTTTTTAATATATATATATATATATATATATATATATATATGTAAATTTTTACAAGTGTACATTACAAGCTTTGTAAATCAATATGGATATGGATTGAAATTCAAATTCTGAAATTAATTACGTTTCAGAAATTTCACAGATTAAAGTATTTCCTGATTTTCGTTTCAGGATGTGATTGATTAGCCTCGCTATGCTCGTAAAACCTCACAATTATCATAACTTCAAAGCCTTAAGCACAGCCAAACCTTTCATACTAAAAATTTTAATAATTTGGGATGAGCAAATTGATAATTGGATTGTGTGGAATTCGAAAGCTGTTCGAACTCCGATTGGAAAAGTGTCGCACTATCTAAAAATAAAAAAGTTGATGAGGAATACTTTAATGTTAGGTGATTGCAACAGAAGAACAGGACCGATGTAACGAATGAATTAGGATGCGAAAAAATGAATGAATCATGCAGTATTAAATTAAATAAGGTCATTCGGAAAGTTCCCGAGAAGACAAGTTTAAGATGCAGTGAGTGGGTATAGAAAAAATGAACAGTACTAACAAAAGTTATTTGTATGAAGAAAGATAGCTGGTTAATAAGTAAAGACAAAGAAATTTCACTGGAAGCATAAAGAGAAGGTTACTTAATCTACTGATATGGATGATAAAGCAAAGGAAAATGGCAATGTCAAAGTGATAATGCAAGATGATTAATCTGAAAAAGATGGAGAACATTTTGAATAAATTAGTAGTGAGAGGGAGGGAGACAGTTCTTCGCGTGAACCCAGTTGATCTGATGGATTTTGTTGAGTAATCTATTCGGTTTTATATCAAGTGCCTTTGAATTTTTGGAAAATTATAAACGAATAAAGAAATGGGTATAAGTATAGGGGCTATAGGGTAAAAGAAATTTTGGTCAGCTGGTTGGAAACTCTCATAATATAAGAAAACATCTGAAAAATAAAATTTTATTCTTGCACCTTTGGAGATTGAAGGATGAAACTTTTAACTCTTGTGTCCTCAGCGTTTCGTATTCAAAAGAATAAACCAAAAATTTAAAAAGTAAGTATTAATTTTGACTACACACGTTTCCTGTGAAGGGTTTGATTAAATTTTTTCGGTTTGTTTTGGGGCATTTTAATGAAATCGTCGCCTTAGCTCTTCTTAGAAGTGGGCTTATTAATGAAATCGTACACCTCGTCAGGAAGTGACCAGGTGTAATGTTGAATAGGAGAAAAGCCTTGGAATCATTTTTGCCTTTTCCTTGTGGGTTTGCTTTATTCATTTAATTCATGCATTTAAATGTGAAATTCATCCCATATACTGTGTATATATATATATATATATATATTTAGGGTGATTCAAATTTTCGAAATTTTTATTTTTGAGAGGGGCACCCCATTAGGGTGTGTCAATTTTAGGGAGCAAAGTGAAATCTTTAAATTTTCAAAGACTACTAGTGACCAATTGATGCATTGTTACGTGCTAAATCGAAATATGGCTTTAAAATCCAGATTTGACCACTCCTAGCTACTTATATTTGAAGTTGAAGTTTACGAAAAATCAGCAATTTTTGCAAGTAGTTTTTTATGTGTATATAACTGCATTTTACATACATTACATACAATTAAAGACATTTTGATTGTATTTCAATATTAAAACTTAGAAATATAGATAGGTTTCTTGAACTTTGCCATGTCTGCCTTGCTCTTGTTCCTGGACATGAGCTCCCTACTGGCCACATGGCCACTGATATACGCCTCCCTCCTCTCTTGTGAGTAAACATGTTGCGCTGCTTCAGTTGTCATCCTTACACACCTCTCTACTGACTGTGTGTGTGAGGGCCATGCAGGAACTTCCATTGGTCTATCCAGAAACTCCTTGATTGCAGCAGTGGTGAGGGAGCGGGTCAGAGGAGGCTCAGTCACGCCAGAGTTCCAGTCAATAAGCTCCGAGAGTTTGGTGGCATCTGGGTTGGTCAGGAGTCTTCCTGGGTCTGACACTGCAGTCTCCTACCTGTGTGTCCTCATCTCCTTCACCTCTGATTTCCAGTATCCTCTTCACTGCCTCCCTCTTCTCCTCCTCCACCTCATGTTTTGGAGCTGAATTAATTTTTTTATTTGTTAAGATTTTCCAAACGAACGGTGAACTTTTCATAACTATACTATGTATGGTACAAAAGATGAGGACGAATATAACTGAAATATTGCTCTGTACGATACAGGCACGTGCACAGGGGGGGGGGCTTCGGGTGCTTGAGCCCCTGCCCTTTTTCTTCTTCATATCAAAAGTGCCCTTTTAGTCAAAATTCATAAATATATTGATTCGACATAAATTTGAATTAATTAGTTATATTTTTATTTAGTTACTGCTACTTCAACAGATTTTCAAAACTGGAATTACTTTGATCTATGATTTTTTTATTAGAATAATAAACTTAACATACCGTTACTATTATTTTGTCAATCAGGGAGGGCGTCCCTAGTGGTAACACTGACTGCAACTGTTCACTGTTGATTGCGTCTCTCGGGTATGTGGGTGTATTGTTTACTGTTTGTTTATTTTACGTTAACCTAAGCTAACTAGTGATTTCTCACTGATAATTATGGTAAGTTGGAATCCAAAGCAGTGTGACATTACTCCAAAAAATATTGTATGACATTACTCGTAAAGTTCGTAAAAACGTCCACGTCCCCTACTTAGTCTTAGGCCTACTAGGCTAGGCTCATCAGTACACCAGTGTGTCAAACGATGGATTTTGGGTTTTAGTACTGGCATGAATTTCATTAAATTAATAAATGATTTATTAAACAACATATCATAACCTTTTCATTTTTAATATGAAATTGATTTTTAAAAACAATACAATTTTCATTAAAATTGAATAAAAATACCTAGATTATTTATTATAAAACGATGCAATTTTTCCGCAAGGACGACAATTACGGTAGATCCTTCTACCCTTTATCCTGCTGATTGATACTTATAAAAGTTATAAGTAAAGTAACTATTTAGAAATTGCATGCTATTAAATATTGTGAATTTGGTTTACAAAAGCTTAATTAGGTCTACTGCCTAGATTAGATTAGATTAGGCCTAAGATAATAAAAGTGAAGGGAAATATATTTTAATTTTAAAATTTTTCTTTGTGTGTGTATACATATATATAGCCTATATGGCATTGCGGATTTCATTTTTAAAAATGTTAGGGAAGTGCCCTTTTTTCAACTGAGCCCCTGCCCTTCTGAAAGTCTGTGCACGTCACTGTGTACGAATACTTGAGCGCCACTGTGTGTATAATATATATATATATAAGCAGTAATCAGAATCAATCTTTAGAATTTAAACCTGAGTAACGAAGATGTTCTTGTTTAAGTCATGTCTGCAAAGGTATAAAGAAGAAGAAAAGCCAGAACCGACGCGAAAATACTTCTCCACTGAAGTTGGCCGCTGCTTGTAAATCTGCTTCATCGAAAGGGCTCAGGTGGCTTTTCTCATCCAAATCTGATTCAATGTGACTACTGCTCAGGAAGCTTCGATCAGACGTTTATTAACCAGAAAGGATCCTCACTTAGTCCCCATTTCCTTTCTCGTGTCTCGGTTTGTAAGTAAGAGGCTGTAATTGCACATAAAAGTATATGTAACAGAAATTTGATTTTCGTATCATTCACTGAGAGCTTTACATGCAATGTACTTGTATGGAGGTGTAAAGTTTTTATATGAAGAATAGTGAGGTGGCAAAAATTACATAAGTTAGGCGCATAACCTTGGTTTAACCTTCGTTTTGCTTCCGTCCGAATTGTTCATTCTGATGAAGGTCAAGCTTGTCACTCCACCTTAGACCTACAGTTTGACGTGGAATCCGAACCACGTCCCACCAGAAGCCCAGCGTTTTAACCACTAGGCTACCCAGGGTACCCATTTATCTGCCAACCAATTTTTTTTATTGTGTGGATGGAAGGATGAACAGTTGGGTTTTGCTGCGCGCCGCCTGTCGTCACCGGGTCTCGATCCCGAGGCCGATGGATTCGTAATCAACGACACTAACCACTACGCCACCGAGGCGCATCATATATATATATATATATATATATATATATATACAGTACAGGGTGTCCCGTAAGTCTGGACCCATAGGGATTTATAATATTTTTTTATTATGTTATTATTATTATTTTATTATTATTATTTTTTTATTATTTTTTATTATGATTTTTATTTGTGGGGCCACTTGAAAGCCAAAGTGTACGAGGTCAAACTTCAGAACATTTTCCACCTTAAAGCACGCATTGTGGAGGCGTGTCAAGAAATTTCTGCGACTGTGATTCAGAAAGTGCTGTCGCAGTGGAGATTGCGTCTTCAACTATGTGTGCGACACAACGGCGGACACTTTGAACAGATTATGTAATAAATTTTTGGACTATTTTGTAATTTTATTATTTTTCCCTATGGGTCCAGACTTACGGGACACCCTGTATATATATATATATATATATATATATATATATATATATATATATATTATTTATATAAGCATAAGGGAAAATTCCCCTTCTCGCTTCTCTCACATGGCTTGTAGAAGTAAACAAGCCTGTAAAACTCCAAGCACGTGGGAAAGAACAGTCCAAACGAAAAGCAGATTTTACTTCGTTTCCCGAAAAATACCCGCCAAGTCTTACTCTTCCATTTCAAATCACCCTAATTTGCCCATTTTGCTCATTACTCAGGTCTCACTCAGCATTCACGCTTCATCAGAGTTACCTTCATCGAAACCCAGGCCTGTAAACCTCGCATAGGCCACAAGCTCATTGGGCCTACTAAGCTCTCCTTTCATCGTACCAAACGGTTTTGCATAACCTTCAAATTCAGTATACTCTCAGCCTAACCGAATAAGCTCTCTTCAAAGTGTCCTCACTACCGTTCACTCTAACTCACGCATTTACGACCGCAAGTAGGCCTATTCCATTACTGTATCAATACATTATTGCCATTATCTCATTCATGACAATGGCTGAGGTGCTTTTAACACCAGTGTATCATCTAACTCTTTTCCTGTAAAAATCATTCCTTATTGTCAAGAATCATTTCATTGTAATACTGCACAAATTTGTATAAATAATTGTTAATCACTGTGAACAAATAATTCATTTATTTTTCTAATTAAACGAAAACTACAAAGTCGTCTCTTTTATTAAATATTGTTTATTTGGATGAAAGGCCAAATTGGTGACCAATAACATTTCATTCCATTTTTACTCCGCACATTATACATATAATGGGCCTACCGTCGAATTGGCCCATATATAAATATGCAAAATCCTTTTGAAATATGCCCAACAAAAATTTTTAAGGCAAAATAAATATTAATCTTTTAAAGCTTTAGTACACTTCTTTTTTTAAAATATTAAATTGAATTCATTTGACAGACCACTTTTTCCTCATATTTCTGACAGCAAAAATAATAAAACAATTGAAATAAAAACCAAGTATATCATTTTAAATAAACATTTTCCTGTTGCAAAATTCCAAAAATAACACTAGAATATTTTATCACTAAAACCATATTCTCCACTTGGAAACGTTTTGGCTTTCAGTTTGATTACATTCACACCTACACACACACACAAAAAAAGGCCCCCCCCCTCAGGATCAGAACCAGGACCAAAGAAGGAGTCGCAAACGCTATCATCGCACAACAGCACAATCTATCAACCTGCTGTAAATTTAAACGACCGAAGAAACACTTAGCGTTTTTCCGTCCAGAGGTGTTTTATTATGTTAACCCTCCCGTATTTGGGGTAATGGCAACATTTAATTGAAATCTCTGTGGTATAGCAATGGGGTCCTATAGATAAAATAACACAAATGAGCACGCGTGGTGATTTATATGAAACTTATATTCGGTCGTTGTGTGACGGTAGAGCTCGCGACTCCTATTCAGGGGATCTCGGGTTTGAATCCTGGTGGGAGTATTTTTGTTTTATACAGAAAAAAACTGCATGTTCATAACTTCATGCGCGTTATTCCACACACACACACATATATATTCGATATAATATACGTACAGTATATTCGATTCTAAAAGTCCTGCGTGAAACTGTTTATTGCAAATAGATGTATTCGGTTTTATGCCTTCTTAAGAAAGGCCATATGACCTACGGAGGGGACCTACAAGTGCATCTAGAATCCGAACAACGGGTCACTATACAGGGTGTCCCAGAATTAACTATCTATTTCAATGAAATCGGACAAATTTTTTAAAAACACACTTTTATTTATGTTTATCATGTTTAATGTGTTAAAAATGTATAAATTTCTAAATTTTTTTCATAATTTTATTTTCATAATTTTTTCATTATCTGGTCCAATGAAAGACCGTCTGAAGTCATAGAATGGCAAAGAGACTCTCCAAAAGTTAACGTGTGGCTTGGAATGACCAAATCCAAAATTTATGGTGCTCCATCTTGTTGAAACACAACATTATCAAGAATGCCATCATCAAGAAGCTGTGGTTCGAGAAACTGCTGAAGCATATCAAGGTAGACGGTACCTGTTACAGTTGCTTCCGCAAAGAAGAATGGGCCATAAATTTTGGATTTGGTCATTCCAAGCCACACGTTAACTTTTGGAGAGTCTCTTTGCCATTCTATGACTTCAGACGGTCTTTCATTGGACCAGATAATGAAAAAATTATGAAAATAAAATTATGAATTTTTTTAGAAATTTATACATTTTTAACACATATTAAACATGATAAACATAAATAAAAGTGTGTTTTTAAAAAATTTGTCCGATTTCATTGAAATAGATAGTTAATTCTGGGACACCCTGTATTATTTGAATGCAGAGTAGGGTTCCCCATTCAACTACTGAACATATCCACTGTCGATTAACCTTGCAGATCTATCGGGAAGTGGTGTTGCGATGTGGCTACGACGTATCCCACTAATTTAATCCAATCCAGTCAACCTTCGTTTCACTTCGAAATCCAATTCAAATTAAAATTCTTCTAATCCGAATTCGAATCAGATTCACCCATATAATATACAGGGTGGTCCAAAAGTCCCTATCTATTTTGCTGACATAATGATATTTCTATTTTATTTCTACAGCCCATGGATGTACAATTGGATGGAGCGAAAAACTTTTTTTCAGGAGTGTACTTTACTATAGTGTGAAATGTTGCCAAATGGGGCAGACAATATTCATGCTAAATGTCACTTTGTTCTGTGGTTATTTAGGTCTTCACAGAGGATGTACTGTATATATACAAAGAAATTGCCAGTTTCATTAAGTTATCACTCTTGCCTATGTTTTACTGTGAGGCGTGTGTGGTAAATCTGGCTTTGTTATAGCTTTATGCACGTTTAATATGTATTCTCTGTAATTTACTATAACTTTATGCATTTTATATAACTAATACTTGTAATTTTTTTCATATATTTCAGAAGCATTGTGTGTAATATTAATTGATCTGATAAATAACGCCAAGTTTCAAAATAAAGTTTGGGTCTTCTTTTTTGAAAACAATCAAAATGTCTCCACAAAAACTTTTGAAGACGAGAATAGACTTGGAGTGTCCGGTTTTCGGTGCTTCAAAGGATTTAAGTTCAAATGTATTGCCTACCTATTCAGAAATTATGAGACACTACAACTTTCTGCGTCATGAACTACATCGTTCGATACCTTCAAAAACCAATCCATCTATATTCAAAGTTACTAGAGAAATGGCTTTAAAACTGCAGGAAGTATGGTGGAAGTCATCTACTCCAACTTTTGCTCATGGTAGAGTGCAACAGTTGATTATAAGCCACTACAACAAATATAGAAACCTTCTGAAACCCTACAAGCAAAGGAAATCAAATGCTGCATACATTCCTAAAATAGAGAAATTTAAAGACCTGTCAAATAAATTATATGACTGCAGTATGCAAGTGTAAATATTTCAACAATTGTCACTGCAAAAAGAGAATCAAAGGTTCCACTGATTGAAAGATTGTTCCTTAGTGATCAACGAAATGAAAGAAAAATGTTCATGGGTGTAATTGACAAAGTTGAACCTGATAAAATTGAAAAGAGAGAGAAGAGAAAGTAACTTCGATGGAGACAAGCTGATAAAAGAATGAAAAGAGATAGAAATTTTCTACCGAGTAAGGAATCTATAAAAGATCTCTCCTCTGAAGAGGAGGAATTACTGACTGAATGTTCAAGTGAGCCATCTTGCAGCAATACTCAAATGAGAGCGCCTCTTAAGGCAGTAGCGAGAGTTTGCGACCGCTATGGGGTTTCAGATAGGCCAGCAGCAGCAATAGCATCTTCTGCGCTTCAAGATTTGGTTATTATTTCAGAATCTGACACATCAAAAGTAATTGATAGGAGCAATATTCGAAGGGAGCCTAATAAAAACAGATCCCGCCTCCAGAACACCTCGGTTCCAGTCATTTTGAATGGTTTCTACTTCGATGGAAGGAAGGATCAGATAAGAGTACAACAGAAGGAAGGCCAAAACTATTATTATCGAACAATAACGAAAGAACACGTTGCATTTGTGAATGAACCAGGTTCAAAGTACTTACGTCATATTAAGCTGCAATCGGGAAATGCTAAAAATATACAGTAGCAGATGAAATAAAAGATTGTTTTACAATACATGAAATCAACCAAAACCATTTAGTTATAATTGGTTGCAATGGCACAAATGTTAACACTAGGGCTAAAGGAGGAGTTATAGGGCTTCTCGAAGAGTATCCAAAGAGACCACTTCAGTGGCAAATATGTTTACTCCATGCCAACGAGTTTCCCCTCAGACACCTTTTTGAAACACCTCGTTGGTAACACCCTCGGTCCAGAGCTCTTATCAGGTCCACTTGGCAAAGCCCTTGAAAATTGCGAAAATACTGATGTAGCTGAGTTTGACTCTATCGAAATTAATCTTCCGTCAATTGATGTAGAGCTTAGCACAGACCAACAGTATCTTTTTTTATATTAGCCACACAGTGGAGTAAAAATCCTGGAAAAATGGTTCATTCTAGGTGGCCATCATCAAATCTCAAATGTTTAGCAGAATATGTTGCTAAGGTGTATTCTCCGATGTAGTTTATGATTAAAAGTAAATCATCTTGCATCGAAGGAGAAAAACATTTGTTTGAAATGATTCAACGTTCAAGATACCTTTATGATAACCTGAAAACAATAATAATTGATCCTGTCATTAAAATTAAAAAATGCGTTTCATGCTCATCCTGAGAATCTTTGGTTATCAATTTTAACTGACGATAGGATTGTAGTAGAAAACTAGCTTTACAGAGGATGTTAGATGCTAGAAATGAAAGACAAAATACCTACAAGAGGACCACGAATTTTTAGGGTGCATTCTCCCAATTTTGACGCTAAGGACTACAGAACTAATAACCTGGAACGAGAGTGAGAAATTGGAGCCAATTTATCTTGACATGCTTCAGCAGTTTCTTGAACCCCAGCTTCGTTCAGATGCCATTCTCGACACTGTTGTCTTTCAACAAGATGGAATTCCATGTCACTATGCAACCATCGTTCGGGCGTACCTTGATGAGCTTTTACCAAATCGATGGATTGGACGTAGTCGAAACAAGTCCTGGGCAGCACGATCTCCAGATTTAACACCATTAAACTTCTTTGCGTGCGGCTTTATAAAGTCTGAGGTTTACAAAACAAGAGTTACAGACCTGCAGGATCTGCGAACCCGCATCGTCGTGACAGTCGCTAAAATAACCCCAGAGATGCTTGAGAATGTATTCCGCAATGCAGTGGACATATTTGAGATTTGCACGTCGAATCTTTGACCTAAGCTTGATAAATAAGTATACATCGAATTGTGTTGTTACATTTTAATCTTAATACTATTATTTTAGCAAAATAGATAGGGACTTTTGGACCACCCTTTATATACTTGTGTATATATATATATGTATGGTATCTCCCAAAAATGTCGCTATTTTTCTTTGTTCGTTATTTTATAATGAATGTATATTTTATTACTGGAGTTTGTTTTTTAGAAAGGTAATAGATTGGGGTTTTTATTCCGCATATACTGTACCTATACTTTTCTAATCTTTCATTGTTTAATAACTAATAATTATTGTATATTAAAACCATTCTTTCACCATTTCATACTTAAAGCAATAACTTTTCCTAATTTCGCAGAAATTAGGAAAAGACGATACAGCTACCAATAGAGTATCACCTAATAAGGCCATAGAAGGCCTAACTAGGCTAACGTCTTTAAGGAAAGCTAAATCTTGACTAAGCTTCCTTAAGGACCTTGTCTACACGGAACAATATGGTTGAACCCTCAAACAGTGATGCCGCGTTTGCAGCTGGAACAGAAAATCAGGATAGTTGAGTGGTTTCATGTGACAAATTCTGTGACGCAGGTGCAAAGCAACTTTTACAGAGAATATGGCTGCAGAGATCCACCCGATAGAAAGACAATATCACGAATTATTAGGAAATTTCAAACTAGAGGAAATGTAAGTAATCAACATAATGGTAATAGTGGCAGGCGACGATCCACAATTCGCAACATGGATGTTAGCAAAACTAGACGAAGATCCTGAGTTTTTGGAACACATCCATTTCACTGACGTGTGTTATGTACATTTGTCAAGGGAAATTAATAAGTAAAACTTTCGTTACTCGGGAAGTCATGCTCGCGCTCCAATAGACCTTCGACGTAGTGTTGCTCAACTCAACACTTGGGTGGCTGTTGGATGATATGGCATAATACTATAATAGATCCCTACATCTTTGAGAATGAAACTGGAAAAGCAGTAATGGTAACGCAAAATTCATATCGGCAGATGCTACAAAATTTCAACTTCCCACAACTAATTAGTTTGTCCAGTAAAAGAAATAACTGTATTACCCCACATTCACACTGGTTTCAACAGGATGAAGCACCTCTACACACTGCTTGTTAAACTGGTAACTTTTTGAGAAAGCATTTTACTGGGCGATTTATCTCCTTTCATGAGCCAGTGGAATGGACCCCATACTCACCTAATCTCACCCCCCATGGTTTTTTTTTGTGGGGTCACATAAAAGACAAGATCTATTATACCAAGCCTAAGACATCTGAAGACCTAAAGACGAAAGTTTATGAGATAATCAACAGCATTCCAGCTGAGCTATTTCCAAAAATTATGTCAAACATTTGCGTTAGATTGAATACCGTGTTAGAAAAAATGGCGATTACACTGGACATGTTGTTTAATTAAAGTTGCTAAACTTCTATGTTTTACGTCCCTGTTGCATTTGTCTTTGTAGCTAGATTACTTTTTTTTGCTTAGAACATTTATTTAGAAATAGGGACATTTGTGTTTGAGACACCTGGTATATATATATATATATATATATATATATATATTATATTTATATTATATATATCCGTAAAGGGAAACGGCTCAATATTTTACCTTCAATCTACTCTGGGAGGACACTTTTTTCATTCATAAAATGTCGGAAAAGAAAAATAATTCTTTTTTAGAAAGATGACGAAAATATGTTGACTTATTAAATTAGGTCCGAAAGATCAATGAATTTTCCACAAAAATTATTTTTTTGGAATCGTTAAAATGACGTTGATGCATCATCTTGCTGCTCACACACACACACACACACCATATATATATATATATATATATATATATACCTTTGGTAACCTTTGGTTTTATATATATATATATATATATATATATATATATATATATATATATATATATATATATAAGCTGTATCACCATGACAACGAAAGAGCTCAAAAAATCAAAACTTTTTCTACATTTAAAGATGTAATAGGATTTGAAAGTATTACAAACTTAAAGAAAAATATTAACGCGCAATTTCTTTACTTTTTTACTTCATATATATATATATATATATATAATATATATATATATATATACACCTCAACCTTTCAAAGGTACCGTGCGATGATTCCTCATTTCCCGAAGGTGAAGCTTGTCGCCCCTCCTCTCGAGTTGGCCTGGTGTAGTAGTGAGTTGGTTTCTTGTACTCTCCACCTCACATAGCCAGGTACGCCCGGATCATCGGGTATTGTTCTGACCAGGCGTCTAATCTTCTTTTGAAGATGTCCACTACAACACCATTCGTGTTCCTTAGGTCTTTGGGCAGCTGATTAAACAGTTTTGGTCCTCTCACAACAAAAGTATTTTCTTTCAGGGTTAAGGATATTCCCTGTCTAGCCTTCCTTTTCTACTTTACACTCTTGTTTGGGAAGTTACAGGGTTCAAAGTAAGATTAGGGACTAGTTTCTCCATTATTTTCCAAGTGTAAATAAAGGTGTATCTCTCTTTTCTCCTTTCCAGTGAATATAGGTTTAGTTCGCGTAACCTTTCCCAGTAATTTAGTTCTTTGCACCCATTGATCTTGGCTGTGAAGCTTCTCTGAATCCATTCTAGCTGTCTAATGCCTCTTTTTTATATGGGGATGTTAGGACCGAGCAGTATTCCAATTTGGGTATGATCAGTGTTTTCAGTAGAGGAATCATTATCTTCCTATCCCTTCGTTTAAAGGTTCTCAGTGTCTGCCCAGTTATTCTCTTTTCTCCGTTTTCTGCTATCTCATTTTGTGTTTCAAATTTCGCATCATCAGTCATTACAACCCCTAAATCTTTTGCTTTAGAATTTCTCTGAATTTCCTGTCCATTTGGGGTATAATATTCCATGGATTTTAGGTCTTCTCTTTTTCCGTACCGCAACAGCTGAAATTTCTCAGTGTTAAATTTCATATTGTTGTCTTCCGTCCACTTGTAGATTCTGTTTATGTCGGTTTGTAGAGATCCTATATCTTCTGGGTTTCTTATTTTTCTACTGATCTTTGTGTCATCGGCAAAGGATGTTACTGTGCTGTCTCTGGTAACGTCCTCATCTATGTCAGTTACCATGATTATGAAAAGTAGTGGAGTTAATACTGTTCCTTGTAGTACTGAGCTGAGGACCTCTGATTCTGATGAAGATACTCTTGTACTGTAACGACTTGCCGCCTCTAACTAAGGAAATTATATATCCATTTCACTACTTTTCCTGTTATTCCCATATATTTCAGTTTATGTATTATGATTCCATGATCACACTTGTCGAACGCTTTAGCAAAGTCTGTGTATATTACATCATACTTTTCATTACTTTGAAGTGCATCAATAATGTTGTTGTAGTGTTCCATTAGTTGTGATAGGCATGATCTGCCTGACCGAAACCCATGTTGGTTTTCATTGAATTTTTCCTGAGTTTCCAAAAAGCCATTCATAGATTTTCTGTCTAACTATTCTTTCAAATATTTTAGTGAGATGGGATGTAAGCGACACTGGCCTATAGTTTTTGGCCTCGGATCGATCTCCTCCTTTATATATTGGGACTATGTTCGCGCTCTTCAGGATGCCCGGTATTTCTCTCGTGTCTAGTGATCGTCTCCATATCCAATATAGGGGCTCAGCGATTACATTCTTGCAGTTTTTGATCAGTGTGGCATTCCATTTATCCGGTCCTGCCGCTGAGTGTGCTTTTAGTTTCCCTATAGCTTGTGTAATATCATCTGTCGTAAAGTCGATGTCCGTTATACTTTCTCCTTGTAGTTTTTCTTCAAAGAACGCGTTTCTATCTATCGCATATCAGTTTGTCAGTTTTTGGGATATTGAAAGATGATTCGTACTGAGCTCTTAATATTTCAGATACTTCTGTTAGATCATCAGATAAAGCACTGTTCTCGTTTTTCAGACGTCCGATAGTCGCATGGTTTTTCGACTTCCTTTTTGCAAAATTATAGAAGTACTTTAAGTTAACCTTTATCGCTTCTATAGCGTCGTCTTCTTCTTTTTCTGTATGCTTCTCAATTAGTTCCTGTATGACGTCATCGATACTCTGCAGTTTATCATTTAATACGTTTCTGATATTGTTATCTTTACAGTTACTTAATTTTGCAATCACTCTTTTTCTCTTTCGAAACAATGACTTCTTTTGTCTCTCGAACCTGCTTCTCTTTCCTCTTTGTTGTATTTTTGGGACATGTCTTTCCATAATTTCCAGCGACTTCTCCTCTGAAGTCATTAGCATCTCTTCCATTGTCTTGGCCTCGAAAATGGTTTTTCAATCTATTACTTCTGCTGGATGCAACATCTTCCCAGTTTATAGCTTTGGAGTGAAAATTAAAAATTTCGAATTTGCTTCTTTCTGTTGTTCGTATTCTTTCCTTTCCTGTTGTTTTTATATTGGTTGTTATTTAAAAAATGTTGTGGTCCGATATTATAGTTGGGGATATTTCTACATTATCAATTAGGTTGCTGTTGTTTGTGAATACCAAATCTAGGGACTTGTTTTTTCTTGTGTTTTCTGTTATTTCTTGTGTTAACATAAATTCATCAGCTAGAGATAGTAACATTTTTACCTGCTCCTAGTCTTCCCGTGCTTTCCTATCCTTTTATATTTCATGAATGGAAATTAAAATCATCACAGAGAAAAATATTTTGGGTTGGAGAGTGTAGATCTTTTACCCAGTTTCTTACTTCTGTAATGGAATCTGAAAATTTTGAGGTTGGCGTTTTTGGGGGTCTGTACATTACAATTAGTACCATATTTAATTTTTCAACTTTTGCTGCTACACATTCTACGTAGCTGTTTGAGGTACTTAAGGTACTTATAGTCATTTTTGCCATATGCCTTTCGCCTGTGTAAATAGCAAATCCTCCTTTACGTCTCACTGTTCTGTCGGCTCGGAGTATGTTATATTTTGTCAATTTGTATATCGTTTTTGTCAACACAGCACTCATAGTTATCACAGTTCGCCTGGCAGTCGTTTAGATGAGTTTCCGTGAGGCATGCAAAGTCTGCTCCGGCTTCTTGCATGAGTCCTTTCAGATATAAAACTTTCTCCGGGGAATAATTTGATTTAAGGCTCTGAATGTCGGCTAGAATTATTTTTATTTTTTCTCTATCGTTTTCGCATACAGGTGGTTCCGATTCGTTTTCCAATGGTAGTGTCGGTTTCGTTGCCGTGTGGTCCTCCGAGAATTTGCCTCTTTATATCTTTGTCGGTATTATATATATATATATATATATACACAAAGGAGTTTATGCTGACACAGGAGATAACAGAAAATACCAGAAAAAATAACTGCCTAGATCTGGTATTCAAGAATAACGAGAACTTGATTGCTGATGTAAAAGTAACCCCAACTATTATCTCAGACCACAACATAATCGAGTTATCAACAAATATGGCGATAACATTAAAAGACAATACAAATACGGAAGAAAGAAACAAATTTGGGGCTTTTACAGTAACTTAAACTCCAAGACCATAAATTGGGAAGAAATCAGATCACACATGGCCCAAATAGAGTGGAGAACAGTCTTAGAGAATAAAACAACGGAGGAAATGCTAACAACCTTGGAAGAAAAGACGCTGAAAATTTTAGAAAAATATGCTCCGAAAGCACAGCCAATAGGAAAGAGGAACTGGCTAGAGAGGACAAGAGAAGAATATTTCGCAAGAGAAAGAGAGTAGCGGCGAAATTAGCTAATTGCGGAGACAACAATGCCAGGCAAACAATACAAGAGAAACTGGAGAGGATCGATAGGGAAATACAAACCTTGATTAAGGGCCATACAGAGAGGGAAGAGGAAAAGGTGGTAGAACAATAAAGGAAAATCCAAAATACTTCTATAGTTATGCGAAAAGGAAAACAAAAACACGCGCTACCATCGGTCCCTTAAGGAAAGGAAATAATGAACTAACAGACAATCTAAAAGAAATATCTGAAACATTGAGAGCCCATTATGAATCGGTCTTCAGTGCCACAAACCGTGACAGAGCGATACCTGACATAGATGCATTCTTCGAAGAGAAATTGCAAGGAGAATCTACATTCTTGTTTAAAAACTAAAAATGAAATACGTACACCCTTATACTGGATATACAGAAGATTCCTAGACAGTGGGGTAATACCGAGCATCTTGAAAAGAGCAAACATTGTCCCTAGAGATAAAGGAGGGGATATATCTCAATGATTCCTCTGCTGAGAACACTGCTCATACCAAATCTTTAATACTGCTCAGTTTTGACGTCCCCATATTAAAAGGAAGAAATAATAAACTAGAAGAAACGCAGAGACATTTCACAGTCAAGATTGATGGCTGCAAAGAACTCAACTACTGGGAAAACTATGTAAACTAAATCTGTACTCCCCGGAAAGAAGAAGAGAGAGGTACACCATAATCTACATTGGAAAATGATCGAAAAACTGGTACCAAACCTAAAACTAAACCCAATTATCATCCAAACAACGCTGGAAAATAGGAAAGGCAGAATGTGTAGTGTTCCCAAATTAAAGGCCCGACAAGGGATCTCCTCAACACTGAAGGAAAATAGCTTGGTTGTCAGGGGCGAAGACTTTTTAATCAGCTTCCAAAGAACCTCAGAGAAGAAGACTAGATGCCTGGCTCATGACGGTACCAGATGAGCCGGGTGTACCTGGCTATGTCCAGGGTGTAACTAAACCCAATTATCATCCAAACAACGCTGGAAAATAGGAAAGGCAGAATGTGTAGTGTTCCCAAATTAGAGGCCCGACAAGGATCTCCTCAACACTGAAGGAAAATAGCTTGGTTGTCAGGGGGCGAAGACTTTTTAATCAGCTTCCAAAGAACCTCAAGAAGAAGACTAGATGCCTGGCTCAGGACGGTACCAGATGAGCCGGGTGTACCTGGCTATGTCCACTGGAGAGAGACTCGCTCCTCCACCAAGCCATGCCTAGAGGCGGGACCACCAGTTTGACCTTCGTGTGAAGAGAGACCAACACACGGAACCTGAACGAGGTTAACGAGGTATATATTCAAGGTGTAACAAAAGTTTTTTCTCAAAGGGAAATAAGATATAACAGAACTGAACGTGAAAATAGTTTTAAATATACATTACAAACAATATAATCAACTTACCAATTAATCGAGTACATGCTCATCATTCCAGTAACGATAATTGTGGTTATTCACGCTTCCATCCAAACGAAAACAAGCCTCGGAGCTAAATAAAATATCGGAAAAGATTTCCCTATGAGAACGGACTTTTTTAACACTGTATATATATATATATATATATGGTAATTCAGAATATAATTGAGGCAAATTATGATTTTTTTATCTTTAATTTACAAAAAAAAATTTTCTTTCAAACCTCACCCTAAAAAAACTTAAGTGAAGAGAGTCGAGTTGCGATTATTATAATGTGTGAGTTTAATAAAGCAAAAATTTTACATTGTGGATGGCGCATTTTACGCCCAAATAAAATCCATCGAAACGAACCGTCCAGTCCTTTTTATATGTCGACAAAGAGGGCTGTCTTTAATGGGAATTTAGACTCCTTGAAGGCCGAGTTATTGGGAATTGACTGCTTTCGGTGACAGAATAGCAATGATTTGTTCAACTTTCAAAAGTGTTAGATTCATTTCAACAAATAAGGAGACCTAAATTTGTCAATCTTACCTTTTTAACTTACTGTATATCATGAATTCTTTTCGCTCCTAATCAAAGGTTACTCTGAAAAATTTCAGCAAGTTACATTCTTCAAGGTATAAATTAATGAAATTAAAATGTTAAATTAACAAAATTAAATCCTAATTTAATGTTTTTAACCGATAAAATTTTCCGCTACATTTCAGTTTAACATAAAATTGATATAAAATTAATAGAAATATATGAAAAATATATGAAAATAAAAAATGAATCGGAATTTAAAACTAATTGTTTATCCATTTTTCTTATCTAGACAAGATGATTCTCCTTTGCTTAATCTGTTGGCAGAATATATATATATATATATATATATGATGAATAAAACCACGAAGGAAAGGAAACACAAAAAGGTGCTCAAGCGCTTTCGTCTAATGATATATATATATATATATATATATATATATAGAGAGAGAGAGAGAGAGAGAGGTCTGTGTTTTGCTGGTGTGACGGTTACACATGTTTCGATGGAAGTCCGAATAAAAGCGGTATTACAGTAAAAATCCTGCAATTAATCAGTTTTAAACGGTGCCGATATTGTGAGTTAAATGATAGTGCATAGTGGTATTTCTTTTTAAAAAGTAAAAATCGCGGCATATATCAAAAAAGTAATAAAAACGAAGCGAATTAATCTATACAGCATTTTTCCGAGTGTTTCTTTGTGAAGAAAAATAGCTGCCTATCGAAATTCCTACAAATACCCCCCCCACTCTCCTTTATCCCCCGCAGCCACAGTCGCGAGCACCAATCAGTGAGAAGTATACAGCATGCCACATCCCCCATCCCCCGGAGTAACGGAGAATAATTTCCCTCCCTCACCCAATACTTCCCATAATACCCTTTTTGAGTTAATTTTGTGCACCAGCGGCTGCCCTCTATCAATAACATGTAAATGGTAAATAGATTCCTGCAACTCTGTGGTATCTGCAATGATGCAACAGATGAGACAAAGGCGATGAGGTGCGATCTTTGTCAGCTGCTTTTTGATTTTAGATGCCTAGAATGGGAAGATGAAAAAATCTCCCTTATAACGAACGCCAAGCAACTTAATGGGATAAAAATTTTCTGCGAAAACTGCATGTCCGAAATAAACTCTTTTACAGTATTTAAAGCAGAAAGAGACTACGAGAAGAAAATGAAAGAAGAAAGTGGGAATAAAGAACAAAGAAAACAGAAGAAACGAAGAAAGGCGAAGTAGAAAAAATCAAATACCGTCACACAACGAGGCCGAAACCATGTAGGCGAAAGAAAGTATAAAGACAACAGATAGTATAAGGGCAACGTAGGACATTAACACAAATAGCACAAATAGGAAAAGACAAGAGGGCAATTAAGAAAACGGAGTTAAACTGTCCCCCAATAAGGAGCAAAAAACAAAGGCCACGAGTAAATATGGGGAAGGAATTATATGCAGATATTATATAAAAGATAATTGCAGATTTAAAGGAGGACAACGTATATTAGGGTGTCAATTTTGTCAACTTTTTTCAAATCAATTTTGGTAGTGAAAATATAGTCTTTTCATGTCAAAACCTGAAATTGGCCAACCAAAATGAAATATAATAACCCTTACCTACATCATTTTTACCTTAAAGTTTCAGAAATTGACTCTTTTACTAAATAATAGGACATAAATTGATTAACTATTCATCTTTCATAGAATTATCCCACTGATCGCATATGGAGTGTTTTCAAGGTCATATAGTTGTTGTACAATGTACAAGTCACAACATGAATAGAACTGTCCCTCACTCTCAGTCCTCAGTTTCCTCTTAGATGTCATAGACGGTGGTTTGCTGTTATTGCTCTTGTACCTACTTCATAGTTATTCTACTAGACGAATACTACAGTTTAACTGTAAGTATGGATTATTGACTATTACAATTATTTATTATTATCATATTCTTCTGTCTAATTATGTTGTAATCCCATGAAATATTTTTTATTGAATTTTAGAACATCGAATGACTAAACTTTGAAACATCGTAATTGATATAAAATACTTAAATGTTTTTCTTTCTTTTCAGATATTCCTAAGATGCCAAAATTGAAAACAAGAGGTCAGTCGTCATGCCACTTGAGCCTGTTAGTCGGTAAAGGCAAGGAGCTTCCCGTATCAGAACTACCAACAGTGCGAGACATGCTGAGACTAGGGTTACTCCTTCGTGAACAAAATACAAAGGATAGAAGGAACTACACAGAGAAAGAGCTCATAAGGGACATGATTCCCCCTCTTCTGCATCATTGGAGAAAAGCTAATGTGTTATTCAAACAACCTGTACTCAATCAGTATAGAACTATTGAGCTAAAATTAACAAAGCTGTGGCACAAAGCAGTTGAGACATCACTTGGTAAAGGAAAACTAGCAAAGAAAAATAAATTTCTGCACACACTTGATACTCTTCTTGACATTTTTAACTGCCAGTGTCCCATAGAGTTGTGTTCTGAAGCCAATTGTTCTCCCTCATGCAGAAGAGAACCTCACCCTCACATTGATTGTCGCTGTCCTCGTGAGAAGAAGATCCCTGTTTTGGAGATGGCTTTCATAAAGGCGCAGAGAACAAAGCAGGAGGCCAAGGAAGTATGCAGATTGGTTCGGCAGATTATTCAGAAACCAAAAAACAGATTGTTATTGCTAAGAAAAAAGAGAAAATCCGAGAGAGGGAAGAAAGGAAGAAAAAGAAGAGTGAAGAAGCCACCCAAAGAGATGAAGAGCTCATCAAGAGGTTTCTCACTTCTTTGAAAGCTCTTCAGATGAACAGAAAGAAGCAACATCAGATGATAGCTCCAAAATGCCATCTGAACCTTCGCCGAAGAGAATGAAATACAACACTAAAGACATCTCAAACATTGCCCTTGCCAGTATTCGCCACCATACTGGGCTACGAGAGACTGCAGAGATTGCCACTGCCGCTTGGATAGATGCAGGCCTCATCAGCCGAGAGGATACATCCTTAGTGATAGATCATAATAAGATAAGAAGAGCACAAGAAAAAATAATGAAGGAAATATCTGATCAGCATGAAAAAGATTTGAAGGAGGAAGGTCTTTCTTGCCTTTTGTTTGATGGAAGAAGAGATGACACAAAAGTTCTCCTAGAGGTAGAGGGAATGGACAGAAAGTTTCCCGGTCTCATCAAAGAAGAACACTACTCTGTGTGTTCCGAACCTGGGGGCCGCTATTTGTTTCACTTTGTTCCTGAAGCAGAAGTAGAAGGCAAGAAACATGCAGAGGCAATTGCTGATCAAATAATATGTTGGCTTCAAGAAAGAAGACTTGACAGTTCACTGCAGGCCGTTGGTGGAGACTCAACTGCGGTGAACACTGGATGGCAGGGCGGTGTTATGACGCATTTAGAGAAAAAACTTGGAAGAAGGCTTGTTTGGATTGTATGTGATTTGCACACAGGGGAACTACCTCTTCGTCGTCTCATCCAGGAACTTGATGGTCCTACAAAGAGCAACAACAAGTGGTCAGGCCCCCTTGGCAACATGCTAGATGAAGCAACGGAATTAGAAATAAATACAAAATTTCCAAAGGTCGAAGTAGGCCCTCCCCTTCCAGTGTTGTCTGAAGAAGTTATCAAAGACCTCATCACGGATCAATCTTACGCTTATCGTATTGTTCAAGCAATCAGATCAGGAGAGTTGCCTCAAAATCTGGCTCTCTTGGAGATTGGACCCGTAAGTCACAGTCGTTGGTTAACTACAGCGATTCGTTTCTGCAGGATTTGGGTTTCCAAACATGCGCTGAAGGGCAAAATGCTACAGAATTTGATGTTGATTGTTGAATTTATTATTGGGTTTTATCTTCCTCACTTTCTCAATGTAAAACTTAATCCAATGTGGATGGAGGGGCCCAACCACATCTTGTTTCAATTACAGCTACTGAGAACCCAAAGGAAAGTAGTGGTGGACATCGTGTTACCTGTGGTGAGAAGGTCCGCTTGGTATGCTAGGCCAGAGGCAGTTTTGCAAGCAATACTCTGTAGCCAATGTACCAAAGAGCGAACTGAGGCTGTGGAAATCATTCTAAAGCTTAGAGGAACATCACTAGATGATGACCAGCTGGGAGACTGCTCTGTTCAGACAAGGAAGGTACCTCCGATAAACGTCAATGCCACGAAATTGTCAGAATTAGTTAACTTGAGTTTGGAAGTTTTGGAGCCACCACTGACAACATGTATAACAAACAAAGATTTAACCCAATTTAAAGAGGCCCCAATGCAAGTGCCAAAGTGGCCTTCTCACACTCAGAGTGTGGAGAGATGTGTGAAAATCGTCACAGAAGCAGCTAGTCAAGTTTACAGTCACGAGAGGCGAGAAGGCTACATCAAAGCGCAAGTAGCAAGCCGAATGCTGATGTCAAGGAACCGCAGCAAAAAGGACATGACTGCATTGGTTACTTTCAAATAAAGACTCTGAATGATATTTTATTGCCACTTTAAATGTTCATAGGATGTTTGCGCACATTTGTTATTTTTTACGAATTTACGGAAAAATTGAATTTTTGAATTAAAATTGATGTAGGTAGGAGTTATTTTTTATTGTTTTTGAAGCAAGGATATTATTTTGTATGCCAAATGATTACATTAAATTGCTACCAAATCACATGATTTTCAATTTAGTCATTTCACCCCGAAAACTGTCACACCCTAATGTATATATAAACACCCCCCAATATGCAATTTCTTTTATAATAATGGTCATTGTAAATTTGGAGACAGATGCAAATTCTACCACCCGGACATCTGCAGGCATTACGCAAAATATGGAACCTGCAAATACGGGAAAAAAATGCTACTATCAACATCTCCCGACGGACCCAAAGAACAAAGGACAAAGTTTAAATGCCAATAGGAATATTAATAACAATAGGTATAACAATAGGAACACAGGCGGAAACGGATCTCTCTCCGAGGATCATAGGGCAACGAAACAAGCGAAACCGAAGGGAAACGAACTTAAAATGCACAAGTGGCAACGAAAAACAAAGAACATAAATATTGTTCTGGCTAATATTCAAGGAATAAGACCAAACCAATCACTCAACAAAGTTTCGTACCTGAAAGGATTTATGAACGAAACAAGGGCGGACATCGCGTGCCTTACAGAAACTCATCTTAAGGAATGCCAAGGAAATTTTGAAAACTGCGAACATTGTATTGATAAGAAAGAGATAAATATAGAGGGCTTCAACTTACTAAGAGAGGATAGAACAACGAGACGTAAAGGTGGCTATGCTATATATGTAAATGAAGGTCATATGACAGAGACGAAAATAAGTATGATAAATGAAACAGCTTTGTGGAACTCTTAACAGTGAAAATAGAAAACTAAACGTGATACTGATAGTCATTTATAGACCTTCAAACACCCCAACCGAAAAATTCTCGGAGGCCATTGATGACATCAGAAAGCTAATAAAAGTCATAAACCCTCCATCCCCTAATATAATAATCTGCGGAGACTTTAACTTCCCATTTATAAAATACAAAAAGGTGGATAGGAAATATATATATATATATATACCATGACAAGGCGGGCACAAGAGAAGACAAGGAGCAAGCAAAAATGTTGATGGCTCTCACAAATGAGTTTATGCTGACACAGGAGATAACAGAAAATACCAGAAAAAATAACTGCCTAGATCTGGTATTCACGAATAACACGAACTTGATTGTTGATATAAAAATTACCCCAACCATTATCTCAGACCACAACTTAATCAAAATATCAACAAATATGACGACAGTATTAAAAGACAATACATATATTGAGGAAAGAAGCAAATTTGGGGCCTTTAACTAAAACTCCAAGACTATAAAGTGGGAAGCAGTCAGATCGCACATGGCCCAAATAGAGTGGAGAACAGTTTTAGAGAATAAAACAACTGAAGAAATGATAACAACGTTGGAAGAAATAACGCTGAGAATTTTAGAAAAATATGCTCCGAAATCACAGCCAAAAGGAAAAAGGAGCTGGCGAGAGAGGCAAAAGAGAAGAATATTCCGTAAAAGAAAGAGAGTGGAGGCGAAGTTAGCCAACTGCAGAGATAATGCCAGGAAAGTAATACAAGAAAAACTGCAGGGTATCGGTATGGAAATACAAGCCTTGATTAAGGACCATACAGAGAGGGAAGAGGAAAAGGCGGTAGAAGCAATAAAGGAAAATCCAAAATACTTCTACAGCTATGCGAAAAGGAAAAAAAAAAAAGCGCGCCGCTATTGGGCCCTTAAGGAAGAGAAATAATGAACTAACCGACGATCCAAAAGAAATATCTGAAACATTGAGAGCCCAGTATGCATCAGTTTTTAGTACTCCAAAAAGTGACAAAGCGATACCTGACATAGATACATTCTTTGAGGAGAAATTGCAAGGAGAGTGTATAACATACTTTGATTTTACCCCAGAAGATGTAGCGAGAGCTATAGGCAAATGAAACCACATTCAGCTGCAGGTCCGGACAATTGGAACGCATTATTGATTAAAAACTGTAAAAATGAAATAGCTACACCTTTATACTGGATATGGAGAAGATCCCTAGACACTGGGGAAATACCAAGCATCTTGAAAAGAGCAAACATTGTCCCTATATATAAAGCAGGGGACAGATCTCAAGCAAAGAACTATAGACCACTGTCATTGACGTCCCACCTCACCAAAGTATTTGAAAGAATAATTAGAGAGAAAATTTATGATTTCTTGGAGACACTGGAAAGATTCAACGAAAATCAGCACGGATTCCGATCAGGTAGATCAGGTAGATCATGCCTATCACAACTAATAGAACACTACAACAATATCGTAGATACACTTGAAGGCAATGACAACTACTCTGTCATATACACAGATTTTGCTAAAGCTTTCAACAAATGTGAAACATATGGGAATAACAGGCAAAGTGAGAAAATGGATCTACAACTTCCTCAGAGAACGTCTACAGGTCGTCAGAATTCAAGGTGTATCATCATCAGAATCGGAAGTACACAGCTCAGTACCACAAGGGACAGTACTGGACCCACTCCTGTTCATTATTATGTTAACAGACATAGACAGCGGAGTAAGCAGCAACAGTATAGTGACATCCTTTGCGGACGATACAAAGATCAGCAGAAAAATGAGCGATGTAAATAAAGTGGAAGCCTCGCAGAGGGACACAAACAAAATATACAAATGGTCAGAAGACAACAACATGACATTTAACACCGAGAAATTTCGGCTCTTGAGATATGGTAGAAAAGAGGAACTTAAACAGACTGCATATTATGCTCCAGATAGACAGGAAATTCAGAGAAGCACGAAAGCAATCGATCTGGGGGTAATAATGATCGATGATGCGAAATTCGAAACAAAATCAGATAGTAATAAATAAAGCAAAAAGAGTCGCGGGACAGGTACTAAGAACGTTCAAAAGAAGGGACAGGACAGAAATGATTCTCCTGCTAAAAACACTGATTATACCAAAACTTGAATACTGCTCAGTTTTGACGTCCCCGTATAAAAAAGAAGAAACTAATAAACTAGAAGAAGCGCAGAGACAATTCATAACAAAGACTGATGGCTGCAAAGAACTCAGCGACTGGGAAAGACTACGTAAACTAAATCTGTACTCTCTGGAAAGAAGAAGAGAGAGGTACACCATAATCTACATATGGAAAATGGTCAAAAAACTGATACCAAACCTAAAGCTAAACCCAATTACCATCCAAACAACGCTGGAAAATAGGAAAGGCAGAATGTGTGTAGTGTTCCCAAATTAAAGGCCCGACAAGGGACCTCCTCAACACTGAAGGAAAATAGCCTGGTTGTCAGGGGGCGAAGACTTTTTAACCTGCTTCCAAAGGACCTCAGAAACGTTACAGGAGTCAAAGTTGAAGTCTTCAAGAGAAGACTAGATGCCTGGCTCAGGACGGTACCAGATGAGCCGGGTGTACCTGGCTACCTGGCTATGTACGGTGGAGAGCGCAAGAAAGCAACTCGCTCCTCGCCAGACCTAGAGGTGGGGCCACCAGTTTGACCTTCGTGTGAAGAGAGACCAACGCACAGAACAGCAACGAGGTTAACGAGGTATATCATGTAAATCATCTTTCAGTATCCCAAAAACTGACAAACTGATATGCGACAGAAACACGTTCTTTGAAGAACTACAAGGGGAAAGTATAACAGACTTCGATTTTACGACAGGTGATATTACATAAGCTATAGGGAAACTAAGAGCACATTCGGCGGCAGGATTGGACAAGTGGAATGCCACAGTGATCAAAAACTGCAAGAATGCAATCGCTGAGCCCCTATATTGGATATGGAGACGATCACTAGACACGAGAGAAATACCGGGCATCCTGAAGAGAGCGAGCATAGTCCCAGTATATAAAGGAGGAGATCGAATCCATGGAATACTATACCCAAAATGGACAGGAAATTCAGAGAAATTCTGAAGCAAATGATTTAGGAGTTGTAATGACTGATGATGCGAAATTTGAAAAGCAAAATAAGGTAGCAGTAAACAGAGCAACGAGAATAACTGGGCAGATAGTGAGAACCTTTAAACGAAGAGACAGGAATATAATGATTCCTCTATTGAAAACACTCATCATACCCAAGCTGGAATACTGCTAGGTCCTAACATCCCCATATGAGAGAAGACATTAGTCAGCTAGAAGGGATTCAGAGTGCAAAGAACTAAATTACTGAGAATGGTTACGTGAATTAAACCTATATTCACTGGAAAGGAGAAAAGAGAGATACACCATTATGTACACTTGGAAAATAATGGAGAAACTTGTCCCTAATCTTACTCTGAACCCTATAACCCCCCAAACAACAGTGGAAAATAGAAAAGGAAGACTGTGTCGTGTTCCCAAATTAAAGACTAGACAGGGAACATCCTCAACCCTGAAGGAAAATAGTTTTGTTGTGAGAGGACCAAAACTGTTTAATCAGCTGCCCAAAGAACTAAGAAACACGAGTAGTGTTGCGGTGAACACCTTCAAAAGAAGATTAGACGCCTGCCTCAGAACAACCCCAGATGAGCCGGACGTACCTGGCTATGTGAGGTGGAAAGTAGAAGAAACCAACTCTCTACTTCACCAGGCCAACTCGAGAGGAGGGGCGATAACGAGAGGAGGGACGATAAGCTTGACCTTCGTAAAATAAAGAATCATCGCACGGAACATGTGAAAAGTATATATCAAAATTGTATACAGAAACCATGAGATAATTGCTTCTCACAATTTATTTTAAAACATTTGACCCTTTCAAAGCATTTTTCTTATATCTCAATTGAAAGGAGAACTTTTTCCTTTGAAAGTCATATACCGGCTGGGCCAAATAAAAAACTATTACCTTGACTTTGAACAATATAATTTTACCTTTATCAAATGTTATTTGTACAATCAATATACGTATCCTGTATAGAATTGCATGGTCTATCTCGTGGTGAAGTTGGATTTTTGCTAACTGTAACCATTATTTTGTAACTCGCTGTTATACAGACACGAACAGAAAAACTTCCTGTTTCTATATAGTTACCTAATTGAGTCCAAGATTATGGGGAATGTTTTCTTGGTAATAGCTTATGAACTTCGACTCTTTTAAAACATTTAAGACCCAGATCATCTTTTACTATATGACGAACACTAGAGCGAGAAATACAGGTAGTTTTTGAAATTTATCTAACAGACTTGTGGGTGTTGGGCCGTTCTTCTTGACTGCATATCATGGATGAAACCATGTCAATATTTTCCTCAGTACGTAATGTTTTTGGCCTTCCACTGCCTTCTTTTCGTTTGGTCGACCCTGTGATATCGATTTTCCTTATGAGATATTGAGGTCCAGGTATCGCCCATCGTTTATTTGGAAACTCTTTCTTCATTCGTTTTGAACCCCAGTGTTTCTCCTTACGCAGGTTCAATATCACTGCTTCATCTTCCAAAGAGTATATCATTATGTTATAACTTGTTCACCAACTATAGCAGAATGATGGTCTGAAATGAAAAAGGAAATAAATTAATTATTTTGTGTAAAAATTAGGAAAATTATTTAGTTATGGAGAAACTGACTGTCATCTGAAAGTATCAGTTGCTGACTTTGACCGCTTTTCAATTGAGCACCATATTCTGATACCTCCCTCCAGTTGTGAGCCTGTACCTCTATTCCTGGGGCGTTGATTCTAGATTCAAAGCCAGCGTTTGAAAGAGTAAAGTATGGGTACAACATACGGCCTCAGCAGTAAGATCAATATAGAGGGTGAGCCACAATATTTTTTCAAAAGTTGGGTAATAGTTTTTTGGCCCACCCTGTATATATTGATGTTTAACATATATATTGTTGGATTAATTGCTTCTCTTAATGAGGCAAGAGTGGGATGCTGTATAGATGACATGAGGATATAATAACTTGGTCTATGTCGGTGACATGATGTTGGTAAAACTTTCGGTGAAAGGTCTGGATCGTCTTATTAAAATTTGTGAATCATATTCACAGAACCATGACATTAATTTTAATGTTACTAAAAGTAAGGTTATGCAATTCTATCCCGAAAGCTCACACCAAAGAGCTGAGATTATTTTCAAATTGCGAGACGAACCAATAGAGCAGGTACAAGAATTTAAGTATCTGGTCCAAACTATCACCAGGTCCTTGAGTGACGACTCAGACATAAGAAAACAATATCGAAGTTATTGTACATGATTATAAGGAACTTCAAATTCTGTACAAGCGAAGCTAAAGACGCTCTTTTTCGTTCTTTCTGCATCAGTATTTATGGGCATCAACCCAGGGTTAATTATAAAAAAGGCTACTGCAGAACCCTCAATTTGCTTTACAACAGATACTATAAATTGCTACATAATTTACCTCCAAGGTGCTCATCCTCTCAAATGTTCGCTAACTGCAACGTTTCGAGCCTTCCTGAGCTAACAAAACGTTCCCAATACAGTTTAATGCGAAGAATTAAAAACTCAGACAATTCAATTGTTCAAACTATTCATCAGTCCTGCTTTATGTCTTCTAGACTGTGGATCTCTTGGCATGAGAGTGTTTGTCTACAGCTCCACTTAACGCCTGCATTAGCTATCCCATTACGTGTACTTTTTACTTTTATGAAACTGTCATTACTATTTTTATTATTACTCGTCTCCTTAGGTGTATCATTGTTATTTCTTCATTACTGTAGTCTTTTTTTTAATTTAGTGTTTAATTAGTTGTATCGTTGATTACCATCATAGATACTGTACATTTTTTTTAGGTTGGGGATTTCTCCCCTGCCAATAAAAATTATTATTGTCATTATCATTATCATAATTTTTGTAGACTTATCAGTGGGTAGGTTTATTTTTTATTATTATTACTACTTGTTTCAGTACTTGTCTTATTTTTATCTCGCTTTTACTCATAATTTTTAGTTTGTTTGTCATTAAATGTATTATTCTTTGATTTATCTTACTGTTTATTACCTTCAGGAATATTGTACTATGTTATGGGATTTATATCCTACAAATAAACCTTATCATTATCACATATATATACTGTAAATGACCTTACCCACTTGCCAAGAACCACTAAAAGTGGCTTTTATATTTGAAACAATTTGAACGTTTTTTTTTAAGCAAGAAATAGGGTCCAAGGACGAAAGCCGGCAAAAGACCCTACCCCCATAGAAGGAAAGGAGAGGACCGAAATCAAGGTCCAGAGTTTTTTAAATGCCTGGACACTCTGTGTTTGGAAGATTGGAGGCCATAGACACGGGTAAAGATGGATTAAAGAAGGTTGTTCCAGGGTTGACCGGTTGAGTAGCTGAAAAATTGAGAATACTGATTAACCCTTGCATTACAGAGTTGGACAGAAAAGGATGAGAATGTGTAGAAAGTTTGGTACTGCAAGCACTTCTTAAAGGAGAAGACATGCAGTTAGAGAATTCAGAAGAGCAGTGTCCGTTAGAATTCATATTCTGCATGATTTCCTCCTTTCTGATTATAGACCATTATAACTATTAATTAATTTTACCAATTTATGCGCAACACGACATAGCAAGAATTCAATAGATAAGAATAATCGCGTCGATTGGTCTAATGTTAATGCGCAACAGAGAATAGAATACAAAGACAGAACAGGTCATCTCTTTAATAATTTAGAAATTTTGCATCTTGCCTGTAATAATCCTTGCTCAAATGATTCTCACTAAGCTCATAGATAGGTATTATAATAAGATAGTACCCCTGTTAAGAGACGAAGGAAGCCCCCTGATTAAATCTTACAACCATCATACTAAGATTATTCCTGGATGGAATGATTTTATTGCCCCCGTGAAAAGGGAATCGAAAGACGGCTATGATTTGTGGTGCATTCATGGTAGACTCAGATTAGGACCAGTATACATGAATATATGTAGAAGTAGGGGTCAGTATAAGGCGGCCATAAGGCGATGTAAACAGGAAGAAGAGTCTATTCGACCATCAAAAGCCTGTGAAGCTCGCATAAATAACGATAATAACAAATTTTGGAATTTGTTAAGAATCAAACGGGTGTCAAACGTGTCCTGCCTCCGACAATCGATGGGGTGTCTGGGGAGGATGAAATTGCAAAGCTGTGAAAAAACCACTACTCTAACATTCTTAACAGTGTGAGTAGGGATAATCTTAAGAGAGATTGCAGCGAAACGCCTGTGGGAGGGACAAGGGAAAATACTTTGATATCAGTTCCTGAAGTAAAGAGGTTAATTAAAGAGTTAAAGACTGGTTCTGCGTCAGGGGTAGATGACCTATCGAATGAGCACTTAAAATATGCCAATGACGTAGTATGTCTGCATATATCATTGCTCTTATCAGCCATGCTTGCTCATAGCCATATCCCTGCAGACTTCATGAGGGTATATATCTTGCCCCTGGTCAAAAAAAGTATGGAGACATTCTGTCCAGCAATAATTACAGGCCTAATGCTGTCACTTCCTGCTTCTCGATACTACTAGAAAAACTCTTGTTACTCAGATTAAATGATTACCTATGGACATCTCCTAATCAGTTTGGTTTTAAAAGGTTCCACTCAACTGACCTGTGTATCTATGTACTTAAAGAAACAATATCTAAATACATTGACAGTAATTCAACTATTTATAGCTATTTCCTAGATATAAGTAAGGCATATGATAGAGTGAACCACAATATTTTATTTAAAAAACTAGAAGACAGGAAGGTTCCCATGTACATATTAAATTTATTGAAATTTTGGTATTCCCACCAATCATTTACCGTTAGGTGTGGCAATGTACTATCCGAATGTTTTGGCTCCTCTTGCGGGGTGAGACAAGGTTCTTTGCTTTCCCCTATCCTGCTTAACGTGTATATTGACGGATTAATTGCTTCACTTAATGAGGTAACAGTGGGCTGTTGTATAGATAACACAAGGATAAACAACTTAGTTTATGCCGATGATATGGTGTTAATAAGTCGCTCTGTTAAAGGTCTGGATCGGCTACTAAAAGTCTGCGAAGTGTATTCCCAAAAACATGATATTCTTTTTAATGTCACAAAAACTAAGGTTTTGCAATTTCATCCTAAAAGCTATAATCAGCCAGCTGACATTAGGTTTAAAATGAAAGGGGAAGTAATTGAGGAAGTACAAGAGTTTAAGTATTTGGGTCAAACTATTATCAGCTCCTTGAGTGATGACTCGGATATAAGAAAACAATCTCGAAGCCTTTGTGCTAACGTGAATATGACTATAAGGAACTTTCGGTTCTGTACAAATGAAGCTAAAGACACTCTTTTTTTGTACTTTCTGCAGTAATATATGCGGACAGCAACTCTGGGTGAATTATAAAAAAGGTTCTGGCAGGACCCTAAATTTGCTCTACAACAGGTCTATTAGACTCTTACATAAATTACCCGCGATGTCCCGAGCTTCCCGTAGGTAACAAGACTTGCTCAATACAGTCTAATGCAAAGAATTAAAAAATCAACCAACTCGATCATCCAAGCTGTCCATGAGTCCTGCCGTTTATCCTCTAAGCTTTGAACTTCTTGGTACGAAAACATCTGTCTGTAGCTCTACTAAACTCCGACATTACTGTATTATTTCTAATCAGTTGTATATATTTTTATCCTTAGTATGTGAACTGTCATTGTATTAATAATATTTGTCATATGGACTATAGTCTGCCAATAAACCTTTTCATTTTCATTTTCATTTCATATATATATATAGGGTGACGCAAAAGTCAGGAAACATAGGCACATTTTAATAATTTGTGTTTTAATATATTTTGTTATTTTCAGATTTGTTGTTGAACCTATGGCACAGAAATTGGCAATAGATGAACGGGTGGAGATAGTTTTAATGTGTGTAAGGCGTGGTAACACACACCGATCATTTGCTACTGCTTTTAATGACAAACGCCCTGAGAGGCCGCCAGTTGTTCAGGCATCAGTTGGAAAACTGTCCACTCGCTTCAAAGAAATGGGAAGTGTTCATGATCGGCCGCGTAGTGGCCGGCCAAAAAGTTCAACCGATGCAGCAACATCACTAACGGTACTCAATCACCTCGAAAACAGCCCACATAACTCCTTAAGAAAGTTATCCCAGGAAACGAGCGTCTCCAGAAGATCCATTCAACGAATTCTTACAACAAATCTTTTCCACCCCTACAAAGTCCAACTCGTTCAGGAACTGCACGGTGACAACACAGACTGTCGTGTAGAGTTCTGCCAGTGGTTTCTACAACATCGACAGCTTCAACGAAGGATCATGTTCAGCGACGAAGCGATATTTCACCTCAGCGGTCGTGTCAATAAGCATAATGCACGCTATTGGGCCAATGAGAACCCCCACTGGATGGAGGAAGGACATGTGCAATTCGATCCACGAATTATGGTGTTGGTTGCCTCTGGGAGGATCGGTTAATTGGTCCGTACTTTTTCGACGGCAATGTAACAGGTGAAACATATCTGCATATGTTGCAAACATTTCTAATGCCCATACTGAACGACATTCCATTGGCAGAACGGACGGAGATGTGGTTTCAGCAGGATGGTGCACCACCACATTTCGCAACCATCGTCCGGAGCGCTTTAGATGAAACATTCCCAAGCAAGTGGATCGGACGGCGAGGGCCCGTCGAATGGCCACCTCGGTCTCCAGATCTCTCGCCTCTTGACTTTTTCTTGTGGGGCCATCTCAAGTCGGTAGTCTACGGTGATCGACCCAGAACCATACGTTCTCTAAAGGATAAAATCACATCTGAGTGTGCCAAAATCAGTACCAATGTGTTAAGGAATGTCCATACATCATGCATTCAACGTGTCAGAAAGTGTCTCCAAGTTGAAGGTCACCAATTCGAACATTTATTATAATTTAATAAAATGTGCCTATGGTTCCTGACTTTTGCGCCATCCTGTATATTCCTGTGTATATATATATATATATGGGCTACGTCGTGGCCAATGTCGTAACACCGCTTCCCGGAGATCAGCGAAGTTAAGCGACAATGGGTCTGGGTAGTAGTTGGATGGGAGACCGTCCTCCGCCCTCAGATTATGTAGCGACCCGTGGTTCGAATCCCACGTAAAGCTGTAGGTCCCCTCCGTCATACTGTATATGACGTTAGATGTTGCGAAAGAGGTTAAACAACCCCAATAAAAAAAAATATTATATATATATATATATAATATCAAATAACGAATTTTTGCAATTAATTTTATTTTGTATTTTTAAATATTTTGAAAAAAATATTTTTTAGTTGATTAACAACGAATCATTTCTTTCTTTAAAATTTAACAGAGTTAATATTTTGTATAAAAAATATTAATGAAAAACGTCATTTTGTTCTTAATTTAATAAAAAAAATTTTGTTTTAAAAATAATATTTTTTTATGATAAAGAAATTTACATTTACAAACTTTTTAAATAAATTAACTGTTTTATACCAAAATTTAATTTTGTTTAGTATTATTTAAATATTATGCTGTTATAAGTAAATAAACTTAAATAAGAAACTGTTTACTAAAATAAAATAAAATTTTCTGCGTAATTAATATTTTTTTCATTCGGATATCCACCACAAGTATGGTATTGTGAAATATTTTAATATAATATCGGATGTTACCATACAACATGCGTTCTTCTTTCTCTACGCATTTTTTATGTAAAAAATATCCCTTTATTGTAATTTTTCTATGAAGATGTTGCGCAACTTTGAATATTTACATACTTTAAATTAAAAAAGTTTTTTCCATTTATATAATTTTCATATTGAACCCATTTTCAGTTTATTACAACCCGTTTTCGCGTTCAACAGCGTACTTTTTCTTTTATGCACTCGTCGCTTATTATTAAATTTCAAAACATATTTTTATCTTCATTTAATTTTGTAAATAATTTTTGGTTTGATTCCTTATATTAATTAAATTCAACTATCATACATTTATATGGAACTTTTATTCATTTTTATTCAGTGGTACAGAAATCGGGGCAATTTCTTTCTAACCAACACTTTCGTGCCTAACCTAACCTACCCAACCGCACATAACCTGACGTAGCCAAACCTAACATAGCTTGACCTCGCCGAGAGTAAGAAAGCTACGAGAGTATATCTCACAGTTACGAGGGATTAACAGCATCATTGTGAGAGTGCACATTAAAAAAACACGTGCTGTTTCTTCATATCCTAATTAAATTTGTTGTACAACAAAGCTATTTTTGAACTAGAAATATTTAATTTCAAATAGTGCGATATTTCAGCTTCAGTTTTTCTTACTCGTTTTTTTTATGTTTAATGCATTTTTTTAGATTTCAGCATTAAATTTTTCCTTTTTTTCATACATTTAGCTTATAAACATGGACCATTTTTAAGTATATGCTTAATAGTACATCAAAAAGGAATCTTAAATTGTCATCTTTGAAGTTTTTTCTCTTTAAATTAAGTTTGGTTGCTCCTTACTCATACTCTAATGCACCTTTTAAGTTACCGAGGAAATTCTGACCTGCGCTTCTTTGTTAAAAAGATATCTTTAGAAACCTAAGATTTACGTGGTTTTACCCTTTCTACAATATGTATACAAAGGAATACAAAGGACACCAAAGAGCAACAAACCGGCTGGTCCGTACGAGGCTGTCTGTTTAACCCTAGAACGCTAACCCTGAGTAAATTTTACCCACATTGAGGTAGCGCATGCGCATCTCGTACGGTTCCCTGGGAGGAAGACGTGCGGGACCCAGTATACCTTCAGTTCCCTCACAGACGTCGTAGAGGCAAGGTGCATGACTCCGCTTCCGACGCAGGTTTTTTCGTAAACGCGGGTTTGGGTAGATTTTACCCGGGGTTAGTGATAACGTACAAACAATATCCTGGGTAAATATTACCCAGGGTTAGTGATAGTGTATACCATATATGTCTTTTTTTGTGTTTCAGGGCGTGTTTATTAGGGTGGATCGATTTTACATTTTTTTCGATTTCCATATTCTAATAGAGACAAAAACTTGCGCATGCATGAGAAAATAGCCTCTGCAAAATCTTAGCTTAATAGGTAATCATCTTCTGCCCCCGGCAGAGCGATGAAAATCATATTTTAGTAGTCAAAAACGTATTTTTAAACCCTAGCCTAGAGTCATAAAATTTTGCGTGTGTGTTGTTTCATGCCTAAGCAACGATATAAATGCTATGGGAAATATATAAATGCATTATTTAAGACAAAGAGCCGATCTGAAAATATGTATAATTATACATATTTTCAGATCAGCTCTTTGTCTTAAATAATGCATTTATAAGCACACCGGACAAAAAATTAGTCACCCATAATAGCACCGATAGTAGGAAGTTCAAGGTCACACAGAGGGCGCTGATGTAGCATTGGTAAGTGACAAGTAGCGGTGACGTAGCACACAGGATCAGATCTGTTTCGTGAGGTGGTGAAGAACAAAGTGTGTGTTGGATATAGTCTGCAAAATGGGTCGTGAGGCAGACGTTACTCAGTGGCAAAAAGGAGCCATCGTGTTTGGCAGAGCCCACGGACACAAAATGTCTGAAGTAGCCCAATTTGTTGGTGTGTCAACGCGTACTGTCCAGCGAGTTTACAAAGAGTGGTGTAGTTCGCAATCAACTGAAAATCGACGGCGTAACTGTGGCCGGAAAACAATTCTCGACAATAGGGACCGCCGCCATGTTTCTCGTCTAGTAACTGCAAATCGTTTTCAAACCAGAGAACAATTGCTCCAAGAAACCAATGAGGTTCTCCAGCGACCAATTTCCGAACGGACATTGCGACGAGAACTGCATGCGATGGACATCTGGAGCAGGGTACCACGGAAGAGGCCGCTGTTAACAGCAAGTCACAAATTGGCACGTTATAAATGGGTCAGAGGCACAAAAACTGGACTGCGGCAGATTGGAAACGTGTAATTTGGTCCGATGAGTCCCGTTTTTGTTTGTTCTCCAATGATGGGAGGCGACGAGTACATCGCAGGTCCAATGAAGCCTTTAATCCTGAATGCGTCGAAGGTGTTGTTCAGGCTGGAGGTGGTTCCGTGATGTTCTGGGGATGTTTTTCGTACCACGAAATGGGCCCTCTCGTTCCAGTGACGATGAATTTGAACCAGCAGGCGTACCTCCGCATACTAAACTCGCCGGATTCGTGCGGTTATCAAGGCCAGAGGCGCCGTCACACGTTATTAGGTACATTCTGAGAGGGGTGACTAATTTTTTGTCCGGTGTGCTTATATTTCCCATAGCATTTATATCGTTGCTTAGGCATGAAATAACACACACGCAAAATTTTATGACTCTAGGCTAGGGTTTAAAAATACGTTTTTGACTACTAAAATATGATTTTCATCGCTCTGCCGGGGGCAGAAGATGATTACCTATTAAGCTAAGATTTTGCAGAGGCTATTTTCTCATGCATACGCAAGGTTTTGTCTCTATTAGAATATGGAAATCGAAAAAAATGTAAAATCGATCCACCCTAGTGTTTATGCATTTTCATAGTGAAATTAATAATAATTATATTTAAAAATGGCTCAGAGTGAAATCTTTCACTCAGGAAGAGATTGAGGAGAAATTAATGGAAAGCAGTGACGATGAGATCGAGGACGTAATTGAGGGAGAAGTACTTTACGACAGCGATCTTGATGAGGATTATGTCCAGGAACCAAGTGAAGAGAGTAGTGATAGTGACATAGATGAGCCCAGGTCATCACACCGCCGGGCTAAGCGACCGCGGCGTGCTAGGCCTACCACCAGCCACGTGGCCACACCTGGACCTGTGGCCACATCTGCTGCCTCTCCACCCACCCCAGGACCTGACACCTCATCTATGGCCTCTCATTTGCCTTCTGTTTCTCCTCCTGCCTCACCTGTGCCTCTTCCTGTACCTGCCTCTTCTGTGCCTCCCTCCATGCCTGCTGCTGCCCGTGCTGCACCTCCTCCTAGTGGAAGGGGGCGGCGCCGTCGCCGTGACGAGGATGACTCCCCTGTGATCAACTTTGCAACCAGCACAATCAGCAGTACTGCTGGTTTCAGGTGGAGTTGTCGGCCTCAGTCACCAGCAACCACAAGAACACCAGCAAGAAACATTATGCCTGCCTTTACACCAGGGCCAACACAGGATGCAGCAGGTGCTGACACCACTGAGAAGTGCTTTTCACTGTTCTTTGAGGAGCAGATAATTCTAGCGATTGTGGAATGCACCAACAAGAAGATCGATATAGAGGCAGCAAAGTACACAAGGAAGACGGCAACACTGAAGAGGACTTCTGCAGCAGAGGTACGAGCATTGCTGGGGGTCCTCATCTTCAGTGGCGCTCAAAGAGACAACCATCTCACAACTAAGGAGATGTGGAATCCAAGTTGGGGCCCTGCAATGTACCGTGCTGCCTTGTCGGAGGGCAGGTTTGCGTTCCTACTTGCCTGCCTTCGCTTCGACGATTATGAGACAAGGCAGCAGAGGCAAGCTAGTGACAAGTTTGCTCCCATGAGGCACATCTGGGACATTTTTATTGCTAATTGCAGAAAATATTATGTGCCTGGGGAAAACATCACTGTTGATGAGCAGCTGCTTGGCTTCAGGGGCAGGTGCTCATTCCGGATGTACATCCCCAATAAACCAGCAAAGTATGGACTCAAGTTAGTGCTTGCAAATGACGTTGATAGCAAGTACCTTCTAGCAGGCATTCCATACTTGGGGAAACAGGCCACCCTACCACAGCAGAACCTACAACTTGGACACTACTTCACCAAAGAACTGACGAAGGAGTACCACCACACCAACAGGAACGTGACCACGGACAACTGGTTCACCTCTGTGCCCCTTGCTGCTGACCTCCTTCTCAACTGTGGAATGACGATCGTAGGGACCATCAACGGGAACAAGAAAGAAATACCGAGGGAGATGGTCACGAAGGAAAGTAGGACGCCAGGCTCTACTGCATTCCTGCACACCAAGGACCTAACTTTGGTGTCATACCTCCCTTCTACTTCTACCAAGAAGAAGATTGTGATGCTCCTCTCCTCCATGCACTCCCAGCCAACCATAGGGACCACTGGGAAGCCAGAAGTTATTGAATTCTACAACAGCACAAAAGGAGGAGTAGACACATTTGATCAAATGTGTGCACAGTACTCCTGTGGTCGCAAAACCAAGAGGTGGCCACTGTGTATGTTTTACGGGATGATCAATGCTTCTGTCATCAACGCGTGGATCATCCACTGTCAAACAACCAGGAAGAGGGGAGGAGTGACACCTCAAAGGAGACATTTCATGCAGGAGTTGGCACTGGCCCTTATCAAGCCATGGGCCACAGAGAGGCTGACATCCCCATCCCTATCAAGACCACTCAGGAATGCCTTATGTTCAGTGTGTGACCTCCCAACCCCTACTGCTGCTGCCAACACGTCTGGTTCTGTGGTAGCAGATGCGACTGGGCCCATGGTGAGGTGTGTAGAGTGCCCCAAAGGGTCAGACCGGAAAACCAAACATAAATGCCGTCTCTGTGGCCGAGCCGTATGCGCCCGGCACTACTACGCTGCCTGTATTGACTGCAGGGGATGCATAAGTAAGTTATAATTTTTTGTTTTTGCCTGCCATCCTTAGTTATGAGACTAATAATGGATAATTAACATTTACTGTTTGTTTGCAGGCGGACTGAAACAGTAAAAAAAAATGCATATTGCCAACCGTAACATTTACGCTTCTCAATAAATGCCCCTTTTTGTCTTATCTCCTCTACAGTATATGGTGATGCTGCAAGGCTGTGCGTCTCTGTGGTGATGCTCACACGTCTTGGGGGGTGTGTGACAGCAAGGACAAGTCTTCAGCTGTGGCCATCTTTACGCTCAGGGACTTAATATTAAGTTCTTTGTTTTTTGCCCAAGAAATTCCAATATTTTTTAGTACCCCCTCACTGCTCACTAGTACTATTTTTTAAAGTTTTACAGTGGGGATAGCATAGCATATTACTTAAACTTTTCATGCATTTTTAGTTATTTAATAAATTTTGATTGGAACTATTTTTTTTTCATTTTTCAATTTCGGGTATTTTTTACCCGACGTTAGTGATGGTGTAACTGGAACGTGACGTTAGTGTTCTAGGGTTAAGAAGAAAGGTTGAAAGATAGAAAAATTAGAGACAAATGAAAATTTTAAAGCAAAGCAAAGAAGGGAGGTTGAAAGAAAGGAAGAAAATTTAAAGCAGGTGAAAATTTTAAAGCAAAGAGGAAAGAATCCGAATGAAAATTCTACAATACTTTTATGCGCTAACAAATGCTTCTAACTGGGAGTTCAAGGCGAGATAAGCATGCCTATAGTGTCTTTTAACAGAACTCGACCGAATTACTCTGAACTACGCTGTTGGGATTGCAAAATTGGGGATTTTATTAATGATATAATGCCAGGGGTGTAAAGGTAACGAAGTAATTTTACTTTAGTACCATTCTTAAGTAACTTTTTTTAGTATCTACTTTTTAAAAAGTATTTATATTTTCAAGTATTTTTACTCTAACTTAAATAATTTTTGGGATAATTACTTTTACTTTTATTCAAGTACAATTCACTTTATCCATTTTGTTACTATTCTTAAAACTCAAATGTTAGAGAGCAGTTCGACAGCTCTACTGACGACAATGAGGACTTCTCAGCTCTGAAACCACAGCATAGCGTAGGGAAGAGGGACTTTGAGGCATAACTAGCATGGAGATTTTAAAGTCTTTCCCCAGCTTACTTGATATAGCCATACGTATGAAAAACGCCACTCCCTGCCTCTGCTGCCTGCGAACGTCTTTTCAGTTGTGCTGGGATTTTCAGCCCTCTTCGTGCAAGACTTGACTGTGGTAACCTCGAAAATCAGTTGCTTCTAAAATTGAATAATAAATTTTGTGCATAATATAGTTGGTTTTAATGGTTGTATGCATATACTTGTTTTTTAATTCCTTATATAATTTATTCTGAAACAATAAGATTTGTGCAATATTCATTACTGGCATGACAGTTGTGACAAGTTCATGCATAGTTGCCTGCATGAGTTGGCTTGAACCCTAAGTGTAGTTCTGGATACGACAGTACTCAATTATATACAACAAATGTGTTGTAGATACCTAAAAGAAAGACAAATCTTACATCACTGGTAATTTACGTAGTTTGGCAAATCTTTTACATACAGCGTTTTGTTTAAAGACCTCATGGCCCACAACATAAATGTACTGGTATGGTTTGCGAGAACTGTAGGTGAGTACTTTTTACTTTCGTTACTTGAGTACTTTATTCAGTAGATACCTTTTTACTCTAACTTAAGTAAATTTCAGGATGGATACTTTTATTGTACTTGATTAACTTTTTGATAAAGTACTTGTACTTGAACTTGAGTAAGATATTTTAGTGCTTTTTACACCCCTCTATAATATACAGTATAGTAAAATTTTTAACTTAATGAAAACATCAGTTAGGTATGATATAAAGTTAAATAGGCCAAAGGTAATTCCCAGAAAAGTTTGCGTGACGGTCCGCATCAAACCATACGAACAGATTTCCACACGTTCGTGCGTGTAAATAGGACAAACATTATTTAACCAATAAGGAAGAGGAGTAGCAGTCATGTGATGCCCCAGTCATGTGATGCCCCACCTCCAATCCTGTATTCATAAATAGATTATTGTTAAGATAGTACTTGCGATAAATGGAAAAACAATTTAATCTTGTCAAAGAGGTGAAATAATTTAATTCAATAATATAAAGTAGATAGGAATTTGTAAAACTCATAAAAGAGTGTATGTAATAGTTGTATCTAAGTTCTAGGTTTATAAGAAAGATGGACGAAAGAAGTAGTTTCTCAGTGCAATAAGAAAACCCAAAATCACGAACAGAAGGAAGGAAGAGGACGCAGCGCAAATCATCCAGGGAGTGGAGAAAAGCTTGTCACAGAGAGCAGGTCGTGCACAGGAAGCCCGTAGCTACGGGGACTCGAGGGGCTCGATCGAGCCCGCCCCATGGAAAAGTTTATTTTATTTTAAGGCTGCTTTTTTATAAATTTCCAACCTATGAATAAATTTTCTTTAGTTTATTATTAATAGTCAAAAGTAAATACTGCTGGAGATATTTGCGTGTAATTACTTCACTTATGACCAAAGTGTGTGTGATATCATATATAAAATAAGGTCTATTCAGGCAAGAAGGAAAGTGTTCAGACATCCCCCAGGCCCTGACGATCTTTGTGCGGCATATTGTTCCCTGGCTTCCTTCTCTGTCCCTTCTCACTCCACGTTTGCTACATTACCATAAAATTCGAGCTCACCCACCTGGGAAAAACTGGCTACGGGCCTGCTCAGTCCATCCGAAGATCTTAGCTCCCTTGCTATTTACACTGTAATATATCCACTCGTGCCCGAGGGAAATGGGGCTCACTTTTAAGATGAACTTAAGATAAATATAATTCAATTCTTCCTAGGGACTTTGGAGGGGAAACTTCTTCTTTGGGACCTAGACCTATTCTAGGGCTGAAAGCTAGAAGGGCCAATATCAAAATTTTGCATTTTTGAAAAAAACGCGATTGAAGGTTTCGGGTCAATCCCAGAATAGGCACCTGATGTACCTCAATCCCAGATGAAGCACCTGCGTTCAACCTCAATCCCAGAATAGGCACCTTGCAAGGAATTAAATAAAAAAAACCTGATGATTACAAAATTTATTGTTTATACAAAGTTTATTACAAGTGTAATAAAGGCAAAGTTATGAAAGGTTTAAAGTGGTTTAATGAATAAAGAAAAATTTTAGATATTATAAATTCCTGCAATATGAGCCCGAATGTTTCTGAATCCATCTGAAGCAAATCTATCTTGCCACATAAATTGGTATAGATATAGGTTAGGTTAGGTTAGGTTAGGTTAGGTTAGAGTTGATTTTTTCAAATATTGATAAAAACAATGAAATTATATCTCTAAAAACTGTTTATATTTTTTTCTCCTCAATCCCAGATTAAGCACCTAAAAATGATTTCAGGTGCCTATTCTGGGATTGATCCAAGGTTTCTTTCTGTAATCAAAATTCAGCCTTTATTAGCAAACATTATCTCTTTATTTCAGTAAATTGCACACATATGCACTCTCATTTGATACCTTTTTCAAAATCATGCTACCTGTTTTGGCTTTTAAGAAAATTCATTCTTCATTATTCATCTTCATCTGCATCATCTTCGCTCATGACATTGGTTCATTGAGGTGCACCTAATGATTTCATGCCATTGGCCCTTGTAGCATTGAAAGAGCAACTGATTTCGAGTTCAGCCCTACCCTTATCTCAAAAAATGGATTTTTTTACATTGGCCCTTCTAGCATTCAGCCCTAGTATTCTTGTCCCGCCCTAGGCTTTTATTCATATCACCCACGATGCCTATCCCATTTCTTTAGACTTACTTGATATCCACTCAAGGGCTATCCTCATTTATTAATTGTATAACGTATGTGGAATTTAATTTAACCTGTGAGAAGCATAAGATTAAAAGTATAAAACTTAATAGTATTTTATAACAATAGTTAAAGTAAAATTTGAAAACTAGAACTATAAACAATGTTAGTCTACTTTGGTAAAGTTGAAGTTAAACATAAAGCAACATGAAGAAAACTAAATAAATGACTACGCTACTATCCTTATTGTCCTATATTATTCTTGTTAGCACCCAACCATGAACGGTGCAAATCGGACAAAAACAGCAAGTCTGAACCGTTGGAACATCCGGAGGTCATCGAGGAAGGAACGTTACCCGGGAGAGAAAGTCGAACCCAACAACACTAGCTGGCAATCCATTCCACAAATTAACTATGCGATTGAAGAAGAAATGCTTAGCTTCATTAGAATTAAAATGTTTACCCACTAATTTCAAACGATTACCGCGAGTTCTGTCTGCATTTCTGAAGGTGAAATATTTTTCGGCATCAACGTTATCAAACTATTTAATAATTTTAAACACCTGGATTAAATATCTTCGAATATGCCTTTTTGCAAGTGAAAATAAATTTAACGTTTCAAACGGGCAGCGTACGATTTGTTTCTAAGTCCAGAAATCATCTTTGTAGCCCGTCGCTGCACTCTCTCCATTCTGTCTATGTTCTGTCGTAAATGCAGAGACCAGAACTGAACACAGTATTCCATGTATGTACTAAGGAATTGGAATTATATGTATAATGTTTGTATTGTTTTTTCGGACTTAAATTCAAATGATCTACCAATAAATCTCAAGATTCTACTTGCCTTTCTAGCAGCTTCGATGCAACAATAATACCGAAATCTTTCCCTTCTGTAACACTCGTTAGTGTCTTATCGCGCATAGAATATTGTACCTTTATCCACTTTGTATGTATGACTAAGTTTAGCTTAGACAACAATTTTCAACTTTTTTTCTTTCACTGATACAAAAGAGTTTTCATTTAGTAAATTTGGACATGCTGATTTCAATGGTAATACTAAAAATTCTGTACCATGTATAGAGTTTTAGTTATGACACTGACAAAATTTAAGAAGAGGGGTTAAAAGAAGGAAGGAAATTTAAAGGCAAGTGAAGGTTTCAAAGCAAAGCAGAGAAAAGGGGGGTGAGAGGTTGGAAAGAATTTAAAGATGAAGTGAAAATTTTAAAGTCCAGAGGAGGGAATCCAAGTGAAAATTCTGCAATATTTCTATGTGCTAAAATATGCTTCCAACTGTGAGTTTAGGGCAAGATAAGCATCTAGTTTCTTTTTAAAGGATTCGATCGAATTACTTTCAACTGGGTGGTGGCAATCCATTCCACAAATTAACTATACGATTGAAGAAAAAATGTTTAGCTTCATTAGAATTAAAATGTTTACTCACTAATTTGGAACCATTACCGCGAGTTCTCTCTGCATTCCTGAAGGTGAATTATTTTTTGGCGTCGACATTATCAAAATCTTTAATCATTTTAAACACCTGAATTAAATCTCCTCGAATTCGCCTTTATGCAAGTAAGAATAAACTTAACGTTTCTAAATGGGCAGTAGGGTGTCACTTTTGGACTTTTTTTGAAAAGTTGTGGTGCTTACCTCTTATATTGTGACAAATTGACCAAAGACCATGAATAAACAAAAAACAAAGACAATCCGGTAATATTTAGGGTCCCCGCCCCCCAATTTGAAAAATAAGCCCCCTATTCACACAAAAAAAATGGTGATTTTTGGAGATATTTTTGGTCATAGTTTCCTTACTAATCATCGTATTTCAAAAATTTTGCTACCAAAATGTAGAGAATAACGGTATCCTTTTATTGTGAACGTTTTAAAACTATATTAGTTGTATACGGTGCTGATATTTAAGTGGACCTTATGAAATTTTTCCCTCCGTTTTCATTTTTATAACATTTATTTACAGTATTTCCAGGTTTTATCTACAAAAAGCACGCGAATATAACCAAATGTATGATAAATTTGCTTTTCTTTCAGAATTCTATTATAGATTTGCTTAATTTCATAGTTTATTAAAATTAGTCAATAGTCATGGCTAACAGTAAGCCAATATTAAGAACAGACCTAAGAAAATATGATTCTTTATTGGGAAAGTTAGTGGAAGACATATGCGCAAGAGAAGGAAGCATGCTTCCAACGAATAGTGAAGTTCTCAGTCACTTTTTCTTCTTGAGAAGGGATCAAATGAAAAGCAACAATGTGTCAAAGGAAGAAAATATTTTGAGAGTATTAGATAAGGTAGAAAAGGTGTGGATTATGGCTGACATACCATCAAAATCCGTTAGAAGGCAGAAAGGACCCAAAAAAATGTTGTGGGATTTGATAAAAGAGCAGAGAAGTTGAGTAAAAATATAAAGAAGAAATGTTATGAAACCCAAAAAACATCTTTTCTGTCTCGTTTAGATAACTTATTTGATATATCAACTGAAAGTGTATGTAATGAGATCCAAAATGATACACTGAGAACTATACAACAGAAGAATGAGGATCTTCGCTTTTTGGAAGATCAGCGAAGTGCTAGAATATATTCTCTGGGTCCGATCGATAAAGCTTATGTAGCCAAACTGATCAAAAAGACCGCTAGAATAGAAGGTGAAGAACGAAGAAAATTGAAAGAAAAAGAGCGAAAGGCATTAGAAGAAGAGACACACAAACTTGAATCATCTGAAGGCGAGTTAGTGAACTCAAGTAATGGTGAAGATGATGTTACTCCGAGCCCAGGCCCATCAAAACGTCCTAAGTTACTACAGTCAACATTAATATCTAATACAGCTGATCGTTTAGGACTACCAGTCGGACAACGCTCGACACTTGCATCTGTGGTAGCAGCTGAATGTGGGCTAGATTTAAAAGAGATGTCATTATCGAAAAGTACTTCTGCGCGAGCTGCGAAGAAGTCGAGGAAAGCTACTGTTGACACTATTAAAGAATCGTTCAACCCACCTCAATATTGTGTAATCCATTGGGACAGCAAAATGATACTGAATGTTTCAGGAGGAAAGCAGATCAATTGACAATACTTATATCGGGAGAGAATGTTGAGAAACTTCTCTCGATACCCGATATCGGTGTCTCAACTGGATCGACACAAACTTGTATTGTTTTTAGCACGATCCAATAATGGAAATTATAGGATAAGGTTTACGGAATGGTATTCGATACTACTTCATCCAATACTGTCTGGATAAAAGGGGCTTGTAAAGTACTGGAAGACCTCTTTGGAAAAAAATTATTATGGCTCGCTTGTCGCCACCATATGGCAGAACGAGTTTTGTCAGTAGTGTATCTAAAGGTATTTGGAAAATGTACTTCACCCGAAAACGAATCTTTCAAGACCTTCAGAGATGTTATATGGGAGAAGCTAGATACTAAGCAACCCTTCAAACAGCTATCTATCAATGACAGACATCTCAAGGACCTGAAAAAATGCGTCATAGATTTTATGACAGATTTGCTCAAAGATAACCAGAGCCTTCCCAGGGCTGATTACAAAGAGGTAGCTGAAACAACTATGCTCGTTTTAGGAGAAATTCCTGCCAGAGGAATACACTGGATGAAGCCAGGAGCTCTCCATCATGCCAGATGGATGGCTGTCATATTGTATACGAATAAGATGTTAGCATTTTCAGACCAAACCGGCTATGATAATGTTACAATAAAAAAGCTGGAAAGAGTATGCTTGTTTACATCGCTTATCTACAGTACTCCAAGTACTGGCTATCAGTCACCAACCCACTTGAGGCTCCTGAAAATGATCTCCTCCTATACAACGAATTAGTTCAGTACAAAAAGATTGACATGGATGTTGTGGAAGATGCCATCAACACTCTAAAAGTTCATTACTGGTACCTATTTGAAGAACTTGTAACCTTTTCTCTCTTTGGAGATTTACCTCATAGTGAAAAGGACAAGGTGGTCAAAAACTTTCCTCTTTCAATCAACCACCAGAATTCAAACAGGGTAAGCCGATATTTCCCATCCTAAAATAACGAATTAAAATTCAGCAATTAGTTGGTCCAAACTCATGGTTTGTGTTCAAAGTCCTTAGTTCAAAGGGAGATTAGATAAGGACTCCAGCTGTAACGTGGGACAGCAACAATGATTTTTCAACGGATGAAGAGAATACTCTCTTCAATTAAGGTTGTTAATGACACTGCAGAAAGGGGTATCAAACTTTTGCAGGATTTTCATGGCTCATGTAGGGATGAAGGTGAACTTCAGGCATTGCTTCAAGTTGTACAGGAAAACAGGCGTGTTTTCCCAAAGTTTTCCAAACAAGGTCTCTTGAATTTGTAATTTCTTTCCATTCATAATTTCATTTCATTTACAATTTTTCATTATAATTTCAAGAATAGTACTTTGTTTCTATTTGATTAAAAGTGTTTTGGGTTTGTATTCCATAATAAAAAATACAAAAAACGATGGGAGTAGTATAGCCGCAAAAAGGTAGAGTGCAGGAATGTTGCAAGAGATAATGATTGATGTTGCAAAAGGGGGTAGGGGTGCAAAGGGGGGTAGGGGGTTGCAAAGGGGGTGGGGTATGAAATGAAAGGGTGGGGTATGCAACAACTCAATGCTGCAAAGGGGGGTGGGGGTGTTGCAGGTGCAACAAGGGGTCATGAAACTTGGAGGCGGCGTTATCCCCCAAGAGAAAGACAGGAGAAGGAGAGAAAGGAAGAGAGTTGTTCACCTGGCTCCTGCCAAGTGCATAATAACGCTTCAGCCGACCCGCCGTCCTCTTATAGACCTCTAATCAGCCAGTTGGCTTAGAAGGCGTAAATGGCTTGTTCAGGTTGAGTTGTCAGATACCACTTTTTATTTTAATTGTTCAAGTATACATTATTAGGTTGCCAGATTGTACCATTTATTTAATTAATTCTTAAAAGTTGGCTTAGAATTCCGCTAGTAGGTTTAGAAGGCGTAACCAGCCATTTGGTATAATTGTTTACAACCAAAAGAATTACACAAAACAACATTACATCATTCTGTTTATTATAAATATATAGAAAATAAATATACATTTGAATGATCAATTAAAAATAATAATAGTTTAAGAAATATGGACGAGGAATATGCATATAATCAAAAAATATATCCGTCAATATAACAGTACAGTAGAAATATATATATATATATACACACACAATTATATTATGGAGATATATAGAAAATAAATATACATTGGAATGATCAAAAATAAAAATAAGAAATAATATAACCATCAACATAGCAGAAATATATACACACAACTAAATAAATAAATACATACACTTTATCTTCTACCGCGCAAAATAAGAAATCGTATAGCCATCAATATAGCAGAAATAACACACACACACACACACACACACACAAATATGTTAAATATAAAATACATTTCACTTTTTTTCAAAATACTAAACTCGCACTTAATCGAGTCTACAATTACATCATTATTGCTCTGCATTACGCAGTATACGCGGTTTAATAATATTTCACCGCTTAAAGTATAGGGAAACCTGTACTCGATATGAAGGGCCTTCATATCGTTCAGTACTATTTTTGTTCCCACTTTACAACCGGTTGGTAAGTTATCTTTAAATACGTCTAGAATACAATCAAAAGCACGCACAAAGAGTTCATCGTTAGCCACATTATTAAACACAAGTTTATAAACACGCCTTTCCAATCGAGGGTTTATTTCTACCGACGCGAGCTTTTCAATCGTGAACTCATCTTCACTCAACATAGCGGCAATTGAAATAATCTTCTAAGTCGTTACGACAACTGCTCGTTATATAAAGAAATAGTTCTTCAGGGTGAACGATGTAGGTGAGCTCAGCCTTGTACCGATCAATTGCTTTGTACCAAAGTTCATGATATTTCAAAGAGTCTAAACTTTTTAAATAAACGTCCAGCTCTAGACCATTCTCACCTTGTTCAGCCCTACACTCGGTAAACCCATCGAGCAGAGCGGTGTATGCGTATTCAAGTACTGTATCAAAATAAAGCATATCCGTAACACGCGCGTCTAATATAGGTTTCAGCTTGCGGAATCCGACGATTTCAAACATTCTGTCGAGGATGAAACGGTTTCGCGTAGGAACAAGAGCGTTATTATCAGAAGCATTCTTCCACATCAGCCGTATATCAATGCATGGCCGATCGTTATTTATACACAACGTACATACAACGGCGTATGAGGGGCGTCACTAATCTGCTCTCTTCTTGTACCTACGTTAGCAGGTATTTTATAACGATCTTCACTCCACTTCTCAACTATCACGAAGATTCTATTCATCTCCTCGACACTTAAATAAACAACATTCCGTTTGTTTGTTTGTCTACATTCCGTTTCCAGTACATAGCTAACGGCACCGGATTTACGCCTGAACACGCGCAACGATTTCGTCACGGACACATCGTACGAGGCGTTGAGAATGCTGCTCAAAGGAAGTTCCATCGTATTCGAGGAGCGCACGTCCACTCGGTTCAAGCTCTGAGATAACTATGAGCCGCGTGAGGCACGCAGGTAGGCAGGAACGGTTCGATGGGCGGTTGACTCACCCTGATGATACGTGAATGGGTTTGTTCGAACTCGTATGATCCGTGAGGTGCGAGTCGCACCATAATCTAATGAAACGTGTGCGGCGCTGATCGAATTGTTGTACCCCATTATATTGGGTAGGTGTTTTTTTCCGGTACAAGAATTAATTTCGGTTTTAACGTTTTATCACTACCAGAATACACACCAGACAGTTTCCCTCAGGGTAAATTTCACGAACTAGGCACATTTTATAATGTTTTATCTCTCCTAAACATCTTCACACTCCGGCGCACTATTTGAGAGGAACATATGCCCATATTTTTCCTTTTTGCCTAGCAAACGATACTCGTCTCTAAAGTCTGCTAAAAACTCACGCAGGGCACTAGCCACAACCTCACTACGAACCTCATCATGATATACATTAATATAGTGATAAAAATACTTAAGATTCTCCATGATGACGAGATTCACATTTTCAGTCGTAGGTATGAGTAATCGACATGGTGTAACATGACATAATACCGCTTGTCACACCATCATCCACAAGACTCACTATCCATATCTGCTGCTTCTCTTCTGCACGCGTTGTTTCTTTTACTTCACGGTATATGTGAGACTTTATAAAGCTTAGCTCTACAGCATACTTCAATACATCGTCTGTGCAACGAAAGCCTACAACGCTCTCACCAGAATAACCATAGAGTATTTGTACATCTTGCTCCTTCGCACGATCCAATGTGGTTTTAAAAGAGGCAAAGGAGGGGGGAATAGGAAGTTTTTCGGTATCCACCACATCTTGACACTTTGCTGAATACCATTTCATAAACGTTGAACAAGCAATATTAAAGGTAGCCATTTTCTTCTACGCGGGCGAATACACGTCTGAGCTCAAGGGCTTACTGCAATCAACTGACCGCGCAGGGAAGCCCAGGTAGTAGCATGACTCACGTTGCTGGTCTTTCACCTGTGCATACACACACACACACACACACAAAGGAGAAAGTGAAACGCTAATTGAAACATGATTTATTTAATAAACGAGATATTCAAGTTATATATATTTACAAATACGTGTAATAAATAAGTTAACAATAGATACATCAAAGATTATATACAAGACATATATTTACAAATACGTGTAATAAATAAGTTAACAATAGACGCATCAAAGGTTATGGTATCCAAAGGGTACGGTATCATAGGTACCAGGTAACTGGTAACGTTTCCTATAGGTGTTACGGCACACCTTCGTTCCCCTAAGTTCCTTCACGCCCCCCAGCTTCTGCGCCCGAAAATTGTGGGTGCCTACAGTTAGTTGGGGAGGCCGATCGCTCTCATCATCGTCCAAACACACTAGATCCTTCAACGATTCAAAGTTAACAACCCGCCGATTCGCATGGTTGAGCGTAATACCCTTTGCCTTCACGATATATTTCATATCCTCCCCCACCCTCACCCGTACCCCATAAGTTTTAGGTCCTGTTGAGACAAAAGAGTCGGCGTATGCGTTGTCCCCATACTCATCCTTGATCTCATCAGTGAGCTCGCCGAGGAACTCCCCAATAGCAGGCATGTATTCACCCTCCCTCTCTGTGAATATCACGCTATCTGTATCGGCATACAATACTCTCCGCCCAAGAGAATGCAATAGACCCCAAAGTTTTATGCGGGCGTAGGCTGTTGTGAAGCTGGCCACAGGTATGTTTGTAACCCTTGAGGTATCTGTGGCCAATTCAGTGTTGTTGTACTTTATTATGTAAGTATTACCTACATTCACGATCTCCATGACCTCTTTATCGGGAGCATTGGCATAATCCCAGAATCACTATAACTTTGTGCCAAATGAATGTTCCCTTTGCCGGTATTCTGTGCAAATTTTCCCCATAGACTGTTTAGACACAACTTTGCACTAAAGCGCTTGCCAGGATTCTTTGCAATTTGGGCACGATCAAGTTGTATACCTTCGCGGTCGCGGTAACGTTGAATATAGGCAGACTTTTCATCTTCGGTATCAACTCCTCGCGGATACCCTGATGCCTCAACCTTATCCTTCAAAAATGCGTTTATATATGGTGTGAAAAGGTTGGGTAGCTTCTGAAACCTCCACACCTCATGTATCTTCAGTATTCTATACCCATGGCGTACGGCTAGGGCCAGCTCAGGACTTGTATATACGCCTCTGATCTTACGCTGGTGGGGTATATGGTTACAATTGCCGTTATTCTCTTCCGCGCACTTCACGCACAGGGGAAACATGAGCTTGTGGTCGATAACGACGGGTAAGATTGGCATCCATAAATTGCGTGGGGGAGTACGTCTACGAAAGAGAGCCCAAAGTAACGATCATTCAAATTTCTTGAAAATTCATTGATGGAGGGCAGGTTAGGTCCCACCAGTTTCTCAGGAGCGCCCACGGGGTACGGATTGTTCTTCATCACGTATGGGTATAAAGAACAGAAATCGTAGTAATGGAGCTTCACACCCTCCGTAGGTGGAAAGTATAGCCTGAATGGATTTGTACGTCCTCCAAACAAGCTATCACCACATTTGAGAGGATCCAGCACCATTGAACGCTTGATCGTGTTTATTTCCTCACGGTACACCTCGTCTGTCTCCATCCGTGCATCATATTCATGCTCCCACAAGACTTTGTGAGTGAACTGGGATCCTATAAGTTGATCGCGGGTGCGGGTCCATGCAAGACAGTCGGCAGGAGATCTACCGTGGATATCTCCGGCGATTCCGCACTCAGGACGGGGGCATCCATGCCACCAGCATCCGTTAAAGGAGTACACAGTCTTCACACCAGTGACACGGTTTTCACTTAGTCCATCAACCCAAAGAACACGACCATTAATCTTAATGGGTACTTCACCCGTGTTGCGGGCGTGCTTTATGTATACACCTGTCTGTTGCTGTAGGTGTATGAGCAAGTAAATAGCCTTGTGGCCGTAACTACGGGGGTTGTTTCGGTGAATAATGGCTAAGGTGGCCTTAGGCATGAAGTTATTTTTGAACACCGTAAAACATAATGACGCGATGGTTGTTGCGACTTGCAGCGGATCGCATTTGAAACGGGCTATGTACATCCTTCTAAAGGCCTGGAAACATACTCCAAGCACGCGCACATCATTCACGCAATAATGCTCACATTCATCAGCTATATTATAAGGATTACGTTCATTAAAACTGTTGTAGTATCGATCAAAGTCTTCACGTTCATCTACACTCATAGTTAAAATAATGTTTGTTTGGTGGTGGTAGAGACCTGCACAGGTACGGGTAAGCCCGTGGGCCCGTGTCCGGCCCGTTCCACGGGCGGGTACGGGCGGGCCGAATCATGTTTTTAAAAGTTAGCGGGCGGGTACGGGCGGGCCGAATCATATTTTTAAAAGTTAGCGGGCGGGTACGGGCGGGCCGAATCATGTTTATAAAAGTTAACGGGCGGGCACGGGCGGGCCGAATCATGCCATGCATGCGTGCCTGCGTGGGACATGCAAACGACAAACAACATCCATGCCTGTGTTTTGGTTGTTAATTATGAATTTTATTACCTCTGCCAAGGAAGTTATGTTTTCACTCGCAACGTATAAATAACGTATATATAACGACGTGCAAAAATAATGAGAAATAACTTAGAAATTAAACATTAGAAATTAGAGTATTCGTATCGTACGCCCGGCACCACGTGACCAAAGCCAACCTGACCAGCTGACCTTACCGAGGCTAAGTAGCCTATGTTTCCCTGCTGTATACAGTCACAGTGTATACAAAAACTAGAACTTATCGTACAGCGATACTGACCTAATTTCAATAATTACCATAATAACAATGAATATGAGAATAAGGACAATAAATAGTAATAATAATGATTTTTTTTGGCTAATGGAAGAAATGATATAGGTGGGTGATTTTCGCTTTTCGATACGTCTTACGCTTATGGTTTTGCAAATGAGATCGAGTAAGATGCCGACCAGCGCGGCAGCGCTATTTACGATTGCATAATGTTTAACACATGTTAGCTACATTACATTGCCACAGTATATAATTGAATGCCAAACCTTTACCTATGTTAACCCCCCTTTATGGCCCTTTGTCGGTTCGGATTCGAAGGGGGTTCTAGTTAGGTAGGCTGCAACGGATGTTTCTTCTTTATACTTTTCTATAATTCTTTCTAATTCTTTTCTCTCGCTTATTCTCGGATCCTTTCCCTTGTACTAAAATTATCGACTTTTCTGACTAAGTTCTGAAGCGAGCACGGCTCGAAGGAAAAAGATAAAGACTTGTTCTACTGTGGTTTACTTCTTAAAAATTACAGTTGGTACTCTGAATTACAAGGGTAGAGGTTCGACCTCTTTCGACCATGGCTCAGGCCTGAATCTAAAATATATTAAGGAGGCAAGGGGCCTCTGCCCCCTCCTAATGAGGTGCTAATCTGAAGTACAACGATAAATGCTAATCAGAAGTCTAATGCAGAAGTGCAATAAATGAAGTCTAATAATGAAGTCTCTAATCGAAGCGCTAATCTGAAGATGGTCCTAATTTTACAAGTACATGCATAATATAGTCTAATGTTTGGGGGAGACAATCGAAGGTTAAGTTTCCCCCCTTTTTAAACACATGATTTCAACTAAAAAGAATAAAAAAATATAAAAATAACAGTATCGCCGATTCTACATTTTTGACGGCAATATCATTTCGTAATAGCCATAAGCACAATTTTGAGTACATGACTGAGTACGTATTAATTTTGGTTCATTACAATTACGATTACAATTATGGATTACAACTACCAATTAATTCATATTCACTTATTATTGTTTTAATTACAATTCCATTAAAGTATATTCTTACATTATAAATTAAATCATTACATTTAATTAGTTTCACTGAAGTACATTACATTAATTACATTATATTAAAGGATTACATTTAATTACAATTTTAGCAAATTGTTAATTGACATATCTACTACTGAAATAATCTAAATAGGTGATACCATTGATAAATGAAGGGGAGTTAACCGTTGTTCTATAATTTAAAGGGGATTAACAACAATGTTATATATTTATAGTTAACAATAATTACGCCAAATTATGTTAAATCATATTAGAACCTGGTTGGTTATCAGAGTTTGAAAGTCTAATTAGCCAGCGATGAGGAAAGCGGAGGAAAATACGATATTTATGATAACGTAATACATAAGTAATACGGAATTTGAATGACAGTTAGGTAGAAATAGTAAGTACAAGTAATGAGAACGGGGATAACTATGTGACGTAAGCCGATAACGAACTAGTGGCCAGGCAAAGAAACAATACAGTATATTATAATAACATAACACATAATATAACATAACACATGATAATGTTATAAATTCGAATCAAAGCGAAAGGAGACTTTTTAACTTTGAGCGTTCGAATTCTGCTGCGATGAGCGGAATGTGATCTTACTAAGCATTGTTTTTGAGTTCACCTCGGGAGGTCATATAATTAAAAATAAAAATGAAAAAAATAATACGAGAACGTTTTTTCGCGTTCTCGAACGAACCTAAAGTTTCGCGCCGACACGAGTAAAAATATTATTTAATAAAAATTACATACGATAATGGTCAAGCTAAAATATGGACGTATGGGGGCGGGGATATGGTCGAATAATAGTTATATTTATACTACATAACATAAATAATGACTTCTATAGGGTGTACAGTTTTTATTATGATGATATATAAATTTTCATACATTGAATACTAGAGATATGATGAAGGGAAATTAATGAAGGGAAAATGTGGTCATAGTTATTGAATTTGTACGTATAGTACGAATCATTGTTAGGAAGATTTACAAGAACGAATTAGAGACACAGAGTGGGAACGTAAAGGGAATAAAGTTATTTATTTTGTGACGTCATAGTGTATGTCATTATTACAAATCGAAATTTTACCAAAACTCGCTTCTGCGATTTTGGCTTCTTATGTAAAAATGGACAATGAATCCATATAATGATGGCGTAGGAATTGTTCATTGTTCACTTTTTACACCTATGTTGATTATGCGTATTTAAAATATATATAAACATTTTCTTTTCTAAAGTTTTTGATTTTGTTTGAACGATGATAAGAAATTTTTTGAACATAAGTATTTGCTGGAACTAACTGGCATTTTTTCAGCTATGCTACTATAATGCTAGCCTCTCTCGCCTCTGGCTGTAGTTGCTGTACCCTTTTGTACAAATATAATTTGTTCGTGATGGTCTGACCATTTCTGCGTAATTAGTGCATACTGTACGACAAATACTTGTCTTAATTACCTTAATTGTTTATTAGTAGATGTGCTTTCTAGTTTCTATCCTATGTTTAGTATGTTATACATTTTATTAAATTAAAATTGTCCCCAAAATGCAACATCCTATCAGTGAAGCAGTGATTAATTCAAAACTGCGTTCGGGGGAATTAATTCTACAGCCAGTTTCAAACAGAAAAAGCAAAGTATGGGATAATTTTGACTTAGTTATTGATAAGAACAGTAAAAAGGAACAAGGATTTGTTCAATGTAAAAAGTGCAAAAAAAAACTGACATATAGTGGTTCTAAAGGAGGCACTTCCATCTCTCTCGTCACAAATGTGGCACAAGTACTTCACAATCACAAAGCTTAGCTTCATTTTTCCAAAAGAAAGTACAAGTGACAATGAAGACCAAACAAGAAATGCTAGATGCATGTGTCAACTTTTGTGCTAAAGACATAAGACCATTTGAAACTTTAAAAGGTGAAGGCTTCCTAAATCTTGCACAAAAAACTTATTGCAGTTGGCGCGTCTTATGGTAATATTGACGTAAATGAGGTTATTTCCCATCCAACCACTATTTCTAGGCATGTAGCTGAAACTGCAGTAACTGTACGTCAAAAGATTTATCTAAAGATCAAAGAAGTTATGAGTAATTCATGCTGTGCAGCTACAACAGACTTGTGGACAGATGATTATAAAAAGATTTCGTATATTTCAATGACTTCATTATATTGATGATGATTGGACACTGGTAAATAAAGTTATGTTTACGTCCAGTTTACATGAGGAACGTAAAACTGGTGAAAACATAAAAAAGGAAATAACAAGAAGATTTGCAAAGCTAGGCTTTGAAGATGACTTAGTGCAGAAACTAACTTTCGTAACAGACCAAGGAGCAAACATAGTAAAAGCGTTGCAGAATTATAACAGACTTAGTTGCTTATCTCACATTATAAATACAGTTCTTCGTCATACATTCAATGAAGATTATTTGGAAAAATATGCCCCAGAAATTCAAAAGGTTATACTGCAGTCGAAAGCTCTTGTCACTTTCTTGAAACAAAGTGGATTAGTAAGCAAATTGAGAAATACTGTTCGTCAAGAAGTAGAAACAAGATGGAATTCGAAGCTTGCTATGCTAGAGTCGATTCTAGATCAATATAGTAGCATCGAGAATTTGATGGAAGAAAGAAATTTGAACCACTTAGAGAACATTTCAAAAGGCAGTCTTGAAGAGTTAGTATGTTTTCTGAAGCCATTTAAAGATGCCAGTGATACGCTAGAAAGTGAAAAATCTCCAACTCTACAGCTAATATTGCTTTATCACTTGAAACTTCTTAAACATTTGAACGTTTCTGAAAATGACACAATAAATATAAAAACCTTGAAAGAACGTGCAAAAGAATTTCTTCATGCTAAATATAAAGTGTTGCCTATTCATAAAATTTCTCTATTTCTATGGCCTAAATTTCGTCAGCTTAGAATGCTAACTGACATTGAGCGTGCAGAAGTGCTAACAAGTATTCGTGAGCAAATTCATGTTGACCTTATGGACAATGAGAAAGTAACTGATGAGCCTGAAAGAGCTTGTTCATCTCCGAAAAGAGTAAAGACTTCAGAATTTGATGAATGGGAAGACATACGATGTCATAATGAGGAATCCCAAAGTTCGGTTTCTTGTAAAGAACTTGAGCAGTACATGAGCTACAAAATTGATGAGGAAAGTGATGATCTTCAGTTTTGGAAAACTCACGAATCAATGTTCCCATTGCTTGCTAAACTGGCGAGGAAATACTTAAATATTCCTGCATCCAGTGCATCCAGTGCATCCAGCGAAAGGAACTTTAGTACTGCGGGAATTACACTTGCACAGAGGAGAACTAATTTAAAAGAAAAAATGTCGACGATCTTTTGTTTCTGCATTGCAATTTGGAATTTTAAAACCTCCATCAATTCAGTGAGTACAAAATTAAATAATTTTACTATCTATTTAATTTTCATAGGTATATTTTTGAAAGAAGTACTGAAGTAATTATCAACAAAAATATTACTGGTCGTGCATATCTTAAACTTAAATACACAGGTTGGTTTAGGTTCCAAAACAAAATAAATCACGAGCCGCGGGTACGGGCGGGCCCCAAAGCATGAAAAAAATTACGGGCCGGGTACGGGCGGGCCCTAAAACATGAAAAAAGATTACGGGCCGGGTACGTGCGGGTTATATAAAAAGATTACGGGTGCGGGCTGGTGCGGGCCGCAAAATATCGGCCCGTGCAGGTCTCTAGGTGGTGGGCCTACGTAGTTTAAAGTCTCGCTAGTGAGGAAAGTGTAAGGGAAATATCCTTTTGAAACTTCAGCTGCTACGCCCATCACCTTGGGTAGCTTTGCTAATTTACAAGGTGTGAATAATAAAGTGTCTTTAAATTATACATTACCTCTTATTTGCATCTGTATTAATTTGTTGCCTCTTTTCAATGGATCACCTGTAAATATCAGAGGATTCGTGCTCAAGCAACTCCTTATAAAGGAACTGCGTGTCAAACTTTGCACCGTTATGGGCGAGAATATACACAGTCATTTTCTTGAATTTGTCGGCTAACTTGACAATATAGAACACAAATAGTTTCACAGGACTATCGTGGACATTCGTTTTAAAAACGTTTGTCCGTTTACCGCTTTTGGGGCACTCGTCACATTCCATCTCAATACACTCATTGCAGATAGTCTGGCTCACAAGTAAATGTGGAATTACCTCTTTGGTTTCAGCATTCGTATATGTTTCTATATCGTAGTATACAGTTATACAGGGTTTGTTTTTAGGCTTGGCGTCTTTCATATAACATATGTTTTACTCCATCCGCCTTATATTCCTCCTGGCATGTAGGACAGTGAATTTCGTCACATTTGTGCTTAAATTTTCCCCAATTATCCATTGTGTGAAACATACCACATTCACAGATTCTCATTTTCCTGCATGTGCCAATTGATTTATGGAGATCAAAACTGCTATTATTGAAAAATGTGCGTCTACACACATTACAATCCCTCTTCTCAGCTTCAACTACACGGCTTTCACATTTGGAGCTTTTACACTGTTCACATACCATGTGACATTCTTTACAATGTTTCACTATATCATCCGCAAACTCGAGGCATCCCTTACACAAATCATGATGCCGTCCATATTTTCGACTTTTATCGTAACTCGCGTAAAGGCACCTTATATTACGGATGGGGAGATACGTTGCCCCTGACAGACCTAAAATAAGTAGGGGCCTTGTACGATCTCTCACACAGCTTTTGAAAACATACACAGTCCTACGATGATCATCCAGTCGAAACACAACTATACGAACATTCATTTCCTGTTCTACCATTCTCAGCTCTTCAGGGCCCATATTACAGTCAAATTCAAGTTCACAGTGTACAGCTAGTTTACGGGCACGTTCCACGACCGTAGGCAGCCAAATTTTTTGAGCCCGTGTATTTTGTACAGTAAACATGCGAGCCAAGACTACTGCTATAAAGCCGCAACCACGATCGACGTTTATATGCCGTCTATAAATAGCTTGAGAATTGAGGTTAAGATTATACGGTATGGCACTATGACCCGCAACACGGAATACACGATCAATATTTACCATGAAGTTGTCCATATTGAAGGCTATACTACTTTGAGAGGCCTGCATTATACGTCCTAATATATATTCTACATCTTCAGCCGCCAAACGTCTAAATGGCACTACTACCCAATAATCATCTACATCACCGTCATCTGACCCGAATCCGAAGGACAGACTCGTCCTGACTTCACGCTCGTCGCGGTTCTGAAGAGCAAACTCTACAATACGCTGTACAACCCGGTGTAGCCCGCGCTCTATTCCATTGCTATACATGGCTCTAGGGTCGACCCTGACTCTATACCGATTTCTAGTCAAGGCTGGGGTGGGGGCTGCGGAGCGCACCAATTCAAACGTTATATCATCCTCAACAAAACGAGTCACCGCTGTGGAGGATGAACAAGAGTTTATATTGGATGATGTGGGATTGGTTGCGTAAGACGGTGAGGGTTGGGGATCGGCCAAAGATGCTGATGTGGGGTTGGCAGCGTAAGACGTTGAGGGCCTGGAGTCTATTACTGTAGACTCAACCGAACGGGGGGCAACTGTGGCGGATGAATAATGGGATATATTGGCGGAAGGTGCTGCTGGGGGGCTTGTTGCGTAAGACGTTGGGGGTTGGGGCTCTATTACTGGTGGTTGGTTAACAACAGGCGCGTATTTCGGTCGCTTTATAACTGACGTGGGGTTCTCTTCATCATACCTCCGCTTTGAACGTGCTACCGGTATCGCTGGTGAGGGTTCGTCGGCAGGGGAGGATTCTGTGATCACAACTGCACTGTCGTCGGGGTCATCCGTAATGTCGATGATGGGTGCTGTACCTCATCGTTATTCACGGTTCTGTTGGAGAAGAAAACAAAATATAAGGAACAGCACTCAAAATTTGTAATATTTTGTAAATGATCCACTTAGGAGTGTGACGTGTTACAAATGGACTCTGTAGAAAAATTCAGATTCACGAGCCCATCCACATGTATTATATCTGGACCTACAGGATGTGGTAAAACTGTGTTTATGCTTAAAATCATTAAAGAAAAGGGAGAGATGTTCTCGAAATTTGTGCATAAAGTTATATGGTGCTATTCGACGTATCATTCAGTGTTCAACGAGTAACAAGATGATATTTTGTTCCACAAAGGTGTATATGACGTTAATTCGTTAAAGGGAAATGAACATACAGTCATTGTAATTGACGATCTCATGTTGGAGATCGATAAAACGTTTGCCGAGACATTTACAGTATTCTCCAACCATATTAACAAAAGCGTGTTCTTCATCAATCAGAATACCGTGAATTAATAAAAATCTATCATCGACTGTGTCGGGCAATGCAACAGATGTTGATTAAAAATATCGACTCCGACTTTTTAAAATGCATCTGTGAAATCTGTCTTAACGTTATAAATTGTAATGTATCAATGAAACCATCTCAGAAGGCTCGCCTACGCCGTTACAAGAACATAATACGTGCACTCGCTCGTAAAAGTCAAACTGTAGCGAAGAAAAAACGAATTATTGTACAAACAGGAGGGTAATTTCTCCCCATCTTATTTTCAGTTTTGGGTCCTTTATTTACTAGATTAATATAATCAAGAAAGTGGTAGTAATTCCACACGAGGTGTACGCTTCACTGCAAAGGAATCCAGACACGGATTTAGATCCCCGTAAAAGCAGATGTTGAGAGATTTTTGCGGGAGCAGGACGCTTATACGTTTCATAAGCCTCTGAGAAAAAGGTTTAAAACAGCCAAGACAACGGCTTCCTCGATTGATTCTATTTGGCAAGCAGATTTAATAGACATGCAAAGATATTCTGTGTATAACGATGGTTACCGTTACATTCTATTCATAATAGATGTATTCTCTAGATATCTGTGGCTAGTTCCTCTGAAAAATAAATCACCTGAAACAGTTGCTAAAGCCACCAAAACGCTAATGTTAAAAGAAAACAGGGTTCCTGGCTATTTTTGTACGGATATGGGGAAGGAATTTATAGGCCGTGCTTTTCAGAACATGTTGACAGAGTTTAATATCAGCTATTACACAACCAATTCTATACATAAGGCTTCTTTAGCTGAAAGAGTTCAACGTACCATAAAGGAACGCATGCGCCGCTATTTTACACATAAAAACACATACAGATTTCTAGACATTCTGGAATCATTGGCATCATCCTACAACCGCTCACACCATCGCACGATTGGGACAACACCTAACGAAGTTTTAGAAAGAGGTACGCTCCCGAGAAGAGATGGATCACCAACACAACCACACTCTGCGCGCTTCAAAATCAATGATTATGTAAGGCTGTCGCGTTCGGGAAATAAATTCGCAAAGGGTTTTGAGCAAGGATGGACACGTGAGATTTTTAAAGTTAGGGCTATGAGACCTAAAGGTGAGATAATGATGTATTACGTTGAAGATTTGAATGGGGAAGAAATCTCAGGAGGCTTTTACCGCGAGGAATTGCAGAAAGTGGCATTTAATTTAGGAAAAATGTGTTTAAAATTGAGAAAACTTTCGGAAGCAAAGGTTCAGGAAAGAGAAAAATGTGCCTGATGAAATGGCTAGGGTACCCAGAAATCTTCAACACCTATATAAAAGCTGATGCAATAATGAAGCTTAAATAGTATGCAACATGGCTCCTAACCATTTCTTCGTCACACTCCCGTCCTCCTCGTCCTTGTCTGTACACCCTAACAACACACTAGCGAACTTTGTATCAGAGCTCCATGGACCATTGAATTAGGTCGTGATTCGTATGAGGTGGGGTTATGTGAACTCCAGTTAACCACTAAATTTTTAACTCTTGAAAAAGCACACGTCATATTTCTGATCCTTAGAAGCACCGATGAATGCGAAAAATGAGGCATAATCTTAGACAATACTGTACGCTCAACCCTGTGCGGTGAGGGACGGTTCTATAGCATAAATGTTTCGTTAGGAATCGGGCATTATGATACAGCCATGGATATTGTGGAGGGTTTAAACAAGAGTCTTGAAAATTGGTATCTGACAAACGATTTATTTTTTGAAATCGTAAACATAGACACGCCCGCATGCACATTGAGGTTAAAATCAACGCTTATTTAAAATATTAGAGATAAAGAGCTGTTCACAATTGCGGCTGAGGGCCGATATAGCGCTGCCTTCCAAAGAGAGACATTTCACGAGGCACAACGTGGCTTGTCCAGCTTAATGTTTCAATTGAAGATGGAGAAATTTGCTGAAAGCTCTCAGTCCCAAGACATGTGCTATATTTACAGTAATATAGTGGAGCACTAGTTTGTTGGGATACCCAGGCACGCCTGCTGCGCATTGCCCACATCCCAACCATAGAGGAAGGAGTTTGAGTATTACATATGACAGACCCCATTATGTGAATGTCGCAACTAATTTAATAACCAATATCTCAATATATATAAGAACGATTGAGGGTGAAAACTTCCCATTCGGTAACGGGAGCTTAACAGTGAAACTACACTTTCAACGCACTGAGATATAATGGATAGAAAGCCTTTCACCGTCTATCGAGGGGTGAGATACCAGCGCGGTAGTAGACTTGGGTCCATTTTTTCATCCATACTACGTACGGCTGTTCCTTTGCTGAAGAGGGGTGCCAGATACCTCGGAAGAAAAGCGCTACAATCAGGTCTTAACACTGCAGAAGACATATTGGCTGGGGCTAAACCTAAAGAAGCTCTTAAAAAACATTTAAAGCGTACACGGGACGAAATCATCAAAAATGCAAAGAGAAAAATGCGTGGTGGCGGGAAGAAGAAGAGGGCTGTTCGGAAGAAGGGGTCACGTGGTATTAAACGTAAAAGGATATCAAAAAAGAAGTGCTGTAAGCGAATGAAACCTATGGTTGACAACTTTTTTGACTGATATAAGCTAAGGATATTGATCTCATGAATCATAGTTTGTTTACTACTTGTCGAGAGAGGAGGCACTATTTCTAACTCGTCATGGCACGCTTCATCCACCCATGTAGTTCACAATGCTGTAAATCGGAGTTATCCCTTTTTGAGATTCCTCCAACTGAAGTTTCTATTGAGCACAGTGACTTTTTTACAATTAACCCTTTAAACACAATTAGTTCCCCGAGTGCACCTATAGAATTCGTGATACCCAGCTCAGGCCCTTGCTTTTTTGAACCAAGCTGTGTGCACATGTACGCTAAGTTACGTATAGCCCATTCTGATGGAACGGACTGCGATGACAAATATGCTCTATACCCTGAAACAAACTTTCTGCACCCCCATATTCAACCAGTGTGACGTATATCTAAATCAGGCCAACATATCGTCAGGCACGGGATACTATCATCTACGAGCCTATCTGGAAAATGTCCTCAACTTTTCCATAGAAGCGAAGGCGACCTTTTTAAGTGCCGAGGGATATTATCAAACTAAAGACGAAAGTAGTATAGAGGACAAATTTAAAAATTCTAAAAAGAAGATATACGAGTGTTTTGGACGTCTGCACACAGATTTCACTTTCCAGGAGAAGTTGCTTGTCAACAGGGTGGATATGAAAATAAAGCTCACCCGCACGAGTCCTGAGATCTGCTTAAATCTGGATGCTGATCAAGAAGAGGGAGCAAAGCCCGTTGTGGTTCACATTATGGAGACATACCTCCGCGTACGGCGAGTGAAATTAAGTTCAAAACAACTAGAAATTGAGAAAAATTTACTAAACGCTACAGTGAAATACCCTACTAACAGAGTACAAATCAAACTATATACGGTGCCTGCAGGGTTGTCGTCGAAGCATATAGAAAACATCGCCCTGGGAAATCTTCCTAAAAGGATATTAACCGGAATGCAGGAACATGCTTCGGTGAATGGAAAATATAAAAAGAGTGCCTTTAAATTCGAGAATTTCGGACTTAAAAATATAACTCATTACGTTAATGGCATTGCTTTGGGTGGAACATTGGATACGGACTATACATCAGACGCTGTGTTACCTCTTTGCGCGATCTATTTTAAAAATAGGCACCGCCTATACTATATTGATTCACTCGGTACTCAACCCTGGAGTGACCCTGTTACTGTAAAATTTCTCGCACAGTTACATATTCCCGAAGTTGTATGGAACCCGTTTCGAATACAAGGATATTTTAGTAATACTTGTGAAATGTACTGCATTTCATTTCTCATGCATATGTCACGTGGTAAAGAATTTATAAATTTTTAAAATTTATTCGACCCGTGTCACACTCAACGAAACGATGAAATGGTATGCAGACAGATAAAAATCCGTTTTCCAATTGTGCGTACTCGTTGTATAGTATGTTTTTGTTCGTGTGTATATTTGTAACGTTAGTTTGTATATTCTGTAGTTTCAGATGGTTATTGTACTGATTTCTTTCATTTAATAAATTGATGAAAATATATTGTGTCTTCTTCCCCCCAAAAAAGATCGAAAAACACTTACATTATTTCGATGTGACATTCATTGTGCTGACTGTTCGGTATATCCTCCGTATTCAGGTCCATGACACTAGGTTCTTCAGAAGATTGTATAACACGTGTCAAATCCTCATCGGACCTTAAAGGAGGTAGAATAATGTTCATATTGAATCTTTTTTAATAAAAACATATACAGAGTATACATATTGTAAGGCAGACCTCATTATGTGAAGATATCTTTGGTTCGCTCAGAGAAGCTCATTTAAGAGGTAATTCCGAATAACATTTAAAAAAACATGTAAAAGATTGCCATAAAAAATTGCGATTTTAGCATAATGGTGAGTATCTAAATGAAGTATTTGACGAGATACTACCTCCCTCCTTATATATGAAATCATCTTTCTGACAGTTTGTGAATAAAAAATAAAAATAAAATTATAGACACTTACATTTCTATGGTAGTCCCTTGCGTCGGATCGTAAGGAGCGTCATTGCAAATATCATCAACGGTTTCCGTTGGAAATAAGCCATCACGGTCAATCGCGTTAAAAAGATTAATTGCAGTCAATGCGGCAGTGTCACCTTCTTGATACAAATCCGGAAAAGTGTAAAGTTCGTGATCCATGGCGGAGGGAATGTTTATTCACTGTCGAAAATAGCTACTGTTACTCCCAACTGAAAAATATTTCCTTTTATATGCACAATCACCAAGCTCCGCCCTAAACGATCAAGAGCAGATGTTCGTAATGATTGGTTGTCAGTGTAACTGGGTGGAGCTATGATAAGTTTGTGTACCAATCGTAACACCGATATAATATAACGGGTCCATGCTTTGGAACGACTAATGGCATCTTTATATTTTCTCCATAGATTTAATGCTCGTATTACCCCTTGCATCCTCCGTCACGACAATATTTGTATCTATACTTGGTTTTCTCCAATCCATCCCTTTATGCAATATCCATCGCAACCATCTCTATAAAAGATTTCCAGAATGTGCATTATTATTTTTTGCGCCCATCTTAAATTGAGTCTCAATTTTCGGTTGCAAGTTATTTTGTGCCCATACTAAATTGATCCTCAATTTTTCGGGTGCAAATTATTTGGCAACCATACTAAACACAGCTTTCCCAAGATTCCTGACTTGTGGATTTTTAGTTCTCGCATAGATGTGTGAATAAATAACCACCCCGCCAGTGCTGAAGCTTAGTTCGGATTCCACGTTAAACTGTAGGTCTAAGGCAGAGTGAAAAGCTTGACCATTGCAATTCGGCGAAAAGGGAGAAAATGAAAGGTGTGTAATGATATTTTTTCTTTTTCTGAAACACAAGAAAGGTTTGTCAAAAGAAAATAGACACAGTTGATGTGATCAATACATCACTAAAGAAAACTTTTTCATTTGAGAATAAAAAGTTATCTCCCCAATTTATCCCTTTGGTGTGAAAATTAAAAATACCGAAATTGATTCTTTATATATATATATATATATACAGTACACTAGAAGATTTTTGTGCATCACCATGTTTTGCGCCCATACTAAACTCATCTTTCGGACGCAAGTTATTTTGCGCCCATACTAAATTGAGATTCAACTTTGATTAATTAATGTATTCGGTTTGACTTCTCGCGTAGGCGTGTGGAAAAATTGTATTTAGTTATTGAATTTCTGCTTGGTTGGCTGATAAATGGGTACCCTAGGTATCCTACTGGTGGATTAGCCGGCGGTTGAGAGATCGGGGCGATGACATTTCTACCCGACCGGATTAATGTATTCGTTTTCCACGTTAAACTGTGGGTCTAAGGCGGAGTGAAAAGCTTAACCATTGTTAGAACGAATTCGGTGAGAAAGAGTTAATTATTATTATTATTGTAATTTGTGCCACTCTATATATATATATATATATATATATATATATATATATATATATTGTGTGTGTGTGTGTGTGTTAATTTTGAAAAATTTATAATAATAATAATAATAATAATATATCCATCCATTTTTTTTATTTATTCATTTTAATAACTAAGATGATATACAAATTGTGTAAATAAAAATAACTAAGTTGATAAAATATAAAACTTTTTTATATAAAAGGAAGACAAACGCATGAGAACGAGAAGAGGTGGATGCGAGTCTTTGAGAGAGAGAAGGTTCAACCCAAATTCCTTCTCGCCAGTTTGTGGTTTTAAAAGGCCTCGGGCTGGACCTTTTTGCTGGATCTTTTGCTTACCTACCCCGCTCACTCCTCGTCTCAACACAATGTTAAAACAAAACATTATTCTAAGAGTTAATATTGGGATTCGTTTTAATAACTGAAAGAAAGTAAATAGAACGGCGTTTAAATAATTAGTTTCTTATATTGTTAATATTGGTTTTAATAATTGATTCTCTTTAAAGGAGAAAATCCGTTTATACATATATAAGGAATGACAAAATTAAATAGACAGTTAATGTGCTGCGTTCTAATGTGCTGCGTTCTATATATATATATATTATATATATATATATATATATATAGAGAGAGAGAGAGAAGAGAGAGAGAATGACAAAAGAAATAGACAGGGTTATTGTGCTTATTTCTTTTAATGAATAATTATGAGGACAAAGTTGTACAAATACAATTGTTTGTGTGTGTGTGTGTGTGTATATATATATAGATTTGAGAATATGTTAATGGAACGATTTCTTTTACTAAGCCAATTGTTTAGTGAATTTTTTAATGTTAATATTGTTTTAATTCACTTTAAGGTGAAAATCCGTTTACATATATATATATATATATATATATATATATATATATATATATATATAAGGAATGACAAAATTAAATAGACAGTTAATATTCTTTCTATATATATATATATATAAGGTAAGGAGAAGTTGTTCAATGTGTGTGTGTGTGTGTGTGTGTGTGTGTGTGTGTGTGTATTTCGTCTGAATTATTAGTTTTACGATTGTACGTATTATATTATTTTTTTGTGCAGTAGAAGGCAAATTCTATTTATTTCATTAATAAGCATTTTCTTATTGTCAATTTCGGTTTTCAAGAGAAAGTCTGTATGCTTTAGAACGAATTAAAATAAATGGTGGTATCTAGCAACCCACCCTAATAATGTATACCTGTAAAATTAAAATAAAAAATGGTATCTGGCAACTCAACCTTCCTCTATATAAGACCCGCTTGGCTTCGGAGCTGGCAGTTTGATGATGACAGCTGTTGAATAAAGATCTCTCTCCTTCCCTTCTTAGGTTAAGACTTAGCTTAGTTTCCCTTTGAGGGGGTTAGGACATCCCACCTTGTCCCCCCAAAGTCCTCCTCCGTCTATCCTTTTTCTCTTAGGCTAAGGCAACCCCTTTGGGGGAGGTCTCCCTCCTTCTCCCCCCGAAGACCCCTTCCCCTCAACTTCCCCTCTCCCCCTTGGCTCCTTCTAAGCCAACTGGCTGATTAGGGGCCTATAAGACAACGGCCACTCGGCTGAAGTTTAGTGTGCACTTGGCTCCTGCCAGGTGAACAACTCTCTTCCTTTCTCTCCTCCTGTCTTTCTCTTGGGGGATAACGCCGCCTCCAAGTTTCATGACCCCTTGTTGCACCTGCAACACCCCCACCCCCCTTTGCAGCATTGAGTTGTTGCATACCCCACCCTCCTTTGCAGCATTGAGTTGTTGCATACCCCACCCCTTCATTGCATACCCCCACCCCCTTTGCAACATTGAACATGATCTCTTGCAACATTGCAACATTCATGCACTCTACCTTTTTGCGGCTATACTACTGATGGGGTTTTGCATATTTTTTTAGATTAATAAAAATTTAAGTCTACAGTTGTCATTTTTTTTTTTTGGCAAAATTTACTAATTTTAATCTACTAAACATGTACAAAGTTGTTCCCACTTTGAATCTCTAAACCACAAAAGTGTTGCTCATTTAAGCCCATCTGCTTTTTTTATATTTTCAAAGCCCATCTCCGCAGAGCTGCATTGGGATGATGCTCTATGGTTGGCAGTGACATCCAAAGTATATAAGATAATATTTTATTGCAGTTCAGATCTTCCAAAGATATAAAACAGCAGCATTTTTCTCTTAGAAAATGCATCAAAATGACCAGTGATATAAAAAATTTAATAAATTTAACTCAAAGGTTAATAAAAACTATTCAGATTGAAGCGCATTATTATTCTCTACATTTTGGTAGCAAAATTTTTGAAATATCGATGATTAGTAAGGAAACTATAACCAAAAATATCTCCAAAAATCACCATTTTTTGTGTGAATAGGGGGGGGCTTATTTTTCAAATGGGGGGCGGGGACCCTAAATATTATCGGATTGTCTTTTTTGGGGTTTATTCATGGGTTTTGGCCAATTTGTCAAAATATAAGAGGTAAGCACCATAACTTTAAAAAAAAAAAGTCCAAATGTGTCCCACCCTAATGGGCAGTGTATGATTTGTTTTTAACCCTTTAACCCTTTAACGCCGAACGTTTTTGTAGGGTTAAGTCTAAATGTGTGTATTTGAAACGGTACGTATTCGACCCAGTCGGCGTTAGAGGGTTAAGTCTAAGAATCATTTTGGTAGCCTGTCGTTCCACTCTCCATTCTGTCTATTTACTGTCGTAAATAGACCAGAATTGGAGGTAGTATTCCAGGTGGGGGCGTACTAAGGAATTATGTTATGTTAGCATTATTTTCTCCGACTTAAACTCAAACGATCTACCAGTAAATCCTAAGATTCTATTTGCTTTTCTGACCGCTTCGATACATTGCTTACTCGGTTTAAAAGTGTCGGCAACAATAAAACCGAAATCTTTCTCTTCCAGAACACTAGTTAGTGTCCTGCCTGTCGCGCATAAAATATTTTTCTTTAACATTGTCTTCTACCGATATGCAACGTTTTACATTTATCTATATTAAGGTTTTTTCAAATTTCCGCTCATTCGCGTAATTTATTAATATGTTCTTGAATCTGCAAACGTTCTGTCGCTGATTTTGTTCGTCCCCCAAATATGGTATCATCGGCAAATGTTGAAATTATGCTGTTAATTCCCAAGTCGATGTCATTGATATAAATTATAATAAAAAAAAGTGGTCTCAGAACTGATCCCTGAGGCACGCCGCAAGTTACACTTTTCCAGTTAGACGCTTTGCCATTAATGACCACTCTTCTTTAACGTCCACTCAGCCAATTTTCGATCCATTTGAGAACATTACCATCAATTCTGTGAGAATGAAGTTTAGCTAATAATCTTCTATTGGCACTTTATCAAACGCTCTTTAAAAATCGAAATACAAGGTGTACATAAAGTCAGGATCTATTTTTGTGAAGCACTTGGAAATTATATGGAATTCAATCATAAAATGATAAAGTGGTAACATTTATTAAATAATTAAGAGTAGGATTCGACGTGACGCCCATCAGTATCCCTGCACAGCTCAAATCGTTCCGCAGCATTTCTAAACACATTCTGGAGCATTTGCGGGGTTATGTTATCTGCAGCAGTTCGTATACGTGTACGTAAGTTTTCAAAACTCGTAATCTTCGTCTGATAGACGTGCGATTTGATAAAGCCCCATGCAAAGAAATCTAAAGGGGTTAAATCTGGTGATCTCGCTGGCCAAGGTCTGTTGCTTCCGCGTCCGATCCAGCGATTTGGAAAACGTCCATTTAGATAATCCTGAACAATTTTGGCATAGTGACAAGGAGCACCATCATGTTGATAGACGACGGTACTAACAATCCTATCCCCGTCGTCTATCAACATGATGGTGCTCCTTGTCACTATGCCAAAATTGTTCAGGATTATCTAAATGGACGTTTTCCAAATCGCTGGATCGGACGCGGAAGCAACAGACCTTGGCCAGCGAGATCACCAGATTTACCCCTTTAGATTTCTTTGCATGGGGCTTTATCAAATCGCACGTCTATCAGACGAAGATTACGAGTCTTGAAAACTTACGTACACGTATACGAACTGCTGCAGATAACATAACCCCGCAAATGCTCCAGAATGTGTTTAGAAATGCTGCGGAACGATTTGAGCTGTGCAGGGATACTGATGGGCGTCACGTCGAATCCTACTCTTAATTATTTAATAAATGTTACCACTTTATCTTTTTATGATTGAATTCCATATAATTTCCAAGTGCTTCACAAAAATAGATCCTGACTTTATGTACACCCTGTATATAATATCTACGGTTTTACTCTCGCCTCGCCATATATATATATTTACAATATCATTAAAGAAATCAAGCAAATTAGTAAGACAAGAACGATTACGTCGAAAGTCGTGTTGAGAATCTTTGATTAATTTATTAATTTCTAATTAATTAATTATTTTGTCTCGAACGATCGTCTCCATAAGCTTACCAACTACTGACGTCATGCTGATGGGATGATAATTTCCCGGGAGTGATTTTACCCCTTTTTTAAATACTGACGTAATGTTTGCAAGTTTCAAATCGACCAGAACTTCTCCAGACTGTAACAATTTTTTATTAAATATATATGTAAGAGGAGAGACTATTGCGCACTTCATTTCTTAAGTACCCTATGGTAGAACTTATTTAGAGCGGGAGTTTTATTAGGATTAATTTTACCCTATGGCTGAGAGCACTTCGCTTTAAATAATGGTAAAATTGTGAACCTTAACTGATCATCACTGTGCGTGATTACGGCAATGGGAATATGGTTCATATTTTCGTTAGTGAACACGGAAGAGAAGAATTTATTTAAAACTTTCGTCATTTGTAAGTCATCGTAAATTTTTTCGTTGGTTTCGCCTGTGAGTGGACCAGTGGACCAGTAGTCTGTGAAGCTACTTTTTTATTCCAAACATAATTAAAGAATTCCTTCGGATTCGATTTAATTTGGTTCACTATATATATATATATATATATATATATATATATATATATATATATATATATATCATCGTTGCGCTTACTTTTTCAACTAAGTTTTTTGCTTCGCCTTCTCACTAGCTTGTAAGCATTTTCATCGGACAAATCATTTGTTTCTTTAAATTTAAAATACGCGTTCCTTTTCAACGTTAAGCTACTTTTAATTTCAGCATTCCACCATTTAGGTTTAACAGAATTCGCCAGACTCTTTTTACGTAATGGGATATTACTTGATTCTAAACCTTTAAAATAATTATAAAATGAAGTCCATGTGCCATCAATATCATTGTGCGATAGAGCCTCATCCCATTTATGGGTCGAAAGTTGCAGTTTCATGTCACGAAATTTAGCTGTTTTAAAATCCAAAACGTATTCCAGGCTAGTAGTATGACCGAAAAAGGAGAGAGTGCAGAGCAATTGCAATTTTGATGAAATGAGTGGCAATGCCACCCACCCCAGCACTCTTGTTGCAAGGCGCCAACCCCCCCACCCCCAGGGTGCCAAAAAGGGGGAATTCCCCCACCAAGCTGGGGGAGTCCACCTAACCTAAGAGACTTTGGGGAGAAGGTGGGATGGACTCCCCCCAAGGGGTATACCTAATCTAAGAGAGAGAGAGAGAGGAAGACAGAGCATCCTACGTCTGGCTCCGCCAGATGCAACAAGATTTCTTGACAGCATCAGTTGCCTTATAAGTGTCTTTCAGCCAGTTGGCTTAATCAGCCAGCTGCTTAATCAGCCATTTGACTTAATCTGCCTTAGAAGGGGTGAATGGCAGGTGTATGTGTATATATATTAATAACTTTTCAGTTGCCAGATTGCGCTATTTATTTGGGGAAATTCTTTACAGTTGGCTTAGAAGACTTAGAAGGCATAAATTGCTTGTATATATTAATAACCTTCGAGCGAATTCAAAGTACACACACACACACACACACACACACACACAACGTATATAAACAGATGCATGCAAAGGCTCTATCCCAATATATATACACACGAGCATGCTGAATAACTACCACACGAAAAGAATACCCCCACCACCATCACCACAACCACCAATCGTCTAAGTATTGCTTACAAACACCTGACCAAAGCCACCTTACCCACGGCTTTTACTTACAGATCCTGATAGACCGACAAAAAATCGAATATGATAAACTAAATTTAATACAAAAACAAATTTTCGCCTTAATATACAAATTTATCCTTAAACTATAAAATAAAAAGCATTAATATGATTTTTAAACAAAATAGAAATTAAATTAGGAGTAACTTATTCATTTTTCTCTTTTACCCACTTATTTTTCGCATTTTAGCCCATCATGTTTTAAGATTAGATACGAGAATACGAATCTTTTCCGTTTCATGTACTGCTCCCGATTTTGTTGAAAATAAGATGTTTAATGTACATTTTTACGCTGATTTAAAAAATGTACGTCGTTCCTATGAGAAATGAGTGGTTCAAAAGTTAGATTAGGTTAGGTTAACTGAATGTCAGGTTAGGTCATCTGAATGCCGGGTTAGGTAAAATGAATGACCGGTTAGGTTAATTGTATACCCGGTTAGGTCAACACTATGCCCTTGACGATTGGTTAGGTTAAGTTGTGATAGTTTCGTTAAAACTAACGAAAATATCACGACTAAACCTAACCAATCATCAAGGTCGTACAGTTGACCTAACCGGGCATTCATTTAACCTAACCGGGCATTCAGTTGACCTAACCGGGCATTCAGTTGACCTAACCGGGTATTTAGTTGACCTAACTGGGCATTCAATTAACTTAATCAGACAGAAAAATAACGGTCGAAATCTATTCACACAAATACTTAGTGACGTAAGCCAATTTACTAAAGAATACAAAAACTTTTGTATTAGTTTTCAGTCGTATTGTTATAGTTTTTGACCTAATACAAAATTACAATGTAGTGAATACGTTTATTATTATTATAATTCATTATTTCTTTATTTACTTCCATTTCTCTTCTACCATTTATCATTCTCTTTACACGCTTTCACTCGCTTTTCGCATACTGTATAAATAAGATAGCCGGCCGAGTCGATAAAAACCGTTAGACAATGAAAAGGGAGACTGGGATTAATTCATACACTTATTTAACATTTCACTGACTTTATTATTTATGCCGAAATGACTTAGTTAAACGGGGTAATTCGAGGGGGGAATTTAATTATAATACTTAAGTCGGAGAGAGACAAAAGAATTTAAATTCACAATTACATCCTACACGCAAAACACCGAGCTACTGAGCTCACTGCGGGCCGATGACTGCCCATTTTTGGGCATTTGTGTCTCGTCCCACTTGTGTTTCAGGCGTTGTGTTGCCAATTCGTATTTTATAATTTTAATAAACAACCATCATTTATCGCAAATACATTTGTTAACATCATTATCTCTATTAATTTCTTATATCCAAAACGTTCTAATTAAATATCATTATAATATAAACAACCATAATTTATCATAATTTCATTTATTTAATATTATTATCTTTTAATTTCTTATAACCGAAACATTCTAATTTTTAATTAGACATTACTACACTCGCATCACCCCCTTGAAATAAGTTTTACACTAGGAAAACTTATTAGTAACGCTTAACAAATTTATTTATTTATTCAACAAAGTTATTTATTTTGCATTTTTTTCCTTTAACAAATTAAAATTAGAGATAGACAAGAAATCATTAGAATGACAAATTCCACACATCAGATATTTTGTATCATTTTATAAAAATCGAAAACAAACTTTATAATTTTCACATTTGCATAAATTAACATTTCACACTAATAATCAAATTTACAACCTGTAACGAATCTATAACGTGCCAAAAAATAACGGACAATTTTCTTAACATTGGTTACACAAATTTCAAGTTCATAATCTATCCCAGCGATTCCTCATCAAAGATAGCTTTACATTCGAAACAATTATTTAAATAGTTATACAGTTACTATCAGGGCAACCTAGAAACATAAGAAAACGTTTATATAAAATACTGACCAGAGCGCACATACTATTTCACGAAAAACACAACAAATATGGGCAACAATCGCACCCTTTCACTTATAATTTCATTACATAATAATCAGTACATTAATAGCTGGACGTTCTTTAGATCGCAATCCGCACGCTGACAACGGACTTCTTCAATTTTCAATCGCAGCTCCTGTTCACTTCGCTAGAATGCAAGGGATTGCATCACCATGTAACAGGTCAGCACGCTTGAGGTTGGTTCCGCTCTCTCTCCAAATGGCGAAAACAAAAACGAGAGACGTCCAATTCTAAAAGGATCAGGGGGGGAGATATACTGAAAAGGGGAACCCCGCACCGGAATTGGACGGAATTTGCAATTCTAGAGGCCGATAAATCAACTCGTTTGTCTCATCTCAACTTTTGTCGGTGAACGCTGCTCTTCCTACGTCCAGCTGAAAGACTCTCTACTGGCAATAATCAAACGATCACTTCGCCGTAGGCCGTTTCCCAACGAACCTACTGTATGTCTGTATGGACAGTAAATCCTTAGACACTCGTTCAAACTCTCGTGGTTTGCTTACCGAGCGCTAAAACATATTTAGCGAAGCATCGAGCAGCGTGACCAGCTACTGCCCGAAAAATACCAGTAGACCATCGAAACTGTCCTGTGCCAAATCCCTGCGCATTCGGTTTCGGTTTCTCTTCGCTCTCTCTCGTCTCTTCTGAAACTGTCCTGCGCTAAGTCTCTGCGCATTCGGTTTCCTCTTCTGTCTCTTCTCATCTCATCTCTTCTCTCATCGGTGATCGTCACCTATCGGGTCAACTAAACTCAATGAATGGAATTTGGATCCAACTTAGCTGCCTTCAAATCGAGCCTCTCGAAATTTTGGAAAAAAAAGTTACTCGAAACGTTTATACTGCTACTGATTATCATTTCATATTTAATTTACCGAATTTTCTCTACAGTTCACTTCGAAACAATACCTACAAATTTGCTCTGGCCAAATTCACGGAAAAATATGACAAATCTAAAAATTTCGTAAAAATTTAATCACGCCTAGCTACCAATAAGGTCACTTATGGCAGTTACATCGGAGAAGATACTAAAATTCATGAAACGCAACGAAACAATACTGTACAGTAGAAATATAAAGCGCCCATACATAGTAACCGTTATTATAATTTAACAAATACTATTATTCAAACTACCTTTAGAAATCACATCGATACATTTAAATACGAAAGACAAAAATGAAACCCAGAAACTTCATGTAATCAATTCTCTGAAAATAACAAACCCTCTTACACTTTAGGGGAAGCACACTATAGACGCCACAAAAACGTTACTGGCCATCTAAGAAGGCTCCATTTCCGGGTGAACACTCGAACCAATGTTTCAACTGCATTAGTAAACCCGACTGAAGTTTTAAACAATAACAATTTTCCAAAACAGTTATTAAAAAATTAAAAAAATTAAATATTACTACCGAAAATTATTTTAACACATTAATTCCAACTTGAAAAGCTAAATTTCATAGGAATCACACTCGCAATTCACAAATTACATCTGAGAGGCAACTTTCTCCTGCAACACAAAACCCAGTATGGTTTGTAAATCACAAAAATCTTATAATTTATCGTTTCCAAATGAAACTACAAATTTGCAACGTTATTCTAAATAAGAACAGATATTATGAACTTAAAAATACACGCAACCTACTATGTAAACAAAAAAATTAAAACAAATTACTGCATAATGAAGAGTGTTCGCTTTGTGTTGTAAGCGAACCTCTATAAACATATTCCTAACCGAACCGAATTTAACTGCAGTACATCGAGAAACAATTTTTGTAACATTTTCTATGCAAACGCGCGAACGAAAAACCATTTTTCATTTTTAATACCCAAAATAAAATGTTAAACAAAAAAAAACACCCTAACACAATAAAATTTAATTTCAGAATAAAAAATTTAAACATCCCTAACCATAAAAAATCACGCAGAATTGTTTTGAAAATGAAAAAGAAAAAAAAAAGATAGACAACCGTAAACAGCCCACCTACAAAAATTAATGAGTATTAATGAGGAAATAAATCTATATAATTATATATATAATTAATATATAAGTATATGTTAATATATAAGTATATAATTAATGAGTATATAAAAAAATAAAAAAAATTAATTTATCGAAAATTTACGAAACAATTTCTCTATTTCAATTAAACAAATTTAGCTTATTTTCAAGTCTCACACAATTCATATACGGCAAGCATAATAAACTTAAACAGTCCGAATTGACCCAGTATGAATTAGTATCTTTAAGATTATTTTTCGACTGTCACTTAAAATTAACTTAACCTATAAAGCGAAGCGAACTTTAAAATTATACACATTTGATGTTAATGTGTCAGCCTTGCCCTAAAAGCCTGTAAACAACAAAATAAGCCTACCATTATCTACATCCAGTCAAAGAACAATCTCAAAAACTACCTAAAAAAGTCTGGAAAATTTTGTTACTCATTAAATCTCTTAGAAAGCTCTACTATATATAATAAATTAAATTGTGATTCAAAAATTGACCGAAAATTTTTTTTTAAAGTTTTTTTCGGCCCACCCTCTGATTATGTTTAATTTGGTAAAAAAGTAAAGCATGCAAATTTTGAATTAAAAAAATTAAATTTTAGGGGTCGCTACCATAAGTTGAAAATCAGACACAAAATAAGAAATATATGCTGTTTCCACACCACCCTTGAGGTAAAGCATACAGCGCGTTACCTTTTTTTTTAAGTGGAAGTTCCCCGGTAGGCCTATCATAACCACTCTACATTTTCAAATTGACAGTTCTTCTGTAATAATAATAAGACTTCCGTAATAATAATAATAATAACCTTTTGTTCATTATATTTCACTGTTAATTTCTTAATGATGATATTGTCTTCTTGTTTTTATTTGAAAGAGCAGCTCTATATTTCTTTACCACTTGGAGGAGATACTGCTTCTGTTCTTCATCATTTGTGATTAGTTTGTTGTATTCATCGACTAATCTAACTCCTCTTTCTGCACTGTCATTAACAACTTGAATATTTCTTATGACTTGTTTTACGTTGTTGTAGCAGTCATCTTCATTCCACTCTTCAGAGTTCTTATTAAGAAACGTTGATGGTAAACGAAGTCTATTAAAAAATTATTTTGTATTTGCACTAATAAAGTCTTCCAGTTCTCTGTTTTCAATAACTTCAGGGTCAATAACGGCTTTTTTCTCTGGATTTGGTTCGGCGCCGTTTTGCAATGCTTGCTTCATTCGGTTTTTAGTTTGGTGTAGCACGCCATCATCAAAGAAAGCAAATGCTATTAACTCCTCTGAAAGATACCATAAATGATTCATCATTTTCTTCAGGGCAACAGTTGCAATGCGTTCATCTTTTAGTTTGTACAGTTGCAGTTTCTTCAACATCTCTAAATGGAGACGAGGAGCGAGAACTGAAACTGACGCTGTAAACCAGGATTTAATATATATGTGTACAGCAAAGAGGCAGATATCTCTAAGGCCTTTTTCTTCTCTGGGTGTTAATTTAAATTGTGTTTTAAACAAACAAATTTTCATGGCATAAATGACTTGTGCCATCCATCTCGTTCAGTGAACGCCAGCTGGTCTTCTGAATGAAACTCCTCTCTTTGGTACTCCACCAAGGAAAATGATTGTCAGTTCCAGCAATTCTTTATAATCGTCACGAGGTTGATGTTCTTCAAGTTGAGTGGTAGCAAACTCAATCACTTCTGCTTTTATATCAGTAATACTGGGTATGGTATTTGGATCATCTAATGCTGTTCTGTAGTTTTTTGTGTCTAATTTTGACCATTTCATTCTAAATCGTTTGAAAATTGCAATATCAGGTCCTGATGATGCAGGCAATGAATGCGAAACAACAGCTTCTAACACTATTTCTAGTATGTGATGTCTGCAGGCCAGCCACAGCATACGTTTGTTCATTTTCTGTTCTAGAAGAACACAGGCACCATTTCTACGACCTGTATTCAATGCTGTGGTGTCAAAACACATACATTTTATTTTGTCTGAGATATCCCAATCCAAACAAGCTTTGGTGGACGGCATTTACAGTTAATTCTCCCGTGCTTGCAGTGATTTTTGGAACACCAAGAAGTTGATCAATGCCATCTCTTGAAATCAGTATAGGGAGTCGTTCAACAACTTCTTGTTCTGTTATGTCTTCTATCAGTTTTCCGTCCCAATGAATGGTTAAAGGAACATCAGCTTTGAACTCTTTCTTTTAATTTTCTCCAAATTTTTTCCGAAATTTTTCTCTTGCTCTTCTTATAGATGAATAACTGACATTGAATTCGCCTGCATTTTTTCCAAGACCTTCAATCGTTGATATCATCACTAATGATGCACTTCTATTGCTCATTTTTGTTACATCAAGGGCTGCAAACGATGTATCATCAAGCAATTTTTGTTTCTTTCGTACAGTCTGTTTAGAGGTGGATGGTTCACTAGGATCAACCGTAAACTCTTCATCAGATGTTGTATTTTGTCTTTCAGCACCAGAACTGCTAGTTGAGTCACTGAGAACTAGTTTCTTCAAATCTCGACATTTCTCTTGCTTTTCTTATGTTTAATTGTTCTTCCTTTTTCTTAGCATACTTTCTTTCTTTGCAAACTTTATCAATCCCATCCATTTTTTTTTCGCCCCTGTTCTCGCTGGAGTTTTAGAAATAGCTTATCTTCTTCAATATCAATTAGCTTCATAGCATCTGCATGTGCTATATCAAACAGGCTACCTAATTCTTGGTTCCATTTGGTTTGCTTATCTAATAGATTTTTTTATTGTTTCGCCTTATTCTCTTTATTTTTCTTTAATCCTTGCCATTCTTTGAACAGTTTCTCAATTTTGTCAACAACGTGCGACTTCTTTCTACTTGGAATTCCTGCTCCTCCCCATACTGCCAACACATCATTTGCAGTAGACAAGCAGGCTTCTCGAATTTTTTTTTTTTCTGTAAGCCATAAACAAAGCCATAGTTTCTCGCTTTGATGGAAGAACTGTTGTTTTAAGTGTATCTGATGGTTGTCCAATAAGCCAAACATTAGCATCTTTTCTTGTGTGCATAGCAGTACCCCTGCTAGAAGATGGCGGGGGTTCCATGACGAGAGTCGACAGCAGAACCTCTTACACTCACGACAGTCAGACGACTACTGAATTATAGCTGTACAGACAGTACAGTGTACAAGTGCCGGTTGCCCTCAATATTCGGTCACAACAGAGTGTAAATGGTTACAAGAGTGTTGTGTTTACTCAGCACTGTTAGCTCTATGTGCATTAACGCACTTATCACACGGAACAGATATTATAAGAAAAACGTCGCAGTTCAAAACTCAATTTCCCTAAAGTAAACAGAAAAGTAATAGTTTAGATTACGGTAGCGACCCCTAAAATACATTAGAATCACCTAAGATTTTGTATACATTACGTTTTTACAAAATTAAACATAATTAGAGGGTGGCCCAGAAAAAATCTAACAATCGATATTTTTGAATCACCCTAACTGTCATATATATATATATATATATTATTACCTAGAAATGCGTTCCAATTTACGCACAACCTTTTTAAAATTGTACCGTATAAAAAATGCATGACACAATCTACTTAAACACTAAAAGAATTTTATTCGTATAAATTAAGTGTAAAAATTTATTTACTAATCATTATTATTATTATTTTCATCACAATTATTACTAATTCAGAAAATGAAACACCAAAAACTGTAAACACAAAAAGGTAGGCTGTAAGACAGAGTAAAAGAAAAAGGATGAGTCACCGGCCCGCAAATTTTCAATTTTGAAACTTTTCTCTCCGACCGAAGCAACGAAAACTAAAGAAACAGCGCGAAGAAAGATGGAACAAACGACTCTCAAATTTCGACTCCAATTTTTGACTCAACATTACAACGGTCTCGACCAGATGACTAAGAGAAATCTTGAGTCAGAGCGTTTTTTTTTTTTTAAATCTAGACTCCATCTCCATCGAGACGAGGAAAGAAAAAAATAAACAAATTTTGCCCGCGGAAATTTCAGAGACGCTCCTACGACTACGAGAAGAATTTTTAAAATAATGGGTGCCATCATCGAATTTTGAAAAAAAGGGCATCAGAATTTGGTTAATTTTATAAATACTCTAAAACGGATAGCGAAACAGAATATCTACTAATTTTCTTCATACGGAGAACGTGGAAAAACGATTGTGATTAATCGAAAGAACACACGCACAAATGGTTTAGGCCATGGGCGGGGGGGCTAAGGTTTATTGGAGCCCCGTATATATAAATAAATAAATATATATAATAATTATATTATATATATATATATATATATATATATATATATATATGAATAAATAGATAGATAGATAGATAGAGAGAGGGAGGGAGCCTTGTGTTTCGTGTAAATAAAATTAATAATTGGATGACAGAGGTACTAAAAGTTGAATTAAACTTTATTGTCCTTCAAGCTTCAAGGAACTACTAATAATTTAAAAGAGTGTAATGATTGAAGCTGTAAATATATATATATGTTTAGTAGATTATGAGAAAGCTGAGGAATATATATATATATATATATATATATATATATATATATATATATATATATTACACACAGACCGTGCATGGAACAAGGAACTCTTCTAGGAAAATTAAATCCTCTATAGTTAGGCTGACCATACGTACCGTTTTGAACGGGACAGTACCGTTTGTTTTATATTTCCTGGCCGTTTTATGTACTTACTTTTTCATGAATACAGAATATTACATAACCCCCGTCCCTTTTTTGCCATCCCAATGTCCCGTTTTTGTCTCAAGGAAATATGGTCAACCTATCTATAGTCCGAATATAAATGACAAATACTATAATTTTTTCTTTTTCATGATGCTAGCCCGACGTGGGCAACGGGTCACTCACAAAGAGGTCCCAAAAATATAGCTTCCCTCACCAGCTATCTGTATTAATGCGGTATCTATGAAATTTATGGAGAAAGATTTTATCATCATAATTAGTAGTGAATAGGTGGCAAATAGCGTATATTCTCAGCTTAAGTCATGCAGGTTGTTTTGATAGTGGTAGTTATGTGTTAAAGAGTTGGTTTGTGAATGAAAAATTGTAAGATTTTGAACAGTGTACAACTGTACTTCCTTAGAGGTCGTGAAATTGCCAAGTTGTACAATGTGATAAGGGTTTACTATCTTACCCGTGATGTGGAGATGGAATACATGGTTACTTGGGCACTATTTCAAATTAACTTTCGACAATGATTTTTGCAATTTTGAAATTAAACGCTGTTCTGAACACTTACGAACAAATGAGGGTAAACTGCGTACTACTCTTTTCTTATAGGATTTGCTACTAAAGTAAAAGCTTTGTTATTTGGTTTAAACGAATTCCATCGTTATAAATCTAATTTAACCTTACCAGATCTAACCCAATTTAATTTCTACCTACCATAATCTAGTCTACACGGTGTCCTGAATATCTTGTTACACCTATGTAAATGTTACTCCACTGTTCTGTAACTATGGTAATGAAAGTATATAGTAGAAAACACTGTGAGACATTTTATTTTATACAGAATTATACAACATTGTACTGTAGTTTATACATAGTTATACAAAAGTTTATCATGCATCCAATGGATCTGTATGTAAACCTTCGTTCTCACTGCACAGAATGATTTTACGCCAGGTTCGGTGTTATGCTCCTCAGCATTTTTGGTGTTACAAGTTTAAAAGCATCCTTTACGGCTTCCTTTAGTCCGTCATTGGAATCATAACGTTTTTGAGAAAACTTTTCCTTTATAAATCCCGATAATGCATTGTCACAACTCGAGAGATCTGGGCTTCTCGGAGGCCATTTTAATGTTGCATTTTAATGTCCCAATCCATCGCTCAGAAACACCTCATTTAAATATTCACGAATCCTCAAGGAATAGTGGGGAGGTGCTCCATCCTCTTGGAACCAAACATCATTTAATATTCCGAAATTATACATAGGTGTAACAAGACTTTCGGGACACCCTATACTGTAACTCAATTACTTTTATATTGAAGTCAAATTACACTTAAAAGAATAATAAATTAGTGAATATTTCAACAGATGCGGGTTCATAGCATTTGAACACGTCGTTTTCATCAAGATTTTATCCTGAACACTGAGAAAACAAAATAAGATCTAGGTTTATATACTGTATAACTGAATTAGGTAGACTTCATTATTAAAGTTGATCCTATAACATAATCAGAATCAATCTAATCTAACTGAACTAAACCAGACATAAAATAAACTAATCTACCCTAACTTAACGTAATCTTTTTTTTTATGCAGGAATGAGGAGGCTAAGGGCGATTCCCATAGAGGAAGAGAACCAAAATGAAGGTCCAAGGTTTTCGAGATTCCTGGACACTGCGTTTGAAAGACTGAAGGTCATAGACAGGGGGAAACATGGACTGAGGGAGATTCAGTCCAATTTGTATTTAAAGACCTCGACATTATTCCGTATCAATTTAATTTCTGTTTATGCGATTCCATTCAATTCCTGTTCGAGTTTATTTCCCTCTCACATTTTCGGAGTATATTCTCACTCCATTTGACATAATTTCGTTTGATCAATTTTTAATATATCAGGTTGTAACATAAATTCTGCTCGATTAGAAAACGGACGATAGATAATAGAATAATTTCAAGATAATGTGAAATCGTTTTAGAAATGTTGCAAAATACACGCGGCGACAGGGTTGCACAGGTTTTATCACGATACAGAATGATACAGAATGACTTAGGCTAGTGTAGGCTTAGGCTAGTGTAGGCTTAGGCTGTGAGTATTTTCTATGGTGTTTTTCACAGTTACAACGCCACCCCTACGATATTACAGTAATTGAAAAAACATGGAGCCCACAAAAGAGATATTCGACACGTGATGCTGTATGAGTTCCATAAAGGATCTAACGCTAGTGAATCTGCAAGAAACAGTCAAAGAGTCTATGGAAATGATGTTGTGAGGGAATGGATGTTAGGAGATGGTTTGAGAAGTTCAGAAATGGAGACTTCAGTTTGAAAGATTATCAACGAACAGAACGACAAAATGAGTTAGATGAAGAGTTGCTGAAAGCAATAGTGGAGGAAAACCCAACAGTAACTGTAAGAGAACTTGGCCTGCAATTCGGCGTTAGCCATATGACCATTCATCGTCATTTGAAGCTGTTAGGAAAAGTAGCGAAGGTTGGAAAATGGGTTCCGCATGATTTGTCACAAACGCATCTTCAACATCGAATCGATATTTCCACATTACTGCATTCTCGGCAACTGCAGGCACCGTTCTTGAAACGGATCGTCACTGGGGATGAAAAATAGGCCCTCTATAACAATATTAAGCGTCGACATCAGTGACTTAGCTGTGAAACAAAGCCTGAACCTCAGCCAAAGAAAATTTTGCTATGCGTTTGGTGGGATATGCAAGGAATTATTCATTTTGAGTTTCTACCAGATAACTAAACAATCACAGCTGAAGTCTACTGCCAACAACTCCAACGATTGAAGATGGCAGTACAAGAAAAACGTCCTGCATTAATTAATCGCAGAGGTGTTCTATTCCACCAGGATAACGCGCGCCCTCACACTGCTCGAATCATCACTGCCCAATTGGAGGCATTTGGTTGGGAAAAAATGCCTCATCCACCTTATTCTCCGGACATCGCACCTTCAGACTATCATTTATTTAGAAGTCTGCAACACCATCTAGATGGACAAAAGTTGCAATCCAGGGAAGCTATCGAAAACGAAGTGATCGCTTTTTTTAACTCTAAACCAAGGGATTTCTTCGAATGTGGCATAAAAAACTTTTCTACAGGTGGGAGGAGGTTATAGAAAAAGAAGGGAATTATATTGATGACTAATTTGTCATGATAAGTCATTTAATTTTTGTTGTGAATAAACTAAAAATTCGAGCAAATTTGTCCTTATGTCATTTAATTTTTGTTCTGAACGAACTAAAAAATCAAGCAGAATATATGTTACGCCCTTATATATATATATATATATATATATATATATATATACACACACACGAGGGTAATTCAATAAGTATCCGCACTTTTTATTTTCACAATTTTATTTCCACATCTGATAAATTATAAACACATCACTTCTGAACATAGTCTCCCTGTTTCTCAGTAGAATGGACGCACAATGGGAGAGCGCAGAGATGTTGCAGAGATACTGTAATGTTCAATGCGGAAAAGGGGTGGGGGTATGTTGCAAAGGGGGAGGGGTTATGCAATGAAGGGTGGGGTATACAATGAAAGGGGTGGGGGTATGCAGTGAAGGGGTGTGGGGGAATGCTGTAGGTGCAACAATGGGTCATGGAACTTGGAGGCGGAGTTATCCCCCAAGAGAAAGACAGGAGAAAGAGAGAAAGGGAGGGAGGTGTTCACCTGGCAGGAGCCAAGTACATATTAAAACTTCAGCCGACCCGCCGTCCTCTTATAGGCCCCTAATCAGCCAGTTGTCTTAGAAGGAGCCAAGGGGGAGAGGGGGGGGAACTTCGGGGGGAGAAGGAAGGATGACCTCCCCCCAAAGGGGTTGCCTTAAACTAAGAGAGGAAGAGAAAGGAGAGACGGAGGAGGGCTTTGGGGGAGAAGGTGGGATGTCCCTACCACCCCAAAGAGAAACTAACCTAAGTCTTAACCTAAGAAGGAAGGAGAGATCTTTATTCCGCCGCAGTTCACATCTTTATGTAGGTCCCGAAGCCAAGCGGGTCTTATATAGAGGAAGGTTGAGTTGCCAGATACCACTTTTTATTTTAAATGTTCAGGTATACCTTATTAATGAGAGTTGCTAAATACCACCATTTATTTTAATTCACACGATTTACCAAAGCAAATGAACTTTCTCCTTACCATATATATATATATATATAAGAAAATCAATAAACAGAAAGAAGGTTAGTTATTAAAACGAAACCCGATATAAACATCGTTCTATTTAATTATGACAATCCTTTCTAGCTATTGAAAAACAAATTGTATCAGAAAAATAACATTACACACCTTTATATATATATATTTATATACATATATATATATATATATATATATATATATATATATATATATATGTGTATATATATATATATATATAAGAAAACAAGAATTATTTAAACATCGTTCTATTTACTTTTACAATCCTTTACACACGATGGAATGATCAAAAAATATAATAAAAAAATGTATAAACATCAATACAGGTGCAATACACACACACACACACGCACAATTATATTAAATAATAAATAAAATGGAAATGAACAAAATAACTTTGTTCTGCCTATTTAATTATGACAGTCCTTTCTTGCGATTGAAAAAATCAGAATGCATCAGAAAAAATAATATTACACCTTAAAAATGCAAAAAACTTCACTTTTTTCTACGTGAAGGTCAAAATATGAAAATAAAAACCTACTCTAATAGACAGAGTTTATTTCCACAACAGTTTCGACGCCAACTGGCATCCTCCTCGGGTGGATATTAGAGTGGGTTTTTATTTTCATATTACACACCTTATATATATATATACATATATATATATATACATATATATATATATATATATATATATAATATACAATACTTATTTAAACGTCGTTCTATTTGCTTCTTTCTTTCAAATCGTCTCTGGAAGAAAAAATGTATAAATTGGAGGCAAGTGAGCCCTCGAGGCAAAGGCTGACCGCAAGCTGGCGAGAATGGAATGTGGGTCAAATTTCCACTCTAAAAGACTCGCTTCGTCCCTTCAGCCTCCACGCGAAAGTTTTTCCTTGTATATAAATAGTTTTATTAACTTAGTTATTTGCCTTTACGTTTAATTTGTGTGGTATCATACTCAAATTAATGTCTCTGTTTTTTATTTTAAATCACTGTCAAAAATAATAATTATCAGAAATCAGCTTAAAGGTCTTTTTGAAAATTAATACACATGTACTTAGGAAGTACTCAACAATTGAATAAAATTACTTTTCCTAATGAATGTAAAACTAAATTTAAAATTCTTATATATATATATATATATATATATATATATATATATTATATATACACACACACACATATATATATATATATATACAGATACAGAGAGAGATTTTTGTCAAAGAAATTAAGGACACGCACGCACACACACACACACATATATATATATATATATATATATATATATACAGTATTATATATATATATATAATATTATATATATATATATAGGGTGGTACAAATTACAGTAGTAACAATAATAGCTAACTCAGTTTTTCTTTTCACCGAATAGTTCATTCTAACAATGGTCAAGCTTTTCACTCCGCCTAGAACTACAGTTTAACGTGGAAACCAAATACATTAATCCGGGCGGGGAGAAATTACAATGTCATCGCCCCGATCTCTCAACAGCACCCCCCGGCTAATCCACTAGGATACCTAGGGTACCCATTTATCAACCAACCTAAACAGACATTCATGAACTAAATACAAATTAATCACACAGCCACGCGAGAATTGGTAAGTGAAACCGAATACATTAATCCGGGCGGGGAGAAATTACAATGTCATCGACCGATCTCTCAACATCACCCCTGTTTAATCCACTATGATACCTAGGGTACCCATTTATCAGCCAACCCAAGCAGACATTCATGAACTAAATACAAATTAATCACACATCATCTACGAGAGAATTGGCAGGTGAAACCGAATACATTAATTAATCAAAGTTGAGGTCGAATACCATGGCCGCAAAACATAACAATGCATAAAATCTTCTAGATTTGATGTTTATGTCATAGGATATTACTGTGCTGTTAATGTCAGAGTAATAAAGAGTAGCGGCGCTAATTTTGTTTCCTGCGGTACTGAGCTGTGCCACTCTGATGAATATATTCCTATAACGAACTGCATCCGAAAAAGTGAGGCTCAATTTAGTATGGCCGCGATGAATATATTCCTATAACAACTTACGTCCGAAAAATTGAGACTCAATTAGTAGGGCCGCAAAATAATAAAATATTGTTGTGAGGGTTGATCAATATTGCATAAAGGGGTGGGTTGGGGAAAACCAAGTATGGATGCAAATATTGCCGTGGTAGAGAGAGCAAGGGGTAATACGAGCATTAAATGTACGGAGAGAATATAGAGACACCGTTAGTCGTCCAAAGCCTTGACCTGTTATATCGGTGTTACGATTGGTACACAAACTTATCATAGCCCCGCCCAGTTACAGTAACAACCAATCATTACGAACCGACTCTTAATCTTTTGGGAGCGGAGCTTGGTGATCGTGCATATAAAAGGAAATATTTCCAGCTGGGAGTAACAGTAGTTATTTTCACCAGTGAATAAACATTCCCTCTGCCAGTGAGTAAACATTCCCTCCGCCATGAATCAAGAAATTTATAGTTTACCAGATTTATATCAAGATGGTAACATTGTATCATTGTCTACAATTAATCTTTTTAACGCGATTGACCGGGATGGATTATTTCCAACGCAAACCGTTGATGATATTTGCAATAACGCTCCTTACGATCCGACGCAAGGGACCACCATAGAAATATAAGTGTCTATAACTATTTTTTGGAGTCAATTATTCACAAACTGCTAGAAAGAGGATAATTTCATCATAATATATATGGAGGGATGTAGTATCTCGTCAAATACTTCATTTAGGTAATCGCAATTATGCTAAAATCAATTCATTGAATTTTTATAGCAATCTTTTGCGTTTTTTTTATAAATGTTATTCGGAATTACCTCTTAAATGAACTTCTCTGAGCTATTCAAAGATATCTTCACATTGTAATACTCTTACTATATGTATACTCTGTATGTTTTTTATTAAAAAAGATTCAGTATGAACATTATTCTTTCTCTCTTTAAGGTCCGATGAGGATTTGTCACGTGTTATACAATCTTTTGAAGAACCTCGTGTCATGGACCTGAATACGGAGGATTTACCGAGCAGTCAGCCCAATGAATGTCACATCATTAACGAAATAATGTAAGTTTTTTTTTTGATCTTTTTGGGGGAAGAAGACAATGTATTTTCATCAATTTATTAAATGAAAGAAATCATGTTTTTAGTACAATAACCATCTTAAACTACAGAATATACAAACTAACGTTACAAATATATACACGAACAAAACATCATACTATACAACGAGTACGCACAATTGGAAAACGGCTTTTTATCTGTCTGCATACCATTTCATCGTTTCGTTGAGTGTGACACGGGTCGAATAATTTTTAAAAAATTTAAATTCTTTACCACGTGACATATGCATGAGAAATGAAATGCAGTACATTCCACAAGTATTACTAAAATATCCTTGTAATCGGAATGGGTTCCATACAACTTCGGGGATATGTAACTGATCGAGAAATTTTACAATAACAGGGTCACTCCAGGGTTGAGTCCGAGTGAATCAAAATAGTACAGGCGGTCCTATTTTTAAAATAGATTGCAAACCAATGAATCCCTTCATTACCAATGACATCTGTGTTCACAATAAGACTACCGCATCTCGCGTAGTTGGCAAATTCAATGTTTCATTCTTCGCAAACACGCCGATAAATTTGGAACGTGTGATTCGTTCACTATTCATTACTCTCTGAAGTGTATTCGCATCCATTTTAAAAGTCAGTGATAACGCCCCTAAATCTGTCTACTTCTATTAGGGCTTGCGACTCGAGGTATACTAGTACACTAATAGGCGCGTCTATAGGCTTGGTGAATTCCAACCTCACTGAGATGTTTCCGCTCTGTTGTGGACTTAAATGCGTATTTACGCTAGCAGATAAGTCAGGTGTAATGTCAAACGGATAAAGGTTAAATTGATCAATGAATTCTTTCTGCGTTACCCCATTACCGAGCTCATCACAATCACCTGCAATATGGGCCAGATTACTATAGGCTCTCGCGCAAAGAGGTAACACAGCGTCTGATGAATAGTCCGTATCCAATGTTCCTCCCAACGCAATGCCATTAACGTATAGTTATATTTTTAAGTCCGAAATTCTCGAATTTAAAGGCACTCTTTTTATATTTTCCATTCACCGAAGCATGGTTCTGCATTCCGATTAATATCCTTTTAGGAAGATTTCCCAGGGCGATGTTTTCTATCTGTTTCGATGCCAACCCTGCAGGCACCGTATATAGTTTGATTTGTACTCTGTTAATAGGGTATTTCACTGTAGCGTTTAGTAAATTTTTCTCAATTTCTAGTTGTTTTGGTGAACTTAATTTCACTCGCCGTACGCGGAGGTATGTCTCCATAATGTGAACCACAACGGGTTTTGCTCCCTCTTCTTGATCAGCATCCAGATTTAAGCAGATCTCAGGACTCGTGCGGGTGAGCTTTATTTTCATATCCACCCCATTCACAAGCAACTTCTCCTGGAATGTGAAATCTGTATGCAGACGTCCAAAACACTCGTATATCTTTTTAGAATTTTTAAATTTGTCCTTTATACTACTTTCGTCTTTAGTTTGATAATATCCCTCGGCACTTAAAAAGGTAGCCTTCGCTTCTTCTTTGGAAAAGTTGAGGACATTTTCCAGATAGGCTCGTAGGTGATAGTACCCCGTGCCTGCCGATATGTTGACCTGATTTAAATATACGTCACACTGGTTGAATATGGAGTGCAGAAAGTTTGTTTCAGGGTATACAGCATATTTGTCATCGCAGTCCGTTCCATCAGAATGGGCTATACGTAGTTTAGCGTACATGTGCACACAGCTTGGATCAAAAAAGTAAGGGCCTGAGCTGGGTATCACGAATTCTATAGGCACTCGGGGAACTAATTGTGTTTAAAGGGTTAATTGTAATAAAGTCACTGTGTTCAATAGAAACTTGAGTTGGGGCATCTCAAAGAGGGATAGCTCCGATTTACAGCATTGTGAACTACACGGATGGATGAAGCGTGCCATGACGAGTTAGAAATAGTGCCTCCTCTCACAAGTAGTAAACAAACTATGATTCATGAGATCAATGTCCTTAGCTTATATCAGTCAAAAAATGGTCAACCATAGGTTTCATTCGCTTAGAACACTTCTTTTTTGATATCCTTTTACGTTTAATGCCACGTGGTGGTAATCCCTTCTTCCGGTCAGTCCTCTTCTTCTTCCCACCACCACGCATTTTTCTCTTTGCATCTTTGATGATTTCATCCCGTGTACGTTTTAAATGTTTTTTTAGAGCTTCTTTAGGTTTAGCCCCAGCCAATATGTCTTCTGCAGTGTTAAGACCTGATTGTAGCGCTTTCCTCCCGAGGTATCTGGCACCCCTCTTCAGCAAAGGAACAGCCATACGTAGTATGGTTGAAAAAATGGACCCAAGTCCACTACCACGCTGGTATCTCACCCCTAGATAGACGGTGAAAGGCTTTCTGTCCATTATAACTCAGTGCGTGGAAAGTGCATCTTCACTGTTAAGCTCCCGTCACCGAATGGGAGATTTTTGCCCTCAATCGTTCTTATATATTTTGAGATATTGGTTATTAGATTAGTTGCGACATTCACATAATGGGGTCTGTCATATGTAATACTCAAACTTCTTTCTCTATGGTTGGGAATGTGAGCTATGCGCAGCAGGCGTGCCTGGGTATCCTCAAGAAACTGGTGCTCCACTATATTGCTGTAAATATAGCACATGTCTGGGGGCTGAGAGCTTTCATCCAATTTCTCCATCTTCAATTGATACATTAAGCTGGACAAGTCATGCTGTGCCTCATGAAAGGTATCTCTTTGGAAGGCTGATCGATAACGCCCCTGTTATAACTTTGAACACCCTTCCGTCTTTAATATTTCTGTTAGCCTTTGATTTTAGGATTAGAGTATATGCGGGGTTTCCTTTGTTTACGATTTCGTATAATAAATCATTCGTAAGATTTGAGTTTTTTAAACTTATGCTTAAGTCTCTCACAACATCCTCAGCCCAACCATAACGGCCCGGACCTAGTGTTACTACTGTATTGTAATACCGTGCAACCTTAGTCCGGGCGATACGTATAGTTTCATCCTTAGTTACCCCAGCTTTTGCACACTCATTACAGTCTCTAAGAATCGTGAAAACGTTATCTTTATAATCCATATTTAAAAAGAGGGTGTCCAGCTGAATTTCACATATCCCCACATACGAATCAAGACCCAATTCAATGGGTCCGTAGAGATCTGTTACAAAGTTGGCTAGTTTGTTGTTAGGGTGTGCAGACAGGGACGAGGAGGACGGGAGTGTGACGTAGAAATGGTTAGGAGTCATGTTGCATACTATTTAAGCTTCAATATTGCATCAGCTTTTTTATAGGTGTTGAAGATTTCTGGGTACCCTAGCCATTTCACCAGGTACATTTTTCTCTTTCCTGAACTTTTGCTTCCTAAAATTTCTCAATTTTAAACACATTTTTTCCTAAATTAAATGCCACTTTCTGCAATTCCTCGCGGTAAAAGCCTCCTGAGATTTCTTCCCCATTCAAATCTTCAACGTAATACATCATTATCTCACCTTTAGGTCTCACAGCCCAAACTTTAAAAATCTCACGTGTCCATCCTTGCTCAAATCCCTTCGCGAATTTATTTCCCGAACGCGACAGCCTTACATAATCAATGATTTTGAAACGCGCAGACTGTGGTGGTGTTCCATCTCTTCCCACTTCTGGGCGCGTACCTCTTTCTAAAACTTCGTTAGGTGTTGTCCCAATCATGCGATGGTGTTAGCGGTTGTAGGATGAGGCCAATGATTCCAGAATGTCTAGAAATCTGTATGTGTTTTTATGTGTAAAATAACCGTGCATGCGTTCCTTTATGGTACGTTGAACTCTTTCAGCTAAAGAAGCCTTATGTATAGAATTGGTAGTGTAATAGCTAATATTAAACTCTGTCAACATGTTTTGAAAAACACGGCCTGTAAATTCCTTTCCCATATCCGTACAAAAATAGCCAGGAACCATGTTTTCTTTTAACATCAGTGTTTTGGTGGTTTTAGCAACTGTTTCAGGTGATTTATATTTCATAGGAATTAGCCAAAGATACATCTAGAGCAGTGGTTCTTAACCAGGGGGGCGTCGGTAATTTCCAGGGGGGGCGCGATCCCTTGGGGAAAAACAGGAATTTCTCTAATTGTATTTGTTATTCTCTTAACGAGCATAAAATCTGGGAGAGAATGTTATTTTGATGCAAGGGGGGCGTGGAGGGAAGGACCAATTCCTAGAGGGGGCATGGTAGTAAAAAGGTTAAGAACCACTGATCTAGAGAATACATCTATTACACAGGTCAAAAAAAAACATTTTTTTTCGTTGCCAAGGAAATTCGTACGAATTTAGGGTGTTTTGGGGTTGCTGAATTCCAAAATGAAAGTAGTTTTTCCGATTTGGCTCTAGTTCTTGAGATAATGAATACCCTCAATTAATAGGAAACGTAACCATAACGCGTGCATATGGGAAACTACCAGAACATTCTAGATGGTGAGACCGAATAAAATGCCATTATGTATTTCATGTGTTTACTTTTGTATGATTTGAGACAATTTCAATGCGATTTGTAAGTAGGCTCCGCCTGAACATTAAATTTTTTGCATTTTTACGTGTTTCAATGGGGTACCAATTATCTCATAAATTAGAGCCAATCTAGCAAAACCGATGTCATATTCGGAATCAGCACCACAAAGTTACCCCAAAATCACTCTAATATGATTGGCAATAAAATGAGTGTTGACCAGTGTTATGAATAGAATGTAGCGGTAACCATCGTTATACACAGAATATCTTTGCATGTCTGTTAAATCTGCTTGCTAAATAGAGTCAATCGAAGCAGCTGTTGTCTTAGCTGTTTTAAACCTTTTTCTCACAGGCTTATGAAGTGTATACTGTATAAGCGTCCTGCTCCCGCAAAAATCTCTCAACATCTTTTTTTCCTACTCCGTGAACACTTCTGTTCAGTCTATCTACTCCGTACGAAGCTGGGTAGAAATGTCATAATAACGTCTTCTTAATATGTTAGCCATTTGCGTATTTTAGAGGCACGTGGGTAGGGTTGACCGTTGTTTAACCTGTTCTTTCTCTGCTTCAAAGATGTTACCGCCGGGGGTGATGGCGTCTTCAACTGTGTCACGTGCGTCGCATGTTCCAAGTCTTTTATCCTGTTCAGATATCCTATCAATGTTTTGGGGACATTTATTTGTTGTAGTCTTGCTTTAATATGCTTCCATCCTGATGGTGAGGGCCTATCCCACTTTCTCACCAGATCATGGACAATGTCTACGATATTCGATCCCTGTACCTTTGATCCTTCCACAATGATCTCGCCTGTATCGGTCCATTGTATGGCTGGGTCCTCATTCAAAAGATTATAGACTTAAACCTTTATTCCTCAATGTATGTGGGAGGATGCTTTTTAATACATGCTCGATGTTCTGTGTTGCTGAACCTTTAATCTTTGGTTGGTTAGCTGTATCGTCGGGTACAGGTCCTATGTCACCATGTCCATCGTTCTCTGTGCTGTCCCTGATAACCACGGGAATCTCTGTCGGGTTGTTATAATTTTCGTACTCGTGAAGAAATTTTTGCAGAGCTTCTTGGTATAAGATTCTTTTCTCATCAGGTGTTTTTTCACTGTTTAATGGGGCTAGCAATTCGCTTTCCATTCTTTTAAGTCTGCTTTTAAGGGGATCTACATCCGTGTCTGGATTCCTTTGCAGTGAGACGTACACCTCGTGTGGAATCACTACCACTTTCTTCATTATATTAATCTAGTCAGTAAAGGACCCAAAACTGAAAATAACATGTGGAGGAATGACCCTCCTGTTTGTACAATAATTCGTTTTTTCTTCCCTCAGTTTGACTTTTACGAGCGAGTGCACGTATTATGTTCTTGTAACGGCGTAGGCAATTTATAACGTTAAGACAGATTTCACAGATGCATTTTAAAATGTCGGAGTCGATATTTTTAATAAACATCTGTTGCATTGCCCGGGGCAGTCGATGATAGATTTTTATTAATTCACTGTATTTCTTTAGCCTCTTTGTCATTCTGGAATATACACCGTTTCAGGCTCGTTTGGAAATATATTCGTTCTTAGAAGCACCCTAAACGTGTTTCGCGGATGAAGGTCGCAAAGCAAATATCCGTAACGCGTACTTGTAGCTTCTTTATGCGTGAATAAGACTAGATATTGTGCATTTAACGACACGTCGCGCATATATCTATTTTTGAAAAATAGATTCTGATTAATGTAGAACACGCTTATGTTAAGATGGTGAAAGAATACTGTAAATGTCTCGGCAAACGTTTTATCCATCTCCAACATGAGATCGTCAATTACAATGACTGTATGTTCATTTCCTTTTAACGAATTAACATCATATACGCCTTTGTGGAACAAAATATCATCTTGGTACTCGTTGAACACTGATTGATACGTCGAATAGCACCATATAACTTTATGCACAAATTTTGAGAACATCTCTCCCTTTTCTTTAATGATTTTAAATATAAATACAGTTTTATCACAACCTGTAGGTCCAAATATAATACATGTGGATCGGCTCGTGAACCTGAATTTTTCTACAGAGTCCAATTCTAACACGTCACACTCCTAAGTGTGTCATTTACAAAATATTACAAGTTTTGAGTGCTACTCCTTATATTCTACAGTCTTGTTTTTCTCTTCTTCCACAGAACCGTGAATGACGACGAGGTACAGCACCCCATCATCGATATTACAGCTGACCCCAACTACAGCGTAGTTGTGATCACAGATTCCTTCCCCGCCGACGAATCCTCACTAGCGATACCTGTAGCATGCGACAATTCAAAGCGGAGACATGATGAAGAGCCCTCCACGTCAGGTATAAAGCGCGCAAGGATTGCGCCGGTTGTTAGACCACCAGTAGTAGAGCCCCAACCCTCTACTGTACGTCTTACGACACAACCCTCACAATAGTACCTTCCTCAAATAAAAATATATCCCCTTATTCCTGTACAACTCCGTGTATATCCTCCGCAGCAGCTTCTTGCTCTGTTGAGGATGGCATAACATTCGAGTTGGTGCGTACCGATGCCCCCACTCCAGTCTTGACTAGAAATCGGTATATAGTCAGGGTTGATCCTAGATCTGTGTATAGCAATGGTGTTGAACACGGACTACGGCGCATAGTTGAGCGTATTGTAGGGTTTGCCCTTCAGAACCGCGACGAACGTGAAGTCAGGACGATGCTGTCTATTGGATTCGGGTCAGATGACGGAGATGTAGATGATTTTTGGGTAGTAATACCTTTCAGACGTTTGGCAACTGAAGATATAAAGTATATATTAGGCCGTATAATGTAGGCCTCTCAAAGTAGTATAGCCTTCAATATGGACAACTTCACAATAAGACCGTGTATACCGTGTTGCGGGTCATAGCGCCACACCTTATACTCATAACTTCAATTCTCAGGCTATTTTTAGGCGGCATATAAACGTCGATCGTGGTTGCGGCTTTATAGCAGTGGTCTCAGCACGTATGTTTACTGTACTAAATACACGGACCCAAAAAATATAGTTGCCTACGGTAGTGGAGCGTGCCCGTAAACTAGCTGTAGACTGTAAACTTGAGTTTGACTGTAATATGGGTCCTGAAGAACTGAGAAGGGTAGAACAGGAAATGAATGTTCGTATAGTTGTATTTGGAATGGATGATCGTCGTAGGATTGTGTGTTTTTAAAAGCTGTGTGAGATATCGTACAAGACCCCTACTTATTTTAGGATTGTCAGGAACAACGTATCTCCCCATCCGTAATATAAGGGACCTTTACGCGAGTTATGATAAAAGTCGAAAATATGGGCGACATCATGATTTGTGTAAGGGATGTATCGAGTTTTCGGATGATATAGTGAAACATTGTAAAGATTGCCACATGGTATGTGAGCAGTGTAAAAGCTCCAAATGTGAAAACCGTGTAGTTGAAGCTGAGAAGAGGGACTGTGTGTGTGTAGACGCACATTTTTCAATAATAACTGTTTCGAGCTCCATAAATCAATTGGCACGTGCAGGAAAATGAGAATCTGTGAATGTGGTATGTTTCATATGATGGATAATTGGGGGAATTTCAGGCATAAATGTTATGAAATTCACTGTCCTACATGCCATGAGAAATATAAGGCGGAAGGAGTAAAGCACGTATGTTATACGAAAAATGCTATGCCTAAAATTAACCCTTGTATAAGTGTGTACTGCGATATAGAAACATACACGAACGTAGAAACCAAAGAGGTTATTCCACATTTACTATCTGTGATGAGTCTATGGAGATCGAGTATAATGAGTGTCACAAATGCGGTAAACGTACAAACGTTTTTAAAACGAGTGCCTACGATAGCCCTGTGACATTCTTTGTGTCCTATATTGTCAAGCTAGCGGACAAGTTCAAAAAAATTACTGTATATTCTCACCCATAACGGGGTAAAATTTGGCACACAGTTCCTTTATAAGGAGTTGCTTGAGCATGAGTCATCTGAGATATTTACAGGTGATCCCTTGAAAAGAGGCAACAAACTAATACAGATGCAGATAAGAGGTAATGTACAGTTTAAAGACACTTTATTATTCGCACCTTGTAAATTAGCAAAGCTACCCAAGGTGATGAGTGTAGCTGCTGAAGTTTCAAAAGGATATTTCCCTTACACATTCCTCACTAGCGAAACTTTAAATTACGTAGGACTACCTCCACACAAACGTTACTTTAACTATGAATGTATGAGTACAGATGAACATGAAGATTTTAACCGATATTTCAATAGTTTTAATGAATGTAGTCCTTATAATATAGTTGATGAATGTGAGCGTTATTGTGTGAATGATGTGCGCGTGCTTAGAGTGTGTTTCCAAGCCTTTAGAAGGATGTACATAGGCCGTTTCAAATGCGATCCGTTGCAAGTCGCAACCACCATTGCCTCATTATGTTTTACGGTGTTCAAGAATAAATTTATGCCTAAAGACACATTAGCCATCATTCACAGAAACAACCCCCGCAGTTATGGCCACAAGGCTTTTTACTGGCCCATACACCTACATCAGCAGACAGGTGTATACATAAAGCACGCCCGCCACACGGGTGAAGTACCCATTAAAATTAATGGTCGTGTTTTTTGGGTTGATGGACAAAGTGAAAACCGTGCCACTGGTGAGAAAACTGTGTACTCCTTTAACAGTTGCTGGTGGCACGGATGCCCACGTCCTGAGTGTGGAATCGCAGGAGATATCCACGGTAGATCTCCTGCCGACTGTCTTGCGTGGACCCGCACCCGCGATCAACTTATAGGATCCCAGTTCACTCACAAAGTCTTGTGGGAGTATGACTATGATGCACGGATGGAGACAGACGGAGAGTACCGTGAACAAATAAACACGATCAAGCGTTCAATGGTGCTGGATCCTCTCAAATGCGGTGATAGCTTGTTCGGAGGGCATACAAATCCCTTCAAGCTATACTTTCCGCCTACGAAGGGTGTGAAACTCCATTACTACGACGAGTTCTCAAGAAATTTGAAGAAGTACTATTTCGGCCTTTCTTTCATAGACGTACTTCCCCCTCGCGATTTATGGATGCCGATATTACCCGTCGTTATCGATCACAAACTCATGTTTCCCTTGTGCGTGAAGTGCGCAGAAGAGAACAATGGTGATTGTGACCATACAGCCCAGCAGCGTAAGATTAGAGGTGTATATACAAGTCCAGAGCTGGATCTAGCTGTTCGCCATGGCTACAGCATACTAAAGATACATGAGGTGTGGAGGTTTCAGAAGTTACCCAACCTTTTCACACCAAATACAAACGCTTTTTTGAAAGATAAGGTCGAAGCATCAGGTTATCCGCGAGGAGTTGATACCGAAGATGAAAAATCGGCCTATATTCAACGTTACCGTGACCCTGAAGGTATACAGCTTGACCGTTCCCAAATTGTAAAGAACCCTGGCAAGTGCTTTAGTGCAAATTTGTGTCTAAACAGTCTTTGGGGAAAATTTGCACAGAATACCGGCAAATGGAACGTTCATTTGGCACAAGGTTATAGAGAAGTCTGGGATTATGCCAATGCTTCCGATAAAGAGGTCATGGAGATCATGAAGGTAGGTAATACTTACATAATAAAGTACAACAACAGTGAATTGGCCACAGATACCTCACGGGTTACAAACATGCCTGTAGCCAGCTTCACAACGGCCTACGCACGCATCAAACTTTTGGGCTTATTGCATTCTCTTGGGCGGAGGGTATTGTACGCTGATACAGATAGTGTGATATTCACAGAGAGGGATGATGAATACATGCCACCTATTGGTGAATTCCTCGGTGAGTTGACTGATGAGATCAAGGATGAGTATGGAGACACCGCATACGCCGACTCTTTTGTCTCAACAGGACCAAAAACTTGTGGGGTACCGGTGAGGGCGGGGGAGGATATGAAATATATTGTGAAGGCAAAGGGTATCACGCTCAACCATGCGAATCGGCGGGTCGTTAACTTTGAATCGTTGAAGGATCTAGTGTGCTTGGTCGATGATGAGGGTGATCGGTCTCCCCAACTAACTGTAGGCACCCACAATTTTCGGGCGCAGAAGGTGGGGGCGTGAAGGAACTTAGGGGTACTAAGGTGTGCCGTAACACCTATAGGAAACGTTACCAGCTACCTGGTACCTATGATACCGTACCCTTTGGATACCATAATCTTTGATGTGTCTATTGTTAACTTATTTATTACACGTATTTGTAAATATATATGCCTTGAATATAATCTTTGATGTGTCTATTGCTAACTTATTTATTACACGTATTTGTATATATGTATATACACCTTGAATATTTCGTTTATTAAATAAATGGTGTTTCAATTAGCGTTTCAATTTCTCCTGTGTGTGTGCGTGTGTGTGTGTTGTGTGTGTGTGTTGTGTACAGAGGAGAAAGTTCTAAACTCCGCCCACTGTAAGACCAGCAACGTGAGTCATGCTACTACCTGGGCTTCCCTGCGTGCTCAGTTGATTGCAGTAAGCCCTGGACATCAGACGTGTATTCTCCCGCGTAGACAGAAAATAGTAATGGCTACCTTTAATATTGCTTGTTCAACGTTTATGAAATGGTATTCTGCAAAGTGTCAAGATGTAGTGGACACTGAAAAACTCCCTATTCCACCCTCCTTTGATGCTTTTAAGGTTACATTGAATCGTGCGAAGGAGCAAGATGTACAAATACTCTATGGCTATTCTGGTGAGAGCATTGTAGGATTTCGTGGGACAAGTGATGTGTTGAACTATGTTGTAGGACTGAACTTTATAAAAGCTTACATATACCGTGAAGTAAAAGAAACAACACCTGCAGAAGAGAAACAACTGTTATGGATTGTGAGTCTTCTTGATGAGTTGGGTGACAAGCGTTATTATGTCATGTTGCATCATACCGAGTACTCGTACCTTGCTACTGAAAATGTAAATCTCGTCATCATGGAGAATCTTAAGTATTTTTATCACTATATTAATATATATCATGACGAAGTTTGTAGTGAGGTTGTGGTTAATGCCCTGTGTGACTTTTTAACAGACTTTAGAGATGAGTATCGCTTGTTAAACAGATTTGAAAAATATGGGCATATGTTCCTCTCAAATAGTGCGCCAGAATGTGAAGATGTTTAGTTTGTGGAAATGGCGAGTGGTAAAACATTAAAACCGTTATAAAATATGTTTAGTTCGTGAAAATTACCCTGAAGGAAAATGCCTGGTGCGTATTCGGGGAAGTGGGAGTGATAAAACATCAAAACCGAAATTAATTCTTGACCCGGAAAATTTCTCAAAACACCTGCCCAATATAATGGAATACAACGATTCATTTTGGAGCAGCGCCGTACACGTTTCATTAGCTTATGGTGTGACTCATTCCTCCCGTCGAACCGTCGCGTTGCATGTGCCTCATAGTTATCTCAGAGCTTGAGCCGAGTGGACGTGCGCTCCTCGAATACGATGGAACTTCCTTTGAGCAGCATTCTCAACGCCGTGTACGATGTGTCCGTGACGAAGTCGTTGCGCGTGTTCAGGCGTAAATCCGTTATCGTTAACTATGTACTGGAAGCGGATTGTAGACAAACAAACAAACGGAATGTTGTTTATTTAAGTGTCGAGGAGATGAATAGAATCTTCGTGATTGTTGAGAAGTGGAGTGAAGATCGTTATAAAATTCCTACAGGTGTAGGTACAGAAAGAGAGCAGATTAGTGACACCCCCTCATACGCCGTTGTATGTACGTTGTGTATAAATAACGATCGGCCATGCATTGATATACGGTTGATGTGGCAGAATGCTTCTGATAATAACGCTCTTGTCCCTACGTGAAATCGTTTCATCCTCGACAGAATGTTTGAAATCGTCGGATTCCGCAAGCTGAAACCTATATTAGACGCGCGTGTCACGGATATGCTTTATTTTGATACGGTTCTTAAATACGCATACACCGCTCTGCTCTATGGGTTTACCGAGTGTAGGGTTGAACAAGGTGAGTCAGGTCTAGAGCTGGACGTTTATTTAAAAAGTTTAGACTCTTTGAAATATCATGAACTTTGGTACAAAGCAATTGATCGGTACAGGGCTGAGCTCACCTACACCGTTCACCCTGAAGAACTCTTTCTTTATATAACGAGCAGCTGTCGTAACGACTTAGAAAATTATTTCAACTGTCGCCATGCAGTGTGAAGAAGAGTTTACGAATGAAAAGCTCGGATCGGTAGAAATAAACCCTCGATTGGAAAGGCGTGTTTATAAACTTGTGTTTAATAATGTGGCTAACGATGAACTCTTTGTGCGTGCTTTTGATTGTATTCTAGACGTATTTAAAGATAACTTACCAAACTGTTGTAAAGTGGGCACAAAAATAGTACTGAACGATATGAAGGCCCTTTATATAGAGCATAGGTATCCCTATACCTTAAGCGGTGAAATATTATTAAACCGCGGATACTGCGTAATGCAGAGCAATAACGATGTAATTTTAGACTCGATTAAGTGCGAGTTTAGTGTTTTGAAAAAAAGTGAAATGTATTTATATATTTAACATAATTGTCTGTATATATATATTTCGGCTGTACTGCTATATTGATGGCTATACGTTTTGTATTTATTTTTATTTTGTGCAGAAGATAAAGCGTATTTATTTTTTTATTTAACATAATTGTGTGTGTGTGTATTTCTGCTATATTGATGGTTATATTATTTCTTATTTTTTATTTTTTTGTTTTTTGATCATTCCACTCTATTTATTTCCTATATATTTACAATATTTAATAAACAGAATGATGTAATGTTGTTTTATTTAATTCTTTTGGTTGTAAACAATTATACCAAATGGCTGGTTACGCCTTCTAAACCTACTGACCGATTTCTAAGCCAACTGCTAAGAATTAATTAAATAAATGGTACAATCTGGCAACTCAACCTAATAACGTATACCTGAACAATTAAAAGCACTATTTGGCAACTCGTGTGAATTAAAATAAATGGTGGTATCTAGCAACTCACCCTAATAATGTATACCTGAACAATTAAAAAAAAAAGTGGTATCTGACAACTCAACCTGTACAAGCCATTTACGCCTCTAAGCCAACTGGCGGATTAACCCAATTGGCTGATTAGGGGCCTATAAGAGGACGGCGGCTCGGCTGAAGTGTTAAAATGCACTTGGCTCCTGCCAGGTGAACACCTCTCTCCCTTTCTCTCCTTCTCCTGTCTTTCTCTTGGGGGATAACTCCGCCTCCAAGTTTCATGACCCTTTGTTGCACCTGCAGCATTCCCCCACCCCCTTCTCTGCATGCCCTCCACCCCTTCATTACATACCCTCCCCCTTTGCAACATACTCCCACCCCTTTGCAACATACCCCTCCCCCTTTTGCAACATTGATCATTATCTCTGCAACATCTCTGCACTCTCCCATTTTGCGTCCATACTACTTTTCTCAATACACTTAGTCCAGCGATCTACAAGTAACTGGTCAAGCCTACATCTATGTCGTAAATGTAGATTACGAATAGCAATGGGCCTAACACTGAACCCTGAGGGACACCGCTACCTACATCCAGCCACCCTGATTCCCTACCATTAACTACCATTAATTAACAACGATTCTCTGTTTCCTGGCACGAAGCCATTCCTCCAACCAGTTAGCTACCTGACCGCGTATACCGTGCGCTTTGATAACTGTTGATAGATTGGGTATAGTTTAAGGTAGTAAAATTAAGGTTTTTGTGGTTCGGAACCACAATACGTAATTACAAACACGGTTAGGTAGACCAGCCATGAGTGCCTTTGTTGTTCTGAAATATGATAACATGATACCATTATAACATCAGGAATCTTCAAGCAACTGCATATATAAAAATTTAAAGAGATATTTGAAATACAGATGTAATCCCTATTGTTCAGAGTTGCAAAACAATCTGCTCTGACCATATTCCGGTGCTGTTCTTCCATCCCCTCCTCCCTCTGACTTTATTATGTTTGAAATTAGAATCTTTTCCAAAGATGTTCTTTCTGCCCTATCTGAGCTCAACTCTGGAAGGCATACGGTTCTGATGGTGTTCCTCGTGTTGTTCTTAAGAACTGTGCTTCTGTGCTCACACCCTGCCTATGCAAACTCTTTTATCTTTGTCTTTCATCTGATACTTTTCCTTCCTGCTGGAAGTTCTCTTTCATTCATCTGTCCCAAAGAAGGGTGACCACTCTCAACCCTTCAACTATCGTTCAATTGCTTTGAGTTCTTGCCTTTCTAAAGTTTTTGAATCTATCCTTACATCTCACAATCTTCTTTCAGACCGTAAGTATGGGTTCAGCAAGGGACGCTCTACTGGCGATCTTCTTGTATATCTCTCTGAATCTTGGTCATCCTACTTTCGGGATTTTCATGAAACCTTTGCTATTACGCTAGCCATATCAAAAGCTTTTGATAGAGTCTGTCACAAATCTTTAATTTCCAAACTGCCCTTCTTCGGTTTCTATCCTTCTATTTGTGACTTCATCGCTAATTTCCTTTCTGACAGATCTATAGTTGCGATTGTAGATGGTCACTATTCTTCTCATAAAGTATTAACTCTGGTGTTCCTCAGTGTTCTGTCTTGTCACCCACTCTTTTCCTTTTATTTTTAATGATCTTTTAATGCGCACTTCCTGTCCTATTCACTCCTATGCCGATGATTACACTCTAAACTTCTCCACCCTCTTCTCAGAGCGTCCCTCTCAACAATCACTCCATGATTTTCATAGGACGGCTGTGGTACACCTGACCTCCCTCTGATTTTTCTGGCATCTCTGATTGGGGCAGAGAAAACCTTCTGGCTTTTAATGCCCTCGAAAACTCAGTTCCCCCATCTGTCTACTCGTCACAATTTTCCACACGACTATCCCATTACCTTCAGCAATACAAAATTAAATCCTTCCTCTTCTCTTAACATTCTTGGCATTTCCTTTTCTCGTGATCTTTCCTGGAAAGATCACATATACTGCCTTTCGAAAACAGCTTCTATGAGGTTAGGTGTGCCGTACCGCCTCCGCGGTTTCTTCACCCCTACTCAGTTGCTCTTTCTGTGCATGGCTCTTGTCCGCCCCTGTATGGAGTATGCTTCTCATATATGGGGTGGCTCAACCCACACAGCCGTATTTGACCAGGTGAAATCAAGGGCTTTTCGTCTCATCAATTCCCCGCCTCTTACTGTCTTCAATCCCTCCCTTTTCCTGCAATGTTGCCTCACTCTCTCGTTACTATCGGTCTTATAACGGACACTGCTCTTCTGAACACTCTAACTGCAAACGTCCTCCTTTAAGGAGAGTACACAGCACCAACATTTCGACAATTTTTCATTCCTTTTCTATCCAATTCTCTAAGGCAAGAGTTAATCAGTATTTTCAATCTTTCATCTACTCAACGGATGAAGTCTGAAACAATCCATCGTGCCCCCTGTCTATGACGTCCAATCTTTCAAACGCAGGGTATCCAGGCATCTCCTAAACCCTGGACCTTGATTTTGGCTCTCTTCTTCTTCGATGGGTGTGGGGTGGGTACTTTTGTGGGCATTCGCCCTTGGCCCCTCTTTTTGCATAAAAATTATTAATTGAGAATACAGTGAACAATCAGATACGTCACGAACATCAAACAAGTTATGTGGAGAGTGAATATATCTTAAAGTCAAACTATACTCTTTATTGTAGTAGAAATTCTTTCACATATTTAGCAGTGCAATTATGAAACAATCTACTGAATGAATTAAAACCACTCAATACTCTTTCATCTTTTATGAAGCGATTAAAATTTAACAAATTCCAAAGTTACTGAAGGCACTCCTTTCTTTCTCGTTGCTAAAATTATCATTATCCTTCTTCTAAAAATCTCTCCTATCACCTTTCACCACACCTCACATTTCATTATTCTTTGTACTAAGCGTCCAATAACAGTACAGTTTTATACTGGTTTCATTATTCGTTATATTTACAGTAGCTCCTAATGTAAGTGTATGTCTGTCAGTTCCCTTTAGTCTTTTAAATATATTAATTATAAAAATTTATGAAAATCTTGTAATCATATCTATTATATGATTATAATTATATCTAATTAGTAGATTTTGTCCTATAAAGGCAGTTTACAACTGTATACAGTATCTGTATTTAATAATAAAATTATATTCATGTATGAAAACTGTATATTTGTAAATAATAGTGAAATTATATTCATTTATGAAAACTGTATATATTTGTAAATAAATAAGTAAATAAAAATAAATAAATAAATAGTCGGTGGTGGTTGTTCTTGTTAATGCGTTGCTTCTTCTTTATTTGTCTGACTAAAATATATGATGTAGTTGTGAACTGTCCAATTTGGGAGCCCAGGATTATGATCGACCTGCCTCTAAGTTCTAACTTCGTTTTAATTAGCAAATTATACGTGTGAATTAACTTGTCTTGCTATTTCTTTACCAATGAAAGTGCTTTCCTCGCTCCATATAGTTAACTCCTTGACATGTCTTCCCTCTGACTAATCCGGAACTGTGAAGCTAAATAATCGAATATCGAAATATCGCGAAGAATAAAATGTTCTGAAGGTTAGATACGTTGGATTAAATTAGGATGGGTTAGATTAGATTAGATCAAATTAGGTCATTAGTTATGTTGGCGCGACATTCGATCGCTCAGCTTGTTGGTTCTTGATAATTCGATCATATGCTTTGTTTAATGGGCTTTATATTTTTTTATATTTAAAGTAAGCTAAACTAACCAAAACCTAATCTAATAGAACCTGATTTTCTTGATCGAAATTCAAGCATGTTCAATTCGAACCAACAGTTTCGAAAGATTACCTTATTAGTTCAGAAGAGCATTTCACGAAACTACTTTTCACTGAATGAACCTTGTATTCTATCGTAAAACAAGACTTTAATCATCAATTTCAGCAACTATGCAAACTGTGTAACATTACAACATATTAAGGTAGAGTCCTGAGATGTATATATAGTATAGTTTGGTTTTTAAGTTTATGAAATAGGTAATGCAAAAGTGTGTCTCGCCTCAAATAAAACATATAAAAAAGAATAAGATTCTTTTCTGACTTTACGTCGCGGAAAAATGGAGGAACATACAAAGAAGGGGAAAACAAATATATTAGATAAAGAAAATAACCAAGAATTTAGTGGAGAAACTGTAAAAAAACTAATATAGGAAAGGGAAGCAACATTAACGAATGAAAACCAATGACAAAAGAATAAAACCACGTGAAACGAACAAAGGAAACAGCGTACCGGAATTCTGTAAAATGAAACTATATTCCAAGACGGGCAATGCATCTAAAAAATGTAAATTCCATTAACTCACATCCGCAAACAATACACCAGATATGGAAATTGCAAATATGGTAAGAGATGTTTCTTTCATCTGTATCCAACAATAAGCACGCAATCTGACATTCCAAAAATTAAGTATTAAAAAATTATCTCTTCTGATAACAAAGTCAACAGAATTGGAAGAGACGGTTTTGATATTTTGGAGACTATCACACAAAAATCATTCAGCATGTATAACAAGAGGCATCCTAGATGGGGTCTTCTTCTAAACCTGTCACATCCAAGAAGAAATTTAGGAGCAATGAAAACCTTACCGATCGAAACAAGTTAAAGATCTCACCATAATGAATCAGGAACTTTAACAAAACAAAGTCCAAAGGAAAGGATACGGCTTTTGCTCGTAGATATAGCTGTATCTGAAGGAAATCATGGAAGAAACAAACAGACTTCACATGGCCAAAGAATTGTGAAAGTTATAAAAACCGTATTCATGGTAAGGAAATCAAAATAGACAAGTAGAATATTTTGCGAATTGACAAAATAGGAAGAAGATGAGGAGGACCTGGTTCATTCACAAACTATATGAAAAATACTTTGTAGGAGTAATATGAAGTAAATCCAAACATAATGTAGAACTTTTGGAGGAAAAAATCGAAAAACTAAAAAATATTTGTAAATACAGACGCCTAAATATTTCAACTGAAAGTTTTTTGACATCATAAATGAAATCACAGACTTAATAAAAATACAAAGCGTTCCCGGCTTCCAATATAATATTTTGCCGAGATTTCAATTTCCCACTTATAAAGTACACTTTATAAGGTGTGGGAGAAATGTAAATATGAGTATTAGTGAAAACCAAAAAGCCACGAAAGAAGACCATGAAGGAACAAACTATAGTGCCGTCGTTCCTTAGAGAAGAACTTATGATAACGTAAGAAATAACAAAACACCAGAGAAGAACATCATTTTCAAATGCAATATTCACCAGTGGCAGTATTAATTTAATAATACCCAATAGAACAAGTAGATCCAGTGGCAGGAAACCAAAATCAACAAGTATTAATTTCAACGCCTGAACTTGAACATATTGGAAGATCATTTAAATTCAAGAACATATATATTATGTAAGAAAGAGGAGGCAAAGGCGAGCGCCTGCAAAAATGCCCCCTCCTATATAAGAAGGAGAAAACCAAAATGAAGGTGTATGGGGCCTAATTTATTTATTTATTTATGCCATTTTATTTCTATTTTTTTATAATTTTGGAAAGATTGTGTAGTGTATAAAATGCATGTACAGTATGTGTAGTGAAGAATAGAGAGAGAACTGTGTTTTTGAGGGCATACTGGACTGTTCACAGGGTAGTGACAGGAGTGACAGGAGAAACGGGATTTACAGCACTCCTTGTCTTCTGCCAAATGTCTTTCCCCGCGATGTAAACAGGAAGAAGAGTCTATTCGAGCATCAAAAGCCTGTGAAGCTCGCATAAATAACGATAATAACAAATTTTGGAAATTTGTTAAGAATCAAACGGGTGTCAAAAATGTCCTCCCTCCGACAATCGATGGGGTGTCGGGGGAGGATGAAATTGCAAAGCTGTGGAAAAACCACTACTCTAACATTCTTAACAGTGTGAGTAGGGATAATCTTAAGAGAGATGGCAGCGAAACGATTGTGGGAGGGACAAGGGAAAATATTTTGATATCATTTTCTGAAGTAAAGAGGTTAATTAAAGAGTTAAAGACTGGTTCTGCGTCAGGGGTAGATGACTTATCGAATGAGCACTTAAAATATGCAAATGACGTAGTATGTCTGCATATATCATTGCTCCTATCAGCCATGCTTGCTCATAGCTATATCCCTGCAGAGTTCATGAGGGTATATATCTTGCCCCTGGTCAAAAATAAGTATGGAGACATTCTGTCCAGCAATAATTACAGGCCTATTGCTGTCGCTTCCTGCTTCTCGAAACTACTAGAAAAACTCTTGTTACTCCGATTAAATGATTTCCTATGGACATCTAATCAGTTTGGCTTTAAAAGGTCCCACTCAACTGACCTGTGTATCTATGTACTTAAAGAAACAATATCTAAATACATTGACAGTAATTCAACCATTTATAGCTGTTTCCTTGATATAAGTAAGGCATATGATAGGGTGAACCACAATATTTTATTTGCAAAACTAGAAGACAGGAAGGTTCCCATGTACATATTAAATTTATTGAAATTTTGGTATTCCCACCAATCTTTCACTGTTAGGTGGGGCAATGTACTATCCGAGTGTTTTGGCTCCTCTTGTGGGGTGAGACAAGGCTCCTTGCTCTCCCCTATGCTGTTTAATGTGTATATTGACGGATTAATTGCTTCACTTAATGAGGCAACAGTAGGATGTTGTATAGATAACACAAGGCTAAATAACTTAGTTTATGCCGATGATATGGTGTTAATAAGTCCCTCTGTTAAAGGTCTGGATCGGCTACTAAAAGTCTGCGAAGTGTATTCGCAGAAACATGATATTCTTTTTAATGTGACAAAAACTAAGGTTATGCAATTTCATCCTAAAAGCTGTAATCAGCCAGCTGATATAAGGTTTAAAATGAATGGTGAAGTGATTGAGGAAGTACAAGAGTTTAATTATTTGGGTCAAACTATTACCAGCTCCTTGAGTGATGACTCGGATATAAGAAAACAATCTCGAAGCCTGTGTGCTAAAGCGAATATGACCATAAGGAACTTTCGTTTCTGTACAAGTGAAGCTAAAGACACACTCTTTCGTACTTTCTGCAGTAATATATACGGTCAGCAACTCTGGGTGAATTATAAAAAAGGTTCTGGCAGAACCCTAAATTTGCTGTACAACAGGTCGTTTAGACTCTTACATAAATTACACCCGAGATGCTCAGCTTCGCAAATGTTTGCAACCCGCAATGTTCCGAGCTTCCCGGAGGCAACAAGACGTGCTCAAAACAGTCTAATGCAAAGAATTAAAAAATCAACCAACCCGATCATCCAAGCTATCCATGAGTCCTGCCATTTATCCTCTAAGCTATGGACTTTTTGGTACGAAAACGTCTGTCTGTAGCTCCACTTAACTTCGACAGTGCAGTATTATTTCTAATCAATTGTGTATATTTTTATCCTTAGTGTATGAACTGTCATTGTATTAATAATATTTGTCATATGGACTATAGTCTGCCAATAAACCTTTTCATTTTCATTTTCATTTTCATATATATATATATATATATATAAGCACTCAATTTAACATTCCAAACATTAAGTATTAAAAAATTATCTCTTTTGTATATATATAATATATATATATATATATATATATATATATAATATAAACAGTGTGTATGTATATATGATGTTACGTCAAAGTGGGTAACCAGCCAGACCTGTGGATGTATGTATGTTTTAGCATATTTAGTTAGTTAAATAAAGGTTTCCAATTTTATTGTGATGTTTGTTATTTCTACAGTATGAATGCATGACAAAAGTCATTTTAGCCATTTCACGAAATGACCAAGGTGGAATTTCAGCCATTTCGCGAGATGACCAAGTGAAACAGCCTTTCGCGAAATGACTAAAAGTTTCAGCCATTACGCGAAATGGCTGGTTATACACTTTGACTGTGACATATATATCGATAACTGTGTCCTTTTTGGTGAACTTTTCTTAAAATTCAAGAAATGAAGTTATTATTTACATCATTATTTGCCCCGAAAATTTCTCCAATCTATTTTTGTGTTCAATTCTGATATTGGTGAAAAAATATTTACACTTGATATTATTCGGGATGAGAAGGGTAGAGAATGACTTTTGTCATTTTTGGACCCTTAAAATTCGTACAGAACGAACAACATGCCTCGTAAAGGAAATCTAGGAAGTGAGCTCCCGGTATACTGGTTTTACCGTCTATTTTTACGCGAATGAAAGAAGACTCTTGGGGTTAATGATGAGTTTCCTTGCATAAAGGTTGCAATTATGACGATAAAGGAAAGAAGAGCTTAGAACCATTCAATCAGGTGAGGAATTGCTCTCTTCGGACAATAAACGCTTGGAGTAGGTCTTCAAATATCTTGCATATCAGATTTAGGCAATGTGAACGCGATTCCATTGTGCGTTTAACAGACGTTCAATGTCCGTGCGGCTAAAAGCGCATTTATTTGTGGCATTTATGCCTTGCCCTAATAATTTGGTTCCTTTATGTTCTGGTGCAAGAGATGAATGTAGGATTTAATGGAATTTCCCCTAAATTATTATTATTATTATTATTATTATTATCAGCAAATATAGTAAGGTTGGTTGGTTGGAAAATGTACTTGTGTGCGAAAACTTGGTTTCGATATCTATCTCCGTCGTGGTTGGAGATGGTTCGCCCATCACTCTGTGATTGGCCGGGCTCAAGTAACTCGAAGTCATCTCCCCTTTCCGTGTGGGAAATAAGAGAGTGCGGATTTTCTTTTACCGTATTATTATTATTATTATTATTAGTATGAATGAGTTTTCCTATGCAACAAGTATATAGACATTTACTCGTTTTAGCACACAGGCTTCTTGTGGAAATCTCACCAAATGAAACGAGAAAATACTAATCCTATTTCCGTTATGATACGACACTTTTACAAAATAAGTATAAGGGACTGCTCATCTCGTTACTAATTTTACCGTACGCTATTATTAATACCTAATCTTATTACGTTAAGGAAAAGTTTTTACATTGTCTTCTTTTCATTATTTAAGTGTTAAACTAATTTATTTACAATTTCGTTGGGACAAATACTCGCTTTCCAACTGCAATGCAGAACAGAAGAGGTGTCACATTTTTATTAACGTATCTACACTTTATACGGGTGTTATATATATACATATATATACACAAGAGTATATGTATTTCAAACAAAGGCATACTTCCTCTAGGACAAGAAACGAAGTAAACACAATCCTTCTTATGTGAAAATTTTTAAAAAACTTAATTGTATTTATGAAGAATGATTAGAATTACTACCAAAAGACCATTTATCACTTTTATTATTTGTAGCCAAATAATGTCTATGTACAATACTTTCAAAAGAATGAAAAGTTAGTCTGGCGAAAGTTTTTAATAAGCATTTTATAAATAAAAATAAACTTTTAATCATTTTTAATCATAATCACAATTTGAGGATTTTCATAGAATAGTTTTCTTTTTTATTTTCCTCAGTAAATGGGTTGATAAGTCAGCTTTAATGTGAAGCTAAGATTGGGGATTACCTTTGGCCATATGTTCATTCTATTTATCCTTGAACCAACGCGTTGTTTGAAGGCTACGCAATTGAGGAATCATTTAGCGAAGGATTTCCTATATTCTTACATTTATTTTATATAATGGGTAAGCGATGAATTTTTATAGCCTTTATTTTAAACTATATATCAAGTTTATTTACGTAAATTTTCAGCCATGTCAATTTTCTTTTTAACTTTTCTTTCCTCTCCAGTTACATTTTGCAATAAACACACACACACACACACACACACACACACACACACACACACATATATATCTACATATACATATATATATATATATACACACACACACATGTGTGTGTGGTGTGTGTGTGTGTGAAAAGGAATAACGAACACCCGGTGCCATGACAACCAACATCCCTGTCAGCAGTTAAGGGATAATTTCCAAGAATAAATTGCAAATATTATTTGAGAATAAAATCTCAGCAACAGAAAAACATGAAACGGGAATACTGTAAACATGAAAGGAAATGGTAAATCTACGCAAACCTATTTCACTTTCCAATGTCGAATTTATTTAGTGCTTATATATATATATATATATATATCCCCGCAAGGCGATTCTAAGCTCGTGCTCTTGAGTGCTCTTTGTGCTCGTTTGTACGTGCTTGTTCCTGGAGGTTTCACATGCGCCCTCCCGGCCCTAGCACCCAAGGATGATGGGGCTCGACCCTGCAGTCCTTGTCATCCTTGGTCTTTTTCCACTTCGACTGTCCCCTCCACCCTTTCTTTTTCCTCTGTCTTTCCTCTCACTTTTTCTTTGTTTTTCCGCTGAGATATGCCCTTTAAATAGAGGCGAATCGGTTCTTCCTGAACTAAAAAAAAAAAAAAAAAAAAAAAAATATATATATATATACCTTTCCTGTTCTATGGGCACCATTGAAATGAGAGAAATTAATATTTTTTAAACTTATTTTAACTTTTTATTAATAATCAATACATTTTGAATAGGAGAAATTTAATTTATTTAATTTAACAGCTATGAACATAAATTAAAACAAAAAATACTTGTCTATTCTTCAAAAATTTGACGATTTATTACAGTACACTATCATTAGTCATGCCTAACCTAACCTAACTTAAACTAGCTTAACATAGCCTAACCTATCCTAACCTGACCTAACCTAACCTAACCTCGTTGGTGCCCATAGAACGGAAAAGCCCTATATATATATATATATATCTCGAAACAAAATAAATTTCTATTTCTATTGGTAAGAGCGTGTTCGCTCAGTCCAAGTGAGAGAGAGAGAGAGAGCAAGAGAGCAGCAGTTCGAACATCTCTTAGTGAAAAGCCGAACGTTTCGGGAACATCGTTTCCCATCTTCAATGGCTAACAACATAAAATCAAAAGGGTAATTATTACATATCAAATTGTATATTATCAATATACGAGAGTAATTCAATAAGTATCCGCACTTTTTATTTCCACAATTTTATTTTCACATCTGATAGATTATAAACACATCACTTCTCAGCATAGTCTCCCTGTTTCTCAATACAGGGATGCACTTGTTACTGTAGTTCCACGCTCTTGATAATGTTCAAGGTTATCATTATCGTTATTCGTATTCTGACATGCTTCGGAATGAGTTAAAGCAAGCAATTCGCACAAAACGGAGAGGGAGATTGTCAGAAGGTGTTATTCTGTTACACGACAATGCGCGCCCTCATACCGCTGCACAGACTAGAAAATGCCTTCAAGAACTTAAATTTGACGTTCTCGACCATCCAGCCTACAGTCCAGACCTGGCACCTTCGGATTTTTACCTTTTTGGACCACTAAAAGACGCTTTGAGAGGTCAGCGATTACAAGGCGATAATGACCTGAAGGAGGCGGTGCATGACTGGCTACGCACACAGCCAAAAACATTCTTTTGTGATGGCATTAGGAAGCTTGTAGATCGCTGGACTAAGTGTATTGAGAAACAGGGAGACTATGTTGAGAAGTGATGTGTTTATAATCTATCAAATGTGAAAATAAAATTGTGAAAATAAAAAGTGCGGATACTTATTGAATTACCCACGTACAAGTTGTTGTTGTTGTTTAGCCGATCAGCCCACCCTGATCGAGCAAGCCGGCGGCACGCAGGTAACCGATCGCCCTCTCCGGAGTGGACCAGAGGTTCAGCGCACTAGTGATGTTGTGTTGTGTTCGTTGTTGTGCTAGAGCGGTACAGTCCGTCATAATGTGTTCAATTGTTTGTGGTTGTCTGGCACAGGTGGCAGGTGTCGTCTATGGAGTTGTCTAGTCTGTGTTTATATGTCCGTAAGTTGGGGTGATGTCCACATCGGAATCGTGCTAAGTTAACTCGATCCGATCTGCTCAGGCTGATCTCTGACCTGTTAATGGGTGGCGGCTTCGCACCTAGGACCGCATTCGGACCGAGTCGTGTCAGTGCTTTGTGGGTTAGGTGTGTGTGTATGTGTTTTCTGTACTGTGTGATGTCTGTGGGGCGTGGTATGGAATGGAGTATTTGGTTATAATGTCTCTCTGGTGTTACCTTAATGGTGCGAGGTGTTGGTGCATGATTGTACATTAGGGTGGAGCGAAAAATACTTTTTTTCTAGTATGAAGTTCTAATAGTGATTAAAAGTTGCATTTAGTGGACGAAATATGCCTGCCAAAATATGAGTTCATTTGTTTAAAATTTTCAGCTGCCACCAGGGGGCTAAAGTTAACACAATTTTGTGTAAAAAGGAAAAAAATGCTTCTATTTTAGGTTTGTCAAACTATTATAAAATTTTATCTTAGAATTATCTAATAGTTTGATTAAGATTCTTAAATGATAGGAATTCGTTTTGTAAAAATGCCTTTTCATATGCTTAATATCTTCAGCTGCCACAAGAGAGCTGAAGTTAACACAATTTAGAGTAACTGAGTCATGTTGAGACTACACTGAATGTTGTGGGGGAGGGTTTGGGGAGGGTTGTGGGGGAGGGTTTTGGTGTGAAGGAATTTCTTTCTGTGAGTCATTAGAACAGTGTGTTAACACTTGTCTTCTTAGGTAGTAGGCCTAGTCGCTCAGTTGATCGGAGAGTTTTTTAATATGATCGGAATATTATAAAACTTTATTTTAAAGTGATTTATATAGAGATAATATTGATTTTATTATAAAATGCTTGTTATAATGTATTATATAATTTTAGTTTATTTATATAATATATTATATATTTATATAATTATTATATATACTTATAAAATATAATTATATAATGTTTTGATGTTACAGGATATTTTGTGATTGTGAATTTTTCTTAAAAATATTATGGCATCAAATACTAAATATAAACATTTCACTAGAGAACATATGAAGTGTGCCATATTTGAAGTACCTTGTGAGATGAGTGATATGCAACTACCAACTTATAACTGCATTATGAAAGATTACCTGTTCACAAAACATTTAGTGAAGGAGCAGATGAATAACAAGGAGCCTTCATTTTCTGAAATAGCAGAGGCAGTTTCCAAAAAGGTAGAAAATATTTGGAAGAAGGCCTCTTTGCCAATAGTTTCACATACACGCGTTTTACAGATGATGCGAGTGTACCATGATAAATACAGGTCCTTATTAAAGCCATACAAGTCACGCAAGGATCAGCCTAAGTACAAAAATCAGCTTGAAGAATTTGAAAACTCTTCAAAATGCACTTTGTTTGACATCTGCACCTGCAAATGTAAGGAGTTTAGGAGATGCTCATGTGAAAAGAGTAAGAAAGTCCCTCCAAAAGAGCAGGATTTTTTAAATGACCAACGAACACGCAGAATAATGGTGATAGGAAGCATTGACATAGCACACACAAGACGATTACAAGCAAGAGAACATCGAAAGGAAATGGAAAAAGCACGTCTGGAATCCTCACAAACAACTAGTGCTGCTATAACCAATACGTCCAACTTACAAATCGAAACAGAGACAAGTGAACTTCAACAACTAGAAGAGATATCTGAAGATAATGAGGAAGATACAACCTCGACTCAATATGTAATATCAGAACAACAGATGCGTGAGCCACTGCCTTCATTAGCAATTACTTGTGATAGATTTAAAATGTCGGACAGAGCTGGGGCTGCTATTGCTTCTGCAGTATTGGCAGATCTTAAAATTGTTACTCCCGAAGACAAAGGGAATATTATAGACAGAAGTAAGCTAAGACGTGAAAGACAAAAACAGAGAAAGGAACTACAACAGATAGGAGAGCCAAAAACCATGCGGGGATTATACTTTGATGGCAGAAAGGATAAAACAATGATTCAAGTCCAGGAGAGTGATGGCTCTAACCACCAAAGAACCAAACGCGAAGAGCATATCAGCATAATATCTGAACCACACTCTCTGTACTTTGCACATGTGACACCTTCCAGTGGCAAAGCTAAATACATTTGCACAGCGCTAGTGAATTGCTTGAAAGAAAGGAATGTTGATATAGGGAACATCGTTGCAGTTGGCTGTGATTCGACAGTGGTTAACACTGGTAGTATTGGAGGCACAATAAGATTACTGGAAGAAGCCTTTAATAAGCCATTGCAGTGGCTGATATGCCTTTTACACCTTAATGAACTTCCATTGCGCCATCTGTTTCATCACTTGGATGGTACCACTACTGGACCAAGAGCATTTTCAGGAGAAATTGGCCGAGCACTTTCAGACTGTGAAAAGCTTCCCATAGTTAACTTCAAACCCATTGAAATTCAAGAGGACATGTGTGAAGTTGATGTAGATGACATAAGTACTGACCAGAAATACCTTCTTGAAATTCACAAGGCTATATCAAGTGGAACATTCTCAAAGAGTCTTAGTCATAAGAGTCCAGGCAATATATCACATTCAAGGTGGCTCACCACAGCAAACAGGACTCTGCGGTTATATGCAAGCACAGAGAATCCTTCAGGCAATTTACAAGAATTAGCTACTTTCATTGTTAGGGTATACGCACCAATGTGGTTTCAGATAAAGCGTAAACCATTATGCCAATATGGTGCTAAACATATGTGGCATATGATTGCAAGAAGCCGGTATCTCCGTGAAGAGCTTAGGAGAGTACATGACTCAGTCATTCAGCGAAATGCATATTACGCAAATCAAGAAAACATTCTCATTGCAATGATAGCTGATGAAAGGGAGCATGTGCGTCAGTTGGGATTTAGGCGTATCATAAAAGCAAGGGCATGCATTCAAGAAACAGATGTTATCAGGTATTTTAAGGTGCCAGAAATAAATTTTTATGCCAAAGACTATACAGATCTCATTATGTGGCAAGATTTTCAGATAGCAGAACCACCGATAACCAAAGGAGTTTCTCTTGATGATATTGAATCATGCATCAAACATGGTACTACTCTTCATTCAGAATTATTTCAGTTTCCATGTCATACACAAGCCGTAGAGAGATGCGTCAAGCTCGTTACAGACGCTGCTGGATCAGTCTGCGGACCTACAAACAGAGACGGTTGGATTCGTGCTACATTAGAATCAAGGAAAAAACAGCCAAAATTTGACACAAAAGCAAATTACTAAATAGTCTTCAGCAAGAACCCTTTCTAGAGGGAGGTTGGTTGGGGAAAGGGTGGTAACTCCGCTAAGGCACGAAATAACGTTTCTTAACTGTCTCAAGCCAGTATAAAGGAGGAGAGACATCCTAATTTATTACTGTTCCCTTTTTCAAGTAAATACAGAATCATACTTAATTGTCATTTTTAAGTTAACTTCAGCCCTCTTGTGGCAGCTGAAGATATTAAGCATATGAAAAGGCATTTTTACAAAACGAATTCTTATCATTTAAGAATCTTAATCAAACTATTAGATAATTCTAAGATAAAATTTTATAATAGTTTGATAAACCTAAAATAGAAGCATTTTTTTCCTTTTTACCCAAAATTGTGTTAACTTTAGCCCCCTGGTGGCAGCTGAAAATATTAAACAAATGAACTCATATTTTGGCAGGTATATATCGTCCACTAAATGCAACTTTTAATCACTATTAGAACTTCATACTAGAAAAAAGTATTTTTCGCTCCACCCTATTGTACATGTAGTGGCAAGGGTGTTGTGGGTTAGTTGTCGCTGCTGCCATGAATTGTGTTCCCCTCATGTCTAAATGTTCCCTAACTTTCAGTATTTTTGTTTCTGTGTGCAGGTGTTCTATTGGTGTTGTTTGAGTGCATCCTGTAATGATACGAAGTGCGTTGTTTTGTATTGTCTGTAAGGTGTTTATGTGTGTGTTTGAGATAATGGGTGCCCAGCATGGGCTAGCATAGTCCATAACTGAGCGAATATATTGTTTGTATATGAGTGATGTTGTTTCCTGCTGGTGTCCAAAGTTTGTGCCTGTTAGTACCCTAAGCGTGTTAAGTCTTGACGTACATTTGTTTTTAATGTCCTGAATGTGGTTTGCAAAAGATAATGATGTGTTGTATGTGACCCCAAGTATTTTGGTCCTGTGAGTGTGTGGAATGTTGTGTTGTTTAGTGTAAGCTGTGGAATTATCTGGTGTTCTTTTGTGTTGCTTGTAAGCAAGGTGATGGTTGATTTTGTGGGCGCTACTTTGAGTCTATTGTGTGTGAGCCAGTCTTGTATACTGTTTATGTATGTTTGTAGGTTATTTGTAGCGGTGTCGATGTTTGTTGTGGGTGGATGTAGAGTGATGTCATCTGCATATGATGATAAGGTAAGCTTGTTATCTATGGGTGTTGGAATGTCATGCATGTATAAGTTGAAGAGTGTTGGTGAGAGAACAGAGCCTTGAGGGACCCCTTCGGAAAAAGCTTGTTTTTGGATGACTTGCCATTAAATGTGACATGTGAGTATCTTCCTGAAAGATAGTTGCTCAGCCACCTTTTGGTGTTATTGTGCATGTTTGTGTTGAGTATTTTGTTTATGAGAGGGAAGCGTGGGATAGGGATAGCATCAAATGCTTTACTAATGTCTATTGTTGCTAATAGTGTACGTTGAGCTGTCTCTGGAGTTGATGCCATCCATGATGTGCTGCGTGAGGTTAGTGAGTAATGTCGTGGTTGAGTGGTGAGGTCTGAATCCATGTTGAGTAGGCGATAGTGGTGTGTGGGTTGGTGATTTGTAAGATTAGTCTTTCTGTTACTTTGGAAGGTGTGCATAGTAAAGTAATGGGTCTATAGGAAGCTGGTTCTGTTGGATTTTTGTTTGGTTTGAGTAGTGTAATAATTTTACCTTGTTTCCATATGTCAGGAATAATACAGTGTTGGTATGAATATGTGCTGATATTTGTGAGAGCTAGTATTCCTTGTGGGCCCAAGTGTTTAAGGTGTATGTTAGATATGTTGTCTGGTCCAGTAGCCTTCGAATTCTTAATGTTTTTGATGATCTTGGTGGTCTGGTCTGTATTGAAGGTGTAATGGTCGTGTCGATCTGTAGGTTTTCTTGTGTCTGGCTGTTTGTCTGTCTGCGTGTTTCTGGTTGTTGTCTCTGTTTAAGTGACTTATCTTTGCGTAGTGATTAACTAGAATGTTAGCTTGTGTGTATGTTGGGATATTATTTTGGCTGCGACAGATAGCCGCGTGTGAGGTGTGAATGCCGCTGTTAGAGTGGGTAATGCTGTTTATAGTCTTGTATAGCCTGGATGTATCTGTGGAGTGGTTTAGTGTTGTTATGAATTCCCTGAATGTTTCTGTTTGTTTTTCTTTGAGTTTGTTGTTTATTTCTGTGTTGAGCTGTTGTATCTGCTGTTTATGGCTTCTGTGTGTGGTGTTGTGTGTTATGTTTGAGGTTGTTACGTTGCCTTATGAGGTGGGCTATTTCTCTAGTGTAATTTGGGTTGTATTTCCTAATGTTGCCCTTGGGTATGTATTTGTTTGCATTATTGATGATCTGATTAAATGTCTTGAGTGTTGTATTGATGTTTATGATGGGTGTGCTGTTTAATGTGGTGAATTGTTCCTCAGTCTGTATTTTGAACTGTTCCCAATCAGCTTTCTTGTAATTTCTGTAAGTGTGCCTAAGGCTGTTGGGGCAGAGTGTAGAATGTGTTGTAATGATGATGGGCAGGTGGTCTGATGACAGTTGTTTTTCTGTTCTCCATTGTGTATGTGTTGCTAGTGAGGGGAACAGAACGTTATGTCTGGGGAGGAGTTTGAGTATCCTGCTTGATGTGGTATGTGTGTATGTTCTTCTGTATTGTTAAGAATGAAGAGCTGTTTAGTTGTGTGGCTATGTTGGCGCCTCTGGTGTTGTTTTGTTGTGCAGGTACCAACTAGTGTCTTTGGCGTTGAAGTCTCCTCCTAAGATGACATTAGTGAGAGAGCCAGATTGTGTAACTGTGGATTGTAATTGGCTGGCACCTGAGGTGAACTATCTGGTGGGATGTAAATGTTGATTAGTGTGGTGTTGTGTTTTGCGTGTTTTAATGTTAACTGCCTGTATTTCTATCGTGTTATCTGCTTGGATTGTGTTTGTAATGTTTTGGGTAGCATCAGTGTAGCTAATGCTTTTACGTATGTAAGTGATGAGTCCACCCCCGTTACCCCCAGTACGATCTTGACGGATCGCCGTGAAGTCAGGGATGGTGGGTGTTTTGTGTGTGCGTTTTAGTTTTGTTTCTTGTATAAGTGCTATGTGAATGTTTTGTTTGTGTACGAATTCCCTAAGCTGCATGATTTTGTTTGTGAGGCCATCTACGTTGTACTGTAATATGTTAATATTATACTTCTGTATGTGTCTCATGGTGCTATTGCGTCTATGTCTTTGTGTATGGCGACATGTGTAAGTTGTAGTGGGGCCTGGATTAGTCTTAATGTCGCCAGAGAGTAAGAGTAGTTCGGGGAGCACGCAATTGCTCCCTGTAATTGAAAAAATAGCACGCTGAGAATAGGGCCGGCCCCGGGAGCCGATCGGCACTCTGACCGTGCCACGCAACAGACCGTCGACTGCCAGTCTGGCCAACCGTAGACAGCCCGCTGCACGGAGATTTGAGGAAGTTTGGCCACCAGCGCGTTGATGTTTTGGTTTGACGTCGCCTCTTCTTCGCGTTGACGTGTCCCGCGCTGGAGGATGTAGCCACTGTTAGAAGCTTCCTCGTCAGCTGCTAACACTTTTTTCACGTTGTTCTAGCTACCTGTTCAGAGGTTTTTTATAAACAAATCTCAGTTTTCTGCTCAAAACGGCTCTTTCTAATTTTAAAATTGATTAGTCAAGGACGTAATCAATATAATCAATATAATCAATCAATATAAGTTGTTGTGGAACTTAATGTAAAATGATATATATGTTTTCTGAATATCTTGAGAAATATTTCATATGCTTTAAAATAAGTAGATTTACAAGTAAAATAAGTATGGTGTTGCAAAGACTAAATAGCTGTTAAAGGGGACTTACACTGTTCATCCTTTCGGATGAGCAGAGATGTCTGTCCTCTCGTACTAATAAACCTTCAAATAAACCTTCTAAATATGAGAACATTGTAAAAGAATAATCAATTTACATTGTTTAAAGAAGAATTGGTAACATTTAACATTGTTAAAAGAATAATCAGCTTACAACCAAACATTTTAAAATAGTCGGTAGATCCAACAACCAACTAACAGGTCTACGTAGTTTGGAATCCTTGTTTTCACACTGTTATTAACAGTCAATAACCGACTCAAATGCTTCTTACTGTATGTGCATTGTTTAAAGTATCACTCGATACTCAACCTGTGATAGTTTAAATGTTATTTTTCTAATGATGTCAAAGGAACAGCTTCTCTTACATGCCTTGAATATTTTCATAGTAAGTCACCCTTAACAATTATTTACAGTCTCTGCACACCATACTTATTTTACTTGTATATTGATAATAGTTTTTATTTGGTATATACAGGGTGCACACAAATTATCTTTACAACTTCTCTCTCAAATAAAAATAGGTACACAGGTCGTTTTTGCGTCATCTGTGAGAGAAAGTAATAATGTTTCACCTAACCTCAAAACATTCAACATGGGCACCACTTGTCACACATAAGACGTCCAAACGATATTCTATCTCCTTCCATGTACGCTGCAACATTTCAACGTCAACTCTTGCAAGAGCAGCAGCAATTCTGGTCCTTAAATCGTCGATGTTGGCCACTGGAGTTGTGTACGCGGTCTTTTACATAACCCCATAGAAAAAAGTCAGGGTGTTATGTCTGGTGATCTGGCTGACCAAGAGATGGGCCCCCCCACGGCTAATCCACCGATTTGGGAAATGCATGTTAAGGGAATTTCGTACCAACAAGCTCCAATGCGGTGGTGGTGGTGCGCCAGCTTGCTGGAAAAACATTAGACTGCAGTTCCTCTAACTGTGGATAGACTTAGTTCTGAAGCATATCCAGATAATTGGTGGTTGTTACTGTCGCCTCAGCGAAGAAATAAGAAATACAGTTTGGATGTCTTATGTGTGACAAATGGTGCCCATATTGAATGTGTTTGAAGTTATGTGAAACTTTATTACTTTCTCTCACAGCTAGTGCAAAAACGGTATGTGTACCTCGTTTCTTGATATTTTTATTTGAGAGAGAAGTTGTAAAGATAATTTTTGTACACCCTGTATATTATTTGATTTTTATTTATTTTATATGTCATAGTTACCCGTTATGTTTTAGGTTTTTAACCACTGAAGATGGGAAACGTTATTCCTGAAATGTTTGGTTTTTCAATAACATGTTCAGATTACTGATGTTAATTTTCATATAGAAAGTAAAGTTCCCTAAAACAAATCATGGTACTTTTCCGTCAACTGTACGCCCTTGACGATTGGTTAGGTTAAGTCTGATATTTTCGTTAGTTTTAAAGAAAATATCGCGACTTAACCTAGCCAGTCGTGAAGGGCGTACAGTTGACCTAATCGGGCATTTAATAATTTGTGGAATCTGCATGGGGACAGATAACGGAAAAGTACCCAAATCACTAAAACACACACAGATATATATATATATATATATATATATATATATATATATATATATATATATATATACACTCAAACACGCAAGGAAAAAATTAAAAAACAGTGTTTAAAAAGGCTAATTAATTTCGGCCGGTCACAACCAAGCCCTTTTCAAAGCCATAAACTAGTTAAAATATCTAAAAAGTTATAAAACTTCAGTCCCGCGGAAGAGCTGAAGTTAAAATGACTGTGTTAAGGCATAAACACGGACAGAGAGATGGTGGCTGTCGTACATCTGGCAGTTGGAAAAGACAAAAAAATTTCCCAGATTTCAAACATTCAAGATGAGAAATCTAAGTAAAAATCAATTCTGTCCTGTACATCTGGCAGCTGGTCACGACCCGAAATTGCCCTAAAATATTTTAAAATGTTAAAAATAAAGCTATCCGTATTGTAGGACAGCTTAATATTTGAAATGGTGTTTTCTCCCAAAATATAAAATGCCTCGTATATTTGTTTCTCTTTCTGGTCCCTGACCTTCATGATAGGTTTAGAATCCTAGAAGTTAAAAATATGATTATGATGTTCCCTATGCTGAACCAAGCTACTATAAGTATTACCCGATCTCAGGTCACGTTTGTGGGAATTAATCCTTCTCTGAAAATCAGTTGTCTCCCTGATGTATTTTTGAGTGCAGCCTCCACATGGGATTTCATAAACTACGCCAGAATTGTTGGAGGCTTTAGTAATAGGATGACGAATGAACGAAGACAATTTATTTGGCACAACGGAGACCAACTTAATCTGCTTTGGCAAGAGTGAGGAAAGTAGTTTGTTAACCTCAAAAGGCACTCCCAGTTTTGGGAGAAAAGAAAGATCTCCTAGCGGCGAAATAAGCCTTATCGATGAACAAATTGGAATAACCAAAACATATAAATATACTTTTAATATGTAAAACTTCATCGTCAAGATAAATGGGGTCACAAATCCTGAAAGCTCTCAAAAAGAGACCGGAAATAACGCCTTTCTTAGTACAAAAAGAATGATTGGAAAGAGCATGAATGTAGCTGTCTACCACAAAACAAAATTGCAATTGGACATTTTATATAATTATCTAAATAACCAGTTTATCTAAATTCTTGGCTTTTGGTTCTACTCAGGTTGATCCTTCAGATCCTTTTCCGCCTTGGGCTGAACACGTTTCAATTAATAGGATTGACTCGGTTAAATTTTCCAAACACCAAGCCTTTTACAGGTTGAGAACCACGTTTGAGGCTTTTTTGAGAGCGATTAAATCTTTTCTTAATTTTAACAATTTTACACTTACGAAGATTTTAGATTATGTTCATTCTTATAAAAAATTTTCTTTGGTGTCAGTTAAACGAGACCTGGATTCGAAGTTTGATAAACTATTCAGGGACAGTCCATGGTTTAAATTTAGCAATTTGGACTGTTGTCAATCTTACAAATGTACATCTTTCTGATCTGGGAAAGCTGCCTTGGGGTTCGAGTTGAAATTTTCCTTTACTGCGAATGCCAGTTGTTTGGTCAGCTTTTTAAGCTCGTTCGAGTACTCTGCCAAATACTGTAAAGCCTCTAATCTTAACTTATTTACTCTGAAGGGATTTCTTTTAAAATTAAATTTTTCACTCTTTGGGTAAGGGCTCTAGGTTTCCTAAGATTTTGTTGGATGCCTTTTCCAGATTGAAGAACAACCCGAACCTTATGCTTGTGAAGTCTGATAAGGGAAATAAAGTAGTCATTTTGGACTAAGGAGTTGGGAAGAATCCTTAAAGATTCTCCCGAACTTTTTTCAAAGATTTAAATCTTATTTGCCCCATCTTCCTTATATATATATGGGCTTCCAAAGGTGTATAAACCCTCGGTACCTTTACACCCTATTATTTCTAATGCGGGAAGCTCTACTGAACAGTTGTCTAAATGGTCTAAATGGTCTCGAGCCTCCTTTCGCCATTAGTAGGCCAAATCTCTGGAGCACATCTTAAAAATTCTGCAGAGTTTGTTGACAAACTTTCTGCGCTGTCTACCTTTCTCCTAATTCTAATATCTATTCAAAACTCTTTGACTACTTCACTTCCAAAGTGGGGCCCATCCGATTGAGCTGAGCGCATCATGGAGGTGATTCTCTCGGGCATAGTGGCGTACATTCCATGTTCTATTCCTACTACAAATGCAAAAAAACAAAACATTGGTTTAACTTTGCTCGTTCTTATGACATCCACAACAGAGAGGAGGCTTTCAGAAGGAACTGTCGCCATCAAACTCCAGACTCTCATTTTGCTTATACTCCTGCCCGGAATCGTGCAAAATCTGTTCTTCGACTCGCCAAAAATTCCTTCATCAGGCAAAAATGTGAAACCTATCTAATTTTAATTCCTCTTGCTATTTCTGTTACCTAGCCAACAACCTCTCCAACATTTTACTTCTTTTCCTCCTCTTTTCCATTCTGACGGCTGAGTTGCCGTCTCTTCTGAAATGCTGAACTTTTGGCTCAAACTCTCGCTTCCAACGCGACCCTGGACAATTCCGGTGCTGTTCCTCCATCTCCTATTCCCTCTGACTTTATTATGTCTGAAATTAGAATCTCTTCCAAAGATGTTTTTTTGCCCTCTCAGGACTCAAATCTAGTGGGGCGTACGGTCCTTATGAGATCTCTCCTGTTGTTCTCAAGAATTGTGCCTTTGTGCTGACACCATGGCAAGGCAAACTCTCGTCTTTATCTTTCATCTGGTACGTTCCTTCCACTGGAAGTTAGCTTTCATTCACGCTGTCCCAAGGAAGGATGAACGCTCTCAAACCTCCAACTATCGTCCAATTGCTTTACCTTCTTGCCTTTCTAAAGTTTTTGAATCTATCCTTAATAGGAAGATTCTTAAACACCTTTCTACTCACAATCTCCTTTCAGATCATCAGTATGGGTTTCGCAAGGGACGCTGTACTGGCGCTCTTCTTACCTATCTCTTTGACTCTTGGTCATCCTCCTTTCGAGATTTCGGTGAACCTTTTCACTTTCGCTAATCCTATCAAAAGCTTTTGATAGTCTGTCACAAATCTTTAATTTCGAAAGTGACCTCCTTCGGTTTCTAGCCTTCTATCTGTGCCTTCATCTCTGATTTCCTTTGTGGCTGATCTATAGTTGCGGTTGTAGATGACCAGTATTCTTCTCCTGAAGTTATTTATAATAGTGTTCCTCAGGGTTGTGTCCTGTCATCCACTCTTTTCCTTTGATTTATCAATGCTCTATTAATTCGCACTTCCTGTCCTATTAGGGTGTGTCGAATTTTTCAACTTTCAAATTCCAAATATGAGGGGTGCTAAAAAGTTGCAGCATGACTTAGGAATTCTAAAGATATTTTTGTTAATTTAATATAATTTAGGTTTGCTTGGTAAGAAGCTACATAAAAATAGTGACTTTTTTGACTTTTTTGTGGAATTATATAATAATTATATATGCTGTATATATAATGCACTGCTGTTTTTGCTTATTTCACAGGTTGAAACATATTCATCAGTGTGCTGAAGATTACTTGTCCGTCAGTGCTACCATCCTAACCAGTGGGAATTGACCTACAATGGCTTCTAAAAGGAGGACAAGACTGGGGACATTCACACATATGAGCAACCTAATTGGAACTGGTAGAGAGTTGTTGCCCTCTGAACTCCCAACTCTGCGAGACGTTCTGAAATATGGGCTACTGCTAAGAGAACAAAGTGGTGAGGATGTGAGAAACTACCCAGCAGCCAGTCTTGCAAAGGACATTTACCCTAAAGTGCTTGAAAAGTGGGAACGAGCAAACAGTTCTTTTGTAGCCCCCGTTGTAAATTCACGAGTCACAATCTTAAACAAGATCCAAGAGAGCTGGGAGCAGGCCAAAAACATATCTCTTGGGAGAGGAAAGCTACATGTCAAAGAGGCTTTCATTGCAAAACTTGACAAGCTTTTTGACATCCTCAGTTGCAAGTGTAAAATTGTTCTCTGCTCTGAATTTGGCTGCCTTGCAGATGCTGGTTGCAAAAACGAAACTCACATTAACTGTACATGCCCTAAGGAGATGAAGATCCCTGTGAAGGAACTTGCTTTCATTAAAGGTCAGAGAGACAAGTCTGGTTCTATTGGACCACATCAGATTGGCTTGCCAGATCAACCTGAGCACAACAGACAAGTCAAAAAGCAGAAGCGGCAAGAAGACGAAAGAAGAAGGCTTGCTGAATATAAGCAGACAAGTAAGCAGGATGTTTCAATGCCATCAAATGAAGTAATTTTCTCTGATGATGAAAATGAAGAACAAATAGCTGATGCTCAAGATGGAAAGGATGGAAGTTATGAAGTGACATTAGAAATACCAAGCACGTCTTCAACTTCCAATAAAAAGCCAGAGTACAACACATTAGAAATACCTAATGTTGCTATGCATAGCATCAGATATGGTGTTGGCCTGCGTGCCACAGCTGCCATCACCACTGCTGCCTTTATGGATGCTCGCTTGATCACTGAAGAAGACAAGAGACTTGTAGTTGATCACAATAAAGTCAAGAGGGCCCAAGAAAAAGTTATGAGATCCCTGGATCAGGAATTTGATGATCTTTGTAAGAAGGGTGAAATTGACTGCATCTTCTTTGACGGCCGTCAAGATACAACTAAAGTTATGCTGAAGGCAGACAATTCAGATCGTCAGTTCCCCAGCATCATCAAAGAAGAGCAGTATTCTGTGTGCAGTGAGCCAGGTGGAAGATATCTCTACCACTTCACTCCTGAGAAAGGCTCAACGAGAAAAAACCTGCTGAAGTTATTGCTGATAATCTTGTAGATTTCATGAAGAAGAAGGGCATTGATAAAAGCCTGCAGGCCATTGGAGGTGATTCTACAAATGTTAACACTGGCTGGGAGGGTGGTTCCATGCATTGGGTAGAGGTCAAGCTTTGCCGTAAGCTGATCTGGTTGGTTTGTGCCCTCCACACTAACGAGTTACCCCTGCGACACTTGATCACAGCACTGGATAGGAAGACCTTGTCTAACAACAAGTGGACAGGTAACATTGGCAAGATGCTAACACTGCAACCGAACTTGAAATTGATCCTTCATTCACCAACTCTCAATTGGAGAGCCTCTTACTTCACTGAGTGACAATGTCGTAAAGGATCTCTCTACTGATCAAGCGTACGGGTATAGGATCACACAGGCCATAAGGACAGGAGAACTTCCCACAGATCTGGCCCTTCTTGAAATTGGTCCAGTGAGCCATTCAAGGTGGTTGACAACAGCAAACAGGCTTTGTCGAATATGGGTTTCAAAACATGGCCTTAAAGGCAAAACCCTCAACAACTTAAGACTGATAGTGGAATACATTGTTGGTGTGTACTACTCCTGTTGGTTCAACATCAAAGTAAAACACTCTTGGGTGGAAGGCCCACGCCACATCTTGTTTCAGCTGCGGCTAGTTAGGCTGTAAAAGAAGGCTGTAGTGGATGCTGTTTTGCCAACCATCAAGGGCTCAGCATGGTATGCATTCAGCGAAATGATAATCCAGACACTCTTGAGCTCAGATGACAGTGAGGAGAGGAGAGCTGGTGTCCAGAAGATTGTTGACATGAGGGGTGGAGATGATGACACACTTGGAGATCTTTCTGTACGTCCCAGGAAGACACCTTCCATCAACCCCAGTGCTTCTTCCGTGTTGGAGCTGACAGACTGGTCTGACGGGGTATTTGAACCTCCTTTGACATGTAAACTGACTACAGCGGAAGTAAAGAAGTTCTTTGACAAGCCTATGCAAGTTCACAGTGGCCCTGTCATGCTCAGTCAATAGAGAGGTGTGTGAAACAAGTCACAGAGGCAGCAGGCAGGGTGTATACACATGAGAAACGTGAGGGCTATATCAGAGGCCAAGAAGCAAGTCGGCGGCTGATGTCCAAGAACGAATCAAAGCAAGACTTGATGAAACTTGTTGTTTAAATATTTTTTTTTACTGATGTCATTACTTTCTAATGTTGTTTTATGATTACAAGGATATGTTTTATGATTACTAGGATATGTTTTATGCAGAGAAACTAAAATTTTTATAGCATTACCTGACATTTTTAGAAGCTAAAATTAATAAATGTTGTTTTCCGAGAGCAATTTATGTGCTTTTTAATCAAACGTAGATTTACCAAGCTAAGTGTTGAGCAATCACAAAAATAATAGCAGATTTGAATTCTTCACATCCAAAAACATTTTTAAAACCCCTCAGTGAAGGAATTGGCAAAAATTAATTTTCACCTCCCAAATTGACACACCCTACCTGAGTGTCCTATCTACTCCTATGCCGATATTTCCACTCTTTACTTCACCCGCTTCACAAAGCGTCCCTTACAACCTTACAACAGTCACTCCATGCTTCGTGTGGAACGGCTATGAAGCATCTGACCTTTGATTTTTTAACTATCTCTAATTGGAGCCGAGAAGACCTTGTTACTTTCAATGCCTCAAAAATTCAGCTCTTTCATCTGTCTACTCGTCACCATCGTCTACACGACTATCCCCTTACCTTCAACAATACACAACTCAATCCTTCTTTTTCTCTTAACATTCTTGGTGTTTACTTTTCTCGTGAGCTTTCTTCTTTCCTGGGAAGATCACATATACTCTCTAAAACAACTTCTAAGCATTTAGGTGTGTTATACTGGCCCCGTAGTTTCTTTATTTCTACCCCTTGCTGTCTCTGTACAGGGGTTTTGTTTGTCCATGTATGGAGTAGGTTTTTCGTGTGTGGGGTGACTCATGACCGGGTGGAATCAGAGGCTTTTCGTCTTATCAATTTCCTTCTTCTTCCTAGCTGTCTTCAATCCCTCTTTGCCGCAATGTTGCCTCATTCTTTCTTTACTATCGCTATTATAACGGACACTGCTCTTCTGAATTCTGTAACTGCCTGCCTCCTCCTTTAAGGAGAGCATGCAGTACCCGATTTATTAGCAAAAGGGACACCCTCTTTTAAATAAAGCACATGTTGCTTTCTTTTGTATGTACTCGGAATTTGTACTGGTAATGTGTTTTCTTTTGGTCTGCTTCTGTGGTAAGATGACTGGAGTAAGATAACGAGTTCGTCATTTTACCCCAGTTTACTGAAACGGAATTGGCAACTTAGTTTCCCTTAAACTTTTTAATTTAATATACAGGGTGTCCCAGAAGTTTGGACTCGTAGGGAAAATAGACATTATATTCTTAAAGTTAAACAAACACATTTCTAATGTCAGTTTTACATATTTAAGGAAAGAAAATACCCTGATGGCTCAGTATACCAATCAAGAGAAGGGGGAACTGGTATTGTTACGTTTTTGGAAAAAGCCAAAAGGAGGCATGTCAGTTATTTCACAAACATACCTCCCTCTGGCTTTTTCTGGAAACATGTAGCAATACCAGTTCCACCTTCTCTTGATTGGTATACTGAGCCATCAGGGTATTTTCTTTCCTGAAATATGTAAAACTAACATTAGAAATGTGTTTGTTTAACTTTAAAAATATAATGTCTACTTTTCCTGAGTCCAGACTTCTGGGACACCCTGTATATTAACAGATATGAAGAGAAATTACACTAACTAAGGCTGTCATAGTTTCAGGGTACTGAAAAAATGCAAAGAAATTATGAAAGAAAAACCAATCGCCGTCAGTGGGGTGAAGACAAGATGGAGATGGCGCTGAAGTTGGTTAGGGAAGGAACGATGTCGTGCAACAGCCAACAAGGCTTCTTCAACTTTCGGTATGCCAGAACCAACTTTGCGGCGTTATCTAAAGAAGTGAGGGACAGGTTTCAGAAGTGCAAGCTGATCCAGCACGGCACTTGTCAGTGCGCAGCCTTTTGGTCCGACCCATAATTTCGCGTTTCAGGATGAAGGCTCATTAACGTCAAACTTGGTACCCACGGCTGGACCGAGCGGATTATCAACAGCAAAGATACCTCCCACACCGTAAGACATCCAGCCTCTTCCTACGGCCGAACGACCTGTATCAAAAAGATGAGCTATGGAGACCAGCATCATCACGGGTTCCCCAATCAAGAAAGCATTGGAGGAAAAAGAGAAAAAAAGAAGAGAAGGAAAAAAAACGAAAGAGAGGCAGAGAAAGATGGAAGAAAGAAAGAGAAAGGAATTGCAGAGCAAGAAAATGCCTCACAATCACAAGAAGCCACTAAAAGGAGACCCTGACCCGAACTGCCCTGCGTGCGAAGAGGAGTATCAAAATCCCTCAGATGAAGACTGGATCCAGTACTGTGTTTGTCGGGACTGGTGGCATGAGTCGTGCTCCAACTACGAAGGCATTGGCCAGTTTATCTGTGACATTGCTGGATGGCAGAGGGTTCGTCATCTTGCCCAATGGTATTTATCATCTTACCCTGAACATGGGGTAAGATGACGATAGTGGGGTGTTCTACTTTTTCATAATTTTCTGATGGATTAATTTGTAGTTTTTATTTTGAAGTTCGTCATTTTAGGTATTAGTATTTATACATCTATTAATAAAATTTTCAGTTTTGTAGAAGCAATATAAAAAAAAATGTTTTCATTTTAGTCGAAATCCTTAACATCTCCAACTTACCCCGTCTTCCCCTAATTTGACGTCTGAGCCAATGATGAATTATAAAAATTTAGAATCAACCACCAACAGGAGCTTTTTGTTAAAGGTGTTGTGTGTCCTTTTGAACTCTAGTAATAACTATCTGAAGAATGGGTTTGAATATGACGTTATCATTGTATACCTATTAAATTTCTAATATAATGCAAAATTAACATTAAACTAATAATAATGATAAAAAATGTATGCTGTGTTTGTACTAACAATTACAACTTGATCACGGTAATAATAATAATAATAATTATCACTTGGAAAATGTTTTAAAAGCATTTCAAGCGTACTTAATAGTTGAATGCATAAGACGTAATTGGATACAATATATTATTGTATGAAATTATTTCACCTTTGTCATGAGAAATGCGAGACTTGTTAAAAACGATCTCCTTACGATGCTTTAAGAGTATCTCTCAGCATCCAACATTATAAATCGTGAAATGTTATAAAAGTATTCATATGTTAAAGTTCATATGATTTATGTAAAGTTGTGACAATATATTGTCTAGAAGGGATTTAGGAAAGATTAAGACTGCGTATAATAATGAACTTTAATATTAAATGTCCGCATCGGGATTTTGAGGAGAGTTTGATTTATCCCACATTTGTGGATTGGTTTTCTTTGTTATTTCGTGTCCGAGAGATAATGCATAATTTGATAAAGTAGGGAACTGGTGGCTTACGCTTTCCTCTATCCCTATGTTATAAGTATGTATCTTTGATATTCAGGGTTGGGTCAGTTAGGTTAATTAACTTAACTTTTTTGCCGGTTAACCGATTAAGTTAATTAATTTAACTTAACTAGTTAAATTGGATCTTTTCCGTTTGGGGGCTAGCAGCGAATTTTAATGAAAATCGGTATACTAATGTAGTTTTGGTCACTGATTTCAAAAATAACTCTTTTTTTTGGAGAAATGAAAAACAAACATGTTAGAGCACTTAAAATAATTAATGTTTTTAACGAAAATATTATGACAACCCAACCAATCGTTAAGGGTTTACAGTTGACCTAACCGGGCATTCAATTGACCTAACCTGGCATTCATTTGACCTAACCGGGCATTCAACTGACCTAACTGGGCATTAATTCTTGATTTTTTCTGCTACTTTTACAGATCTGCCGGGATCCTTCAAAAAACGTATTCTTCGTTAGGGATAATTTAAAGCTGCACTTTTTACCGTTTGACCGACGCTTTTGGCAGCGAAAGAACTGGGTATTTTTATCAAAGGAACACACTTTCCCACACTTAGAGCACTTTTTCATAAACAGTAGCAGTTTGTGACTCTGGCTAAATTTAACACAATCCTCTGTAACTAGTTTAAGCTAGTTAAAACACATATTAATTATTTAAAGTGCTCTAACATGTTTGTTTTTCATTTCTCCAATAAAAGAAAGTTATTTTTGAAATCAGTGACCAAAACTACACCAGTATACCGATTTTCATTAAAATTTGCTGCTAGCCCCCAAACGGAAAAGACCCGTTAAATTTAAAAAAAAATTTAACTTAACTTAATTGAAATATCTCCAAATTAATTGATCAACTTCAATTAATTTTTTCGTAAAAATACTGTTTTTATCTTTCTGAGTGAAATGTAATAGACTAAGAGATGAAAGGTTTCAGAACCTCATCTTCTGTAAAGTTAACAAGTATATTTAATTTGTGAGTGAAGTAAGGGGTTCCAAAAAACCTTAGCCCCCCCCCCATTTGCAGCTTACATGTGTACTTATATCGAAATAGTTTTTAGTGATTATAAAAATATATAAAATTCTTTATTTATTGCAGGTATTAAAATTACTCTAGCTGATAAAGTGATAATATAACGGCTTCTCAATTAATTGGTGATTCGGAGAGGCAACATGTGATGGATCACATACGAGCAATAACATTTCGGGAAGCTCGTGATGCTGGAGCCACCTTTATAACACGTTCATGGGCTGCCAAAAAGTTGCAAAGAAGTGAGGACTTCGTCAAAAGAAATTGGAATAAAACTTTGGATGAATGTGAAATGGATACAACCAAATCTGGGCGCCCAAATTTGCCACTCTCTCAGGAAACAAAGGGCATCATTGAAAGCGGTACGCGTAAGCGGAAAAACACCTGTGCTAAACTTTCTAGAGAGATCGAAGTGTTGAGAGGAAAGATCGTTAGTGGTGACACCATTCGACTGTACCGTCATAGGCAAGGTTTAAAGCCTTGGCATGAACTTCCAAAGCCAAGAAAAACTGAACTGAACATCGATGACAGAATTTGGTTTGCCCATTATCTTGAAGATTGGGATGTGGATGATTTCATGCATTTAGCTGTCTCCGATGAATTTTTTGTTTACATAACACGTCGGCCTAACTACCAAAATGATTGAGTGTGGGCCACAACACCAGATGAAATCGATGATAATCAACATTATCGCGAATTATTAAAAAGTCCAGACTGTGTTGGTGTGTTTGTTTTGTTCACTGCAAAGAAGCTCATGTGGGTGCTGAAGCCAAATGGTCAGAGTTGGGATGGACAGTATTTTCGTGATATTATTCTATCCCAGCATGTCATTCCTTTTCTAAGAAACCCAAACAATGTTATGGATGTCGATCAGGTCACACTTCTGCACAATAAGGCCCCCTGCTTTAAGGCATTAGCCACTCAACAGTTGTTGCGGAACCATGGGATCGATTTCTTTGGAAATGAAGAATGGCCAGGAAATTCTCCTGACCTGAACGTCTGTGAACACATTGGATCAGTTATAAAGGACAAGGTTGAATGTCTCTTGTTTCAAGAACCTGCAGCAAATCGATTTTCGAAGGATACAATGATGCAACACATTGAAATTGTTTTAGCAAATTTGCGTAACGATCAAGATCTATTCACGTCACCTTTGGCAAGCTACCCAAAGCGAATTCAGGCTGTCTTGGAAGCCAATGGCGGGAACACCAAGTTTTCATTGTTTCTCATTAAATGCAGGATTAAATTCTCTTTTGTAAGGTATGTTTAATTTTACTGTACCTCTAATGGTTTAGGCCATGGGCGGGGGGGGGGGGGGGGCTATGGTTTATTGGAGCCCCGTATATACTGTATTTTATGAGTCTAATTTGACTGTTGTTGGTAAGGAATCTGGATTATGCTCAGTGTCAGTAGTGTACAATATAAAACAGTTTAGAAATAATTTGTTATTAAATTCATTTTGCCTCAATTTTTACAATGGAAAACTTATTATATGCCGAAAAGTTGAGTTGAGACCATAAAGAAATTTAATTTATTTATAAGGAACAGAAAAATAATAAAAGCTTATAATTACAGGTGTATTATTACCTTGATTAGTTACATATAATGATAAGTCTACAGGATCACCTGAAGATCAGGGCCCCCAGCTTTCTTTAGTTAGCTTTATAATGCTAGCTAACGAAAATATCACGACCTAACCTAACCAATAGTCAAGGGCGTACAGTTGACCTAACGATTGGTTAGGTTAGGTCGTGATATTTTCGTTAGTTAGCTTTATAAGACTAACTAAAGAAGGCTGGGGGCCCTGATCTTCAGGTGATCTAGTCTACAGACTACTTCCAAGAAAGAAAAAGTTAATTGGGATCACCTGAAGATCAGGGGCCCCAGCCTTCTTTAGTTAGCCTTATAAGGCTAACTAACGAAAATATCACGACTTAACTAACCAATCGTTAAGTCAACTGTACGCCTTTGACGAATGGTTAGGTTAAGTCGTGATATTTTTGTTAGTTAGCCGTATAAGGCTAACTAACGAAGTCCGGGGGCCTGATCTTCAGGTGATCCGTTAATTGATTAACATAACTGATAAACTTTCAAAATTGACTTAATTGATTAACTTTCAAAATTAACTTAACTAGTTAATTTTTTAAATTTGCAACTTAACTTAATTGGTAAGAATCTCAAATTAACTTAACTTAACTAGTTAATTTTGGAGGTTAATCGACCCAACTCTGTTCATATTTATTATTAAATGTGATTCCTATTATGATTTAAAATGAAGTTAGCGATCTTATATCTATCGTTGGTCTGTCGCATTTATATATTATTTATATATTGCTTATCAAGAGTTTATTGTGACACCAAAGGGATTATGCATAATTAATCATTCATCAAGTGGGATTACGGATAATCAGTCATTTATCAATATTTTATCTCTTATTTATCTATCGTTTGTCTTTTGTTTTAAACTAAAATTCAAGAACTGAAAACTTTGGTTTGTTTCGACCCCTACCAGTGAATGTACAGTTGCCCGCATATGTAATGTTCCTCGCCTCACAGGCGACTCCGTACATATGGAAACGCCACAACGATAGTCAAGGTACCCCAACTGGGGGAAGGTGGGGCGGGGGGACAACCGAATCCAACAACATATAACATTGACATACAGGTAAGGCGCTGTTCAAAAATTACATAACGCTATTTTTTCTAAAACCTCCCCCCCCCCCTCCCCTGTAACGTTTGGTAACGTGTAGGGTGGGGGAAGTGTTACATAACACCCTAGGGGTGCCTGGTCTAGCGTTACGAAACGTTCCTGGGGGATCTGGGGTGTCAAGTTTTAGCAAAAATAGCGTTACGTAATTTTTGAACGGCCCCTAATTATAATCTAATATCGGAGTTTAACGCTGTTAACGATCATATTAATCGTTTATCTTTATGACCACAATGTTTACTAGTCTTATACAGTAATAAGGTTCCTTTATGATTACTGCAAGTCTATATGAACAGATACCACAATACAACTTTTTATATACTAGTGAATTTGAACCAGAAATAGACATTACACAACTATCCTGTGTTTGCATGGTTTGTAAGGGTTCTTATTTTACTTCTTTTCATCTTTCACCCCTTTCCTATTCTCTTCGACTACTTTTCCGACTTGTCGGCAGTGGCTGGCGGATGATGATGATGAGTCTTTCTCTTTTTCTGAATCAATGTTAACCCACGAATGATAGGTTTTGCTACTTATTTAACCCCTTATTCTCTTCTTTTAATCCCCTACTCTCTTCTTTCTCTCGGGCTAACCTTAGAGTGGATCTAAGGGTCTTTGTTAGCCTTAGCTTCTGTAGATTTGTAGATCCTCCACACTCACTCATTCCCCTTCCCCACCCACCAGTCTCGCGTATATTAAATCATTATGTAACAATACTAATAAAGCTGTTTGTAGAGTCCGTGTGCAGTTTTAAACTTTTACTAACTTACGAATCTACACGATTATATATATATTGACATTGAGCGAGAAAAAGATTGAGACAGCGTGAGAGAACGAGGTAGAAGAACAGAGAAAGTTAGTGGGAAGTGGTTTATCGATTGTTACACAAAGAACTTGTTAACAGTTTCGATCTGAATAACAGTAACTGATTATCAAAATCACAAGAATAATCCAAGGTTATACTAGCGTAAATATATTTATATATACTTATAAATTCATACAATATTATACTAATGTTTGTGAAATGACGTTGATGGGCCAAACCGTGGTGTTGACATGGTTATTTGCTGTCGCCGTCCAGGAGAGACTACATATGGGCATGTCGGTGGAAACAAGGTGACGGTGGCATGAAGCAGGATATTACCACCGGTTTGCGGCTGATGCCTATTGTCTTACAACTATCACACTAAGATTATTCCTGGATGGAATGATTTTATTGCCCTCCTGAAGAGGGAATCGAAAGACGCCTATGATTTGTGATGCTTTCATGGTAGACCCAGATTAGGACCAGTATAAATGAATATGTGTAGAAGTCGGGGGTCAGTATAAGCCGGCCATAAGGCGATGTAAACAGGAAGAAGAGTCTATTCGACCATCAAAAGCCTGTGAAGCTCGCATAAATAACGATAATAACAAATTTTGGAAGTTTGTTAGGAATCAAACGGGTGTCAAAAATGTCCTCCCTCCGACAATCGATGGGGTGTCGGGGGAGGATTAAATTGCAAAGCTGCGGAAAACCACTACTCTAACATTCTTAACAGTGTGAGTAGGGATAATCTTAAGATAGATGGCAGCGAAACGATTGTGGGAGGGACAAGGGAAAATACTTTGATATCATTTTCTGAAGTAAAGAGGTTAATTAAAGAGTTAAAGACTGGTTCTACGTCAGGGGTAGATGACTTATCGAATGAGCACTTAAAATATGCAAATGACGTAGTATGTCTACATATATTATTGCTCCTATCAGCCATGCTTGCTCATAGCTATATCCCTGCAGAGTTCATGAGGGTATATATCTTGCCCCTGGTCAAAAATAAGTACGGAGACATTCTGTCCAGCAATAATTACAGGCCTATTGCTGTCGCTTCCTGCTTCTCGACACTACTAGAAAAACTCTTGTTACTCCGATTAAATGATTTCCTATGGACATCTAATCAGTTTGGCTTTAAAAGGTCCCACTCAACTGACCTGTTTATCAATGTACGTGAAGAAACAATATCTAAATACATTGACAGTAATTTAACTATTTATAGCTGTTTCCTTGATATAAGTAAGGCATATGATAGAATGAACCACAATATTTTATTTGCAAAACTAGAAGACAGGAAGGTTCCCATGTACATATTAAATTTATTGAAATTTTGGTATTCCCACCAATCTTTCACTGTTAGGTGGGGCAATGTACTATCCGACTGTTTTGGCTCCTCTTGCGGGGTGAGACAAGGCTCCTTGCTCTCCCCTATGCTGTTTAATGTGTATATTGACGGATTAATTGCTTCACTTAATGAGGCAACAGTGGGATGTTGTATAGATAACAAAAGGATAAATAACATAGTTTATGCCGATGATATGGTGTTAATAAGTCCCTCTGTTAAAGGTCTGGATCGGCTACTAAACGTCTGCGAAGTGTATTCGCAGAAACATGATATTCTTTTTAATGTTACAAAACTAAGGTTATGCAATTTCATCCTAAAAGCTGTAATCAGCCAGCTAATATAAGGTTTAAATTTGAAGGTGAAGTAATTGAGGAAGTACAAGAGTTTAAGTATTTGGGTCAAACTATTACCAGCTCCTTGAGTGATGACTCGGATATAAGAAAACAATCTCGAAGCCTGTGTGCTAAAGCGAATATGACCAGAAGGAACTTTCGATTCTGTACAAGTGAAGTTAAAGACACACTCTTTCGTACTTTCTGCAGTAATATATACGGACAGCAACTGTGGGTGAATTATAAAAAAGGTTGTGGAAGAACTCTAAATTTGCTGTACAACAGGTCTTTTAGACTCTTACATAAATTACCCCCGAGATGCTCAGCTTCGCAAATGTTTGCTACCAGCAATGTCCCGAGCAAAGAATTAAAAAATCAACCAACCCGATCATCCAAGCTATCCATGATTCCTGCCATTTATCCTCTAAGCTATGGACTTCTTCGTACGAAAACGTCTGTCTGTAGCTCCACTTAACTTCGACATTACAGTATTATTTCTAATCAATTGTATATATTTTTATCCTTAGTATATGAACTGTCATTGTATTAATAATATTTGTCATATGGACTATAGTCTGCCAATAAACCTTTTCATTTTCATTTTCATTAATAGTGTTTTCCAGATTGTATTTATATTAACAATGTGGAGAGATAATGATTTAATCACGATGGACAGCTAAGCTCATTAATGTTTTCCAGATTTCCTGTTGCATTATCAATGTGAAGATATTATTAGATCTTAACAAGGAATATATACATATATATATATATATATATATATATATATATATATATATATATATATATATATATACACACTGTATATATATATATATATATACACACAATAAAACACCACTTCTTTATTACAACAAATATGCAATGGTTGAGAATGTTTTACTAAATGGTTTATCATACAAAATGATGGTCATACAAAATGCTCACAATTTGCCATAGATTAACATAAATGACAGCTATATCCGGTTCATAGTTAGTATTTGGTCCATTCCCCATTATTGTCTATTACAACTTATAATCTGTGTGGCATAGATGCAACATGGTTATGTATGATGTGTGTGTTCCTTCGGAACATCTCCTTCCCCCTTGTTTGAAGGTGCCAACCCCCTCCTCCAGTGCCAACCCCCAGGGTGCCACCCAAAAAAAGGGAGATTCCCCCAGCAAGCTGGGGGAGTCGACCTAACCTCTTTGGGGAGAAGTTGGGACGGCCTCACCCCACCCAAATGGGTATACGTAACCTAAGATGGAGAGAGAGGAGGAGAGGAAGAGACCATCCAGCGTCTCGAAGTCCGCCAGTTGGCTTTATCTATCAGTTGACAGTTGGGTTAATCCGCCAGTTGGGTTAGAAGACTTAGAAGGCAGATGTGTGTGTGTATATATTAATAACCTTCGAACGAATTAAAAGCGCACACAAACGCACATACACGCCCATAGATAGATCCCCTATTATTACACGCACACACACAATGTATATAAACAGATGCATGTGAAGCCCCAATAGCAAAATATATACGAGCATAACTACCACACAAAAAACTACCACAGCACCACAACCAGCACCACAACCACCAATCGTCTAAGTATAGCTTACCATTACCTAACCAAACCCACCTTACTCACGGCTTCTACTTACCAGCTCCTGATAGACCGACGAGGTCTCTAAATACGACCCAATAGACAGAGCTATTAATCATAAACAAATACGTTTATGGAGCCAGGGGGCTTCTCATGGTGGAACACCACGAGGCCAATATGACGTTTGGTGGCCGATCTTTTAAACAAAAAATCGAATAAGATAAACTAAGTTTAATACAAAATCAAACTTTCATCATAATATACAATTTTATCCTTAAACTATAACATAAAAAGCATTAATATGATTTTTAAAACAAAATATAAATTAAATTAGGGGCAACTTTTTCATTTTTCCTCTTTTGGCCAATTATTTTGTTTCAATACAGAATTTGTTTTTAAGACACCAATATATCTTTAAACCTTATTACAAAAAATATTCATATAACTTTATAATAAAAATAGATTCTCTTTCGGGGTAACTTATTCATTTTTCCTCTTTTACGCAACTATTTTGCTTCACTACAAATTTATCTTTAAGACACAATTATATCCTAAAACTATAACATGAAAACGATTAATATAATTTTTAAAACAAAATAACCTATGGAATGAATAAGTTATATTTGGTAAAGACACGCCCCCAGAATTCGCAGCTCGTCCAATTACAACCCAATAGGAGGGGCATGAGAACGAATCCAGGATCTCTGGTTGGTGGAAAGTCTCGCTCTCACACAGGAAACTCGCGAATCGAATATTGGGGGTGGAGTCACGTATATAAAAGGGAACATTTTTAGCTGGATCCCACATCAGTGATTTATCAACGAGTAACTATACATTCTCTCATCATGGACAAACCAGTTAAACACATCAGTTTTACTGCTCCCCGCAATTGTTTGAAGACGGGGACCTCTCTGCAGGGAACTACATTTCATCTTTTCGCAGCGGCCGACCGGAACGCCCTACTTTCAACGCAATCCATTGCAGAAATTTGTGACGGCGAGAAAAAACCAGCGGATGAAGAAGCCATTGAGTGTAATTACGTAATAATTTAGTTTGTGATTCATTCTCGGGCTGTATACATCGTATCATTCAGTGCTTAACCCTTGCAAGTGTTAGTTAATTTATAAAAAGCCATAATAAACCAAGTGAAAGGATATCTGCCCAGGGGTTCGAGACTCTGCGACGGGGTTTAGTAGCCCAGCTAATCTTCCCTCCTAAGAATGTCATTTAGACAGTGAATTTTAGTATGCGATGAAGGCGTTCTTTGAAAGTGAAATTTTATTACGCGCTTGTTTCCCTGTATGTGTTAACTTAAAAATTTATAGTAAGTTCTGCAGGTTGGTTTTTAGAACTACTAAAACTTTAAAGGTAGGGAATTGCTGCGGTCCCGGGTTCATTACCCGGTGCTGACAGATGATGCGTAGTACATCCAGCTAATCTTCCTTTTGAGCCCAGTTAGGATAGGTGCTTTGTGTTTATTATTTGATCCGGGTATCCTATCCTGCATTTTCTCATATTGTAACTCCTTGTAACTCTCTCTTCCTATATATATATATATATATATATATATATATATATATATATGTTTTTGGAAGTATATGTTAACAATCCAGTTAGGCCAGCTGCTTGCTGTTTATTATTTGATCTGGGCGCCCTAATCGGCATTTTATCTTATTGTAACTCCTTGTAACTCTCTCCTCCCATATATCCATCTCGGTGCCCTGACATATAAATGCATGTTTACTACAGGTTCCTGGGCTAGGCTTTCTGTAATTAATGTATTCTATTAAGTATTTAGAGAGTGAATTTTGTTTATCAAATAATTACGTGTTAAAATTTATTTAAAATTAGTTTGTGAAATGTTTCATTAAAATAGCCTGTATCCTCATTTATTTATATATATACAGGGTGAGTGAAAAGTCTCCATACATAGGCAAAATGGTCACTTTATTATGCAATCACTTGTAAGTCACAAAATATGCTCTGTGTGGGCACCATTACACTGAATGCACATACGGATGCTTTTCCCACAGTCATGGCAAACGCGCGTTAACACGTCTGGTGTTATGCGTGCACACGCATCACGAATGCGTTCCTTTAGGTGGTTCGTGTTTTGTAGTTTCACCTGATACACCATGGCCTTCAAGTGCCCCCACAAGTAAAAATCAAGGATGGATGAGGTTTGGGGACCTCGGAGGTCACTCCACGGGACCTTGGCGGCCAATCCAGTGACCCGGAAACTGCTGATCCAGCCACTGGCGCACGCAGATACCGTAATGGGGTGGCGCCCCGTCTTGCTGAAAGTACGCTGGAAATCCCCCGTCCTCGTTCAGCAGGGACGGCATGACTGTGTCTTGCAGCATGTTTAGATACTTTTCGGCATTCAGATTGGTGTCAATGAAAAAAGGGCCAACAATTGTGTTGCCCCATATCCCGCACCACACTATCACTTTTCCACCGCCCTGCGTCTTTGAGGGACTCATCCAGTGCGGGTTGTCATCACTCCAATAACATACGTTTTGACGATTAACCTCTCCATGAACATAAAAGTTGGCTTCATCTGAAAACAGGATGCAGCCGAGAACTCCGTGTCTTCGTCTACTTTTGTTCTCGCCCATTCACAGAATTCCAGCCGCCTGTCCGGGTCGTCTTCGCTAAGATACTGCAACATTTGCATTTTGTATGGATGCCATCTGTGCTCTTTCATAATGCGGACGATACTCCTTTGGCTGACACCGCATTCTGCAGACATCCATCGAGTGCTTTTTTGGGGACTCTTTGCGAACGCTGCCAGCACCATGGTCGCTGTGCCTTCATCGGTGGCTGTTCGTGGACGGCCACTTCTCGGTTGGTCTGCAACACTTCTAGTTATCTTGAACTTCTCAATGAGTTTGGCAACGGTGGCATGTGTGATGTGCGTGCCGGGGGCGTGTCTCCTGTTAAAATCCTCGGCAACCTTGCGACAGCTTCATGATCCTGCCAGAAAAATTATCTCTATACACTCTTCTTGGGACAAAGGCATCTCAGCACATCACCTGCAAAAAAAATAAAACATAAATAATCATTTATTTATCATGACCATTTTGCCTATGTATGGAGACTTTTGACTCAACCTGTATATATATATATATGAAACATATGGATTTTAATTAAAAAGATTCAATGTGGATGATTCGTTTAATATCTGCCAGGTGCTCGATACACTGTGACGGTGCTTAGTCATCCAATATGATCATTATTAGAAAAATGTATGAGCTGTCAAAATAATTTTCTGTCTACAACCGTATCCTTTCTCCTTATAGGTTCGATGCGGAACTCGATCATGTTATAGCTACTTTTCGTGACAGCTTTGAAGAATAGCAAATAGTCGACGGCGATTTGGAGGTTTTACAGCGCAGTCAACCCAGTGACCTGAATACGGAGGTCGAAGTGTTGGCTCACATCCGGTCCAACGATTGCCAGGTTGTCCGGAAGTAATGTAAGCTTTTTTCTTTTGATTAAGAACAAGACAGTGTATTTTCATCAATTTATTAAATGATATAAATCATGTTTTATAAATTACTACAATTCAGCGCAGTCAACCCAGTGACCTAAATATGGAGGTCGAGATGTTGGCTCACATCCGGTCCAACGATTGCCAGGTTGTCGGGAAGTAATGTAAGCTTTTTTTTCTTTTGATTAAGAACAAGACAGTGTATTTTCATCAATTTATTAAATGATATAAATCATGTTTTATAAATTACTACAATTCAGCTTAAACTAGTTACAGAATTAGCATCCACCCCATTCATAAGCAGTTTCTCCTGGAATGTGAAGTCTGTATGCAGGTGTCCGAAGCACTTATATACCTTTTCTTTAGAATTTTTTAGTTTGTCCTTTATACAGGGTGTACATAAAGTCAGGATCTATTTTTGTGAAGCACTTGGAAATTATATGGAATTCAATCATAAAATGATAAAGTGGTAACATTTATTAAATAATTAAGAGTAGGATTCGACGTGACGCCCATCAGTATCCCTGCACAGCTCAAATCGTTCCGCAGCATTTCTAAACACATTCTGGAGCATTTGCGGGGTTATGTTATCTGCAGCAGTTCGTATACGTGTACGTAAGTTTTCAAGACTCGTAATCTTCGTCTGATAGACGTGCGATTTGATAAAGCCCCATGCAAAGAAATCTAAAGGGGTTAAATCTGGTGATCTCGCTGGCCAAGGTCTGTTGCTTCCGCGTCCGATCCAGCGATTTGGAAAACGTCCATCTAGATAATCCTGAACAATTTTGGCATAGTGACAAGGAGCACCATCATGTTGATAGACGACGGGGATAGGATTGTTAGTACCGTCGTCTATCAACATGATGGTGCTCCTTGTCACTATGCCAAAATTGTTCAGGATTATCTAAATGGACGTTTTCCAAATCGCTGGATCGGACGCGGAAGCAACAGACCTTGGCCAGCGAGATCACCAGATTTAACCCTTTTAGATTTCTTTGCATGGGGCTTTATCAAATCGCACGTCTATCAGACGAAGATTACGAGTCTTGAAAACTTACGTACACGTATACGAACTGCTGCAGATAACATAACCCCGCAAATGCTCCAGAATGTGTTTAGAAATGCTGCGGAACGATTTGAGCTGTGCAGGGATACTGATGGGCGTCACGTCGAATCCTACTCTTAATTATTTAATAAATGTTACCACTTTATCATTTCATGATTGAATTCCATATAATTTCCAAGTGCTTCACAAAAATAGATCCTGACTTTATGTACACCCTGTACTACTTTCGTCTTTAGGCTGATAATAGCCCTCGGCAATTAAAAAGGTATCCTTCTCTTCTTTTGAAAAGTTGAGGACACTTTCCAGATAGGTTCGTAGGTGAAAATAACCCGTTCCTGCCGAAATGTTGAACTGGCTTAAATACACCTCACAGTCCTCACACTGACCGAATATGGAGGGCAGAAAGTTTGTTTCAGGGTATGCAGAATAATTATCATCGCAGTCCGTTCCATCAGAATGGGCTATACGTAGTTTAGCGTACATGTGCATGCAGCTTGGATAAAAAAGTAAGGGCCTGAGCTGGGTATCACGAATTGTATAGGGGCATTCGGGGAACTAATTGTGTTTAATGGGCTAATTGTAATAAAGTCACTGTGCTCAATAGAAACTTGTGTTAGGGGCATATCAAAGATGGACAGCTCCGATTTACAACATTGTGAGCTACACGGATGGATGACGCATGCCATGACGAGTCAGAAATAGTGCCAACTCTCTCGACAAGTAGTAATCAGCCTATGATTCTTGAGAGCAGTGTCCTCAGCTTATATCAGTTAAAAAAATGACCAACCATAGGTTTCATTCGCTTAGAACACTTCTTTTTTTATGTCCTTTTACGTTTAACGCCACGTGTTTGTAACCCCTTCTTCCGGACAGCCCTCATCTTCTTCCCGTCACCACGCATTTTTCTCTTTGCATCTTTGATGATTTCGTCCCGTGTACGTTTTAAATGTTGTTTTAGAGCTTTTTTAGGTTTAGCTCCACCCATTATGTCTTCTACTGCGTTAAAACCTGATTATAACGCTTTCCTCCCGAGGTATCTGGGCCCCCTCTTCAACAGTGGTACATCCGTGCGTGGTATGGTTGAAAAAATGGATCCAAGACCACTCCCACGCTGATATCTCACCCCTCGATAGACTGTAAAAGGCTTTCGGGTCATTATAACTGAATGCGACGAAAGTGTAGTTTCACTGTTAAGCTTCCATCACCAAATGGGAAATTTTTCCCCTCAATAGTTCTTATATACCGGGTGTCCCATTCAAAATGAAACAACTTTGAAACTGTAATTTTTAAAGTATTAATGTGAGAATGTTGAAACTTTGTCAGTTACTACACCATATGCATATGTTTTTGTCATAATGTTTTTTGTTTGTTTGAGATTGAATTATGTTTATCCCACAAGAAAAAGCGAAATGTGTGTTATGGATGGCTGAGTTGAAGTCCCCTACTCTGGTGCAACGGCGATTCCGTACAACCTTTCACAAGGAACCTCCCACCAGAAGAGACCTAAATGCATGAACCAAGAAATTTGAGGAGACTGGCAGTGTTCTAAAGAAACACTCTGGAGGGCGAACAAGATCGGAAGAAGATGTTAAACGAATACGCGGCGCCTTTGGTAGTAGCCCGAGAAAGTCCATCCGTCGTGCCAGTATCGAACTGCAGATTCCTCTTTCAACTGAAAAAGCGCATCACAGAAGCGGTGGACTCTGTAAATCCTGAGATGCTAGGCAACGTGTGGAGGGAAACTGAGTACCGTTTCGCCCTGGTCCGTGCTACAAATGGTGCACATATTGAATGCATACAATAAAGAACTGTAATGTATCTAAATGTTATAATTCACATATATCATATGAAACTTTATGACATTGACTATTTAATGTGTAATTATTACATTGTTTGCATTATTCAATAAAAAATTATAAGATTTCAAAGTTGTTTCATTTCGAATGGAACACCCGGTATAATGAGATATTGGTTAATAGGTTAGTCGCAACATTCACATAATGGGGTTTGCCATATGTAATGCTCAAGCTCTTCCCTCTATAGTTGGGAATGTGTGCAATGCGCAGTAGACGTGCCTGGGTATCCCCAAAAAATTGATGCTCCACGATATTGCTGTAAATGTAGCACATGTCTGGGGATGGATAGCCATCACCCAATTTCTCCAATTTCAACTGATACATTAAGCTGGACAAGTCATGTTGTGCCTCGCGAAAGGTATCTCTTTGGAACGCTGCTCTATATCGGCCCTCAGTTATAATTTGGAACAATCCTTTCTCTTTAATATTTCTATTATCCTGTGATTTTAGGGGTCAGAGCATGTGCAGGGGTTTCTTTGTTTACGATTTCGTATACTAAATCAGCTTCATGATTTAAACTTTTTAAACTTCCCTTCAAGTCTCTCACAACATCCTCGGCCGCACCATAACGACCCGGGCCTAGTGGTACTACTGTAGTGTAAATACAGGGCCTCTCTACTCCGGCCGGCCCGCATGGTTTCATCCCTAATTACCCCTGCCTTTTCACACTCATCACGATCTCTAAGAAAAGTAAAAACGGGTTCATTACAATCAATACTTAAGAAGCTGATGGATAGCTGAATTTCGCATAACCCCACCTCATACGAATCACGTTCCAATTCAATGGGCCCATGGAGTTCTGTTATAAAGTTGGCTAGTGTGTTATTAGGATGTACAGACAGAGAAGAAGAGGACGGGAGTGTGACATAGAAGTGGTTAGGCGCCATGTTGCATACTATTTAAGCTTCATTATTGCATCAGCTTTTATATAGGTGTTGAAGCTTTCTGGGTACCCTAGCCATTTCACCAGGTACATTTTTCTCTTTCCTGAACCTCTGCTGCCTAAAATTTTTTCAATTTTAAACACATTTTTTTCTAAATTAAATGTCATTTTCTGCAACACCTCGCGGTAAAAGTCCCCTGCGATTTCTTCCCCATTCAGATGCCTAACTTTAAAAATTTCATGTGTCCATCCTTGCTCAAATCTCTTCGCGAATTTATTTGCCGAACTCGATAGTCTTACATAATCATTGATTTTGAAACGTGTAGAGTGTGGTGGTGCTCTACGAATATCTCTTCTCACCTCACACTCTGTTGCGTACCTCTTTCTAAAACTTCATTCGGTGTTGCCCCAATCGCGCGATGGTGTGAACGGTTGTATGGCGAGGCCAATGATCCCAGAATGTGTATATATCTGTATGTGTTTTTATGTGTAAAATAGCGATGCATGCGCTCCTTTATGGTACGTTGAACTCTTTCAGCTAAAGAGGCCTTATGTATAGAACTGCTAGTGTAGTAACTGATATCAAACTCTGCCAACATGTTCTGAAAAGCTCGGCCTATAAATTTTTCCCCATATCCGACCAAAAATAGCTTGGAACCCTGTTTTTTTCCAACATCAACGTTTCGGTAGCTTTAGCAACTGTTTCAAGCGATTTATTTTTCAGAGGAATTAGCCACAGATATCTAGAGAATACATCTATTATGAATAGGATGTAGCGATAACCATCATTATATACTGAATATCTTTGCATGTCTGTTAAATCCGCTTGCCAAATAGTCAATCGAAACCGCTGTTGTCCTGGCTGTTTTAAACCTTTTTCTCACCGGCTTATGAAGTGTATAAACATCCTCCTCCAACAAAAACCTCTCAACATCTTTTTTCCCTACTCCATCACTGTAAACACCTCTGTACAGTCTATCAACACCGCCATAGGAGGCTGAGCTAGAAATGTCATAATAGCGTTTTCTTAATATGTCAGCCATTTGCTATTTTAGAGACACGTGGATAGGGTTGGCCGTTGTTGTTTGGTATCTTCTTTCTCCTCGTCAAAGATGCTACTGTTGGGGGTGATGGCGAACTGAGTTGTGGCACATGTGAGACTTGCTCCAAGTCTTTTAACCTATCCAGATTTCCTATCAATGTTTTGGGGATATTTATTTGTTGTAGTCCTGCTTTAATATGATTCCATCCTGATAGTGAGGGCCTCTCCCACTTTCTCACCAGATCATGGACAAAGTCGATGATATTCGATCCCTGTACCCTTGTTCCTTCAACAATGACCTCGCCTCTATCGGTCCACTGTGTGATGGGGTCCTCACTCAATAGATTATAAAGACTTAAGCCTTTATTCCTCAATGTATGTGGGAGACTGCTTTTTAATACATGCTCGATGTGTTGCGTTCCGTTATTCTTTGGTTGGTCAACTCTAACATCGGGCACAGGTCCTATGTTGCCATGCTCAGTGTTGCTCGCGCTGTGCCTAATAACCAAGGGGATCTCTGTCGGAATTTTATAATCTTGGTACTCAAGAAAGAAATTTCTGCAGAGCCTCTTGGTACAAGATCCTCTTCTCATCAAGGTGACTTTTCACTGTTTAATAGGTCTCTCAGTTCGCTTTCCATTCTTTTAAGCCTGCTTTTACGGGGTTCTAGACCGTGTCTGGTCTCTTTGAACTTTACAGTGAAGCATACACCTCGTGCAGAGTCACTACAACTTTCTTCATTATATTAATCTAGTCAGTAAAGGCCCCAAAACTGAAAATAAGATGGATAAGAATGATCCCCCTCTTTTTACAATAATTCGCTTTTTCTTCCGCACAGTTTGACTTTTACGAGCTAGCGTACGTATTATGTTCTTGTAACGACATAGGCGAGCCTTCTGAGGGGATTTCATTGGCACATTACATTTTATAACATTGAGGCAGATTTCACAGATGCATTTTAAAAAGTCAGAGTCGATATTTTCAATAAACATCTGCTCCAATGCCCGGGGCAATCGATGATAGATTTTTATTAATTCATGGTATTTCTTTAGCCTATTTGTCATTCTGGAATATACACCATTTCAGGCGCGTTTGGGAATATATTCGTTCTTAGAAGTACCCTAAACATGTTTCGCGGGTGAAGGTAACAAAGCAAATATCCGTAACGCTGACACTTCTTTATAAACTTCCAAAAACTTCTTACGCTGATTCGGGAACATTTGATTGGCTAATACCACGCTTCTCAAACTAGGGGTCGCGTAAATATTATTGGGGGTCGCAGAAACACTTGAAAATATTATTTTTTTCATAAATATAGTGTTAGTACCTATTGCTTTTATGACATTGAGTGAAGGGTCGCGAAAAAATTTGTCTGATCCAAAGGGGTCGCAAGTGAAAAAAGTTTGAGAAGCCCTGGGTTAATACACCAATTTGTGACACATCTCTACGTTGCGCGAATAAGACTAGATATTGTGTATTTAACGACACATCACGCATGTATCTATTTTTGAAAAATAGATTCTGATTGATGAAGAATACGCTTATGTTAAGATGGTGGGAGAATATTGTAAATGTCTCGGCAAACGTTTTATCCACTTGCAACATGAAATCGTCAATTACAATGACTGTATGCTGTAATGTGCAGGAACGCCGTCTTGCTGGAACCATGTTGGGAAATTTCCTTCTTCGTTCAAGACACTGGGATGCACCTTGTTCCTTTGAAGAGGTATACCAGTGAGGGTTGTTTTGAGACGAGTAGCGGGTGTTCTGTCGATTTACCTCACCATTTCCATAAAAAACAGCCTCGTCACTGAACAGAATGGTGGACGGGAAATTGGCATCCCGAGCATATTGTTCCGTAGCCCATTCACAAAATTCCATCCGCCGGTCGGGATCATCTTCGCTTAATTTCTGTAGGATCTGAAGTTTATATGGATGCCATTTGTGAGCCTGAAGAATGCGATGGATGCTACTTTTCGACACTCCTGTCTCGGCGGACAATCGCCGAAGAGATTTATTGGGACTTCTTTTAAAATGAGCCAGGATAGCTGTCGCAGTCAGTGGACCTCCTTGGAGGTCCACTGAAGGTCTGGATGCAGTCTGTTAAATTCAGCAGCGGCCTCTCTTTGACTCCGATTTCCTATGAGTAGAATTATCTGGATTCGTTCTTCCTTGCTCACAGACATTATGGCTTGTAGAAAGAGAAAAATATGAATTATGGTTTGGAGAAATAGAAAAATATGAATTTCTCCTATGATGCCGGACTTATGGGACACCCTGTAGAATATATCTTTGGCCGTGTAATGCAGGTCTCTCAAAGTAGTACAACCTTCAATATGGACAACTTCACGGTACATATTGACAGAGTATTCCGGGTTGCGCGTCATAGTGCCACACCTTATACTCTTAACTTCAATTCTCAGGCTATTTAGAGAAAGCATATAAATGCCGTACGTGGTTGCGGCTTTATAGTAGTAGTCTTAGCCCATATGTTTACTGTACTAAATACCCGGGTCAAAAATATTTGGTTGCCTACGGTTGTGCAGCGTACTCGTAAACTGGCTTCAGATTGTAAGCTTGAGTTTGAGTGTAAATGGGTCCTGAAGAGCTGAGAAGGGTAGAGCAGGAAATGAATGTTGGTATAGTTGTGTTTGGAATGGATGATCGTCGTAGGACTGTGTATGTTTTTAAAAGCAGCGTGAGAAATCGTAAAAGACTACTTATTTTAGGATTGTCAGGAACATCGTATCTCTCCATCCGTAACATAAGAGATCTCTGCGCCAGTTATGATAAAATTGGAAAATATGGAAGGCATCACGATTTGTGTAAGGGATGTCTCGAGTTTGCGGATGATATAGTGAAACATTGCAAGGAATGTCACATGGTATGTGAAAAGTGTAAAAGCTTCAAATGTGAAAGTCGTGTAGTTGAAGCTAAGAGGGAATGTAATGTGTGCAAGCGTACATTTTTCAATAATAAATGCTTTGAGTTCCATAAGTCAATTGGTCCTTGCAGGAAAATGAGAATCTGTGAATGTGGTATGTTTCATATGATGGATAATTGGGGGAAATTCAAGCATAAATGTAATGAAATTCACTGTCCTACATGCCATGAGAAATATAAGGCGGATGGAGTGAAGTATGTATGTTATATGAAAGACGCTAAGCCTAAAAATATGCCTTGTATAACTGTGTACTACGATAGAGAAACTTACACAAACCCTTACACCAAAGTGGTTATCCCACATCTACTTGTAAGCCAGACTATCTGCGATGAGTGCATGGAGGTTGAATGTGATGAGTGTCACAAATGTGGTAACCGGACAAATGTTTTTAAAACGATCGCACACGACAGCCCTGTGAAACTCTTTGTATCCTATATTGTCAAGTTAGCGGACAAGTTAAAAAAAATTACTGTATATTCTTGCCTGTAACGGGACAAAATTTGATACACAGTTCCTTTATAAAGAACTGCTTGAACACGAGTCATCGGAGATATTTACAGGCGATCCCTTGAAAAGGGAAAACAAACTTATACAAATGCAGATAAGAGGTAATGTTCCGTTTAAAGATACTTTATTATTCACACCTTGTAAACTGGCCAAGTTACCCAAGGTGATGGGTGTAGCCGCCGAAGTTTCAAAAGGGTATTTCCATTACACTTTCCTCACTAGCGACACTTTAAATTACGTAGGACTGCCTTCCCCCAAACAATACTCCATTTACACCAACATGAGTGATAGTGAGCGTGAAGATTTTGATCGCTACTACAACAGTTTTAATGAAGAAATTCCATACAATATAACTGATGAATGTGAGCGTTATTGCGTGAATGATGTGCGCGTGCTTCGAGTATGTTTCCAGGCCTTTAGAAGGATGTACCTAAACCGCTTCAACTGCGATCCGCTGCAAGTCATAACGACAATCGCCTCATTGTGCTTTAATGTGTTCAAGAACAACTTCATGCCTAAAGATATCATGGCAGTCATTCACAGAAACAACCCTCGCAGATATGGGCACAAGGCTATTTACTGGCCCATACACATACAGCAGCAGACCGAAGTATGCATAAAACACGCCCGCAACACAGGGGAAGTACCCTTTAAGGTCAAAGGTCGTGTTTTTTGGGTTGATGGTTTAAGCGAAGAACGTGCCACTGGTGAGAAGACTGTGTATTCCTTTAACGGTTGCTGGTGGCATGGATGCTAACGTCCTGAGTGTGGAATCATAGGAGATATCCACGGTAGATCCCCTGCTGACAGTCTTGCATGGACCCGCACCCGCGATCAGCTTATAGGCGCCCAGTTCACCCACACGTTCTTGTGGGAGCATGAGTATGATGCACGGATGGAAACGGATGGACAGTACCGTGAAGAAATAAACACGATCAAGCGTTCAATGGTGTTGGGTGCTCTTAAATGAGGTGATAACTTGTTCGGAGGGCGTACAAACCCATTCAAGCTATACTTTCCACCTACGGAGGGCGTGAAACCATTACTACGACTTCTATTCTTTATATCCCTACGTGATGATGAACAATCTGTGCCACGTAGGTGCACCTGAAAAACTGGTGGGACCTGACCTGCCCACCATCGACGTGTTCTCAACAAATTTGAACAAGTACTATTTCGGACTTTCTTTCGTAGACGTGCTCCCCCCTTACGATTTATGGATGACGATCTTACCCGTCGCTATAGATCACAAACTCATGTTTCCCCTGTGCGTGAAGTGCACAACCAACCAGCGGAAGATCAGAGGTGTATATAGAAGTCCTGAGCTGTCCCTAGACGTCCGCCATGGTTACAGAATATTGAAGATATATGAGGTGTGGAGGTTTCAGAAACTCCCCAACCTTTTCACGCCGTATATAAATACTTCTTTGAAGGATAAAGTAGAAGCATCAGGCTACCCGCGAGGGGTTGGAAGCGAGGGTGAAAAATCGGTTTATATCCAGCGTTACCGTGACCGTGAAGGGATACAACTTGACCGGGCCCAAATTGTTAAGAATCCCTGCAAGTGCTTTCGTGCAAAGTTATGCCAAAATAGTCTTTGGGGCAAGTTTGCACAGAAAACAGGTAAGGGGAACGTTCATTTGGTACAAAGTTATAACGAGGTGTGGGATTATGCCAATGCCCCGATAAAGAGGCAATGGAGATCGTGAATGTTGTTAACACGTACATAATAAAGTACAACATCAACGAACTGGCCACAGATACCTCACGTGTTACAAATATACCTGTAGCCAGCTTTACAACGGCATACGCACGCATCAAGCTTTGGGGACTACTTCACTCTCTTGGGCGGAGGGTGCTGTACGCTGACACAGATAGGGTAATATTCACAGAGAGGGAGGGTGAATACATGCCGCCTATTGGGGAATTCTTCGGAGAGTTGACTGATGAGATCAACAGGACCGAAAACTTATGGGGTGCGGGTGAGGGTGGGAAAAGAGCTGAAATATATCGTGAAGGCGAAGGGCATCACGTTTAACCTGGCGAACCGACGGGTCGTTAACTTTGACTCGTTGAAAGAGCTAGTGTGCTTAGTAGATGAGGGTGACCAACCACCCCAACTGACTGTAGGAACCCACAATTTTCGGGCTCAGAAACTGGGGTGTGTGAAGGAACTTAGGGGCACAAAGGTGTGTCGTAACACCTATAGGAAACGTTACCAGGTGCCTGGTAACTATGATACCGTACCCTTTCGGTACCATAGTACTTGAATATCATATATGTCTATTGTTAACGATATGTTTATTCATTACGTATATTTGAATATGAAAATGTTTCAATCAGGGTTTCATTTTCTCCTTTTGTGTGTGTGTGTGTGTGTGTGTGTGTGTGTGTGTACAGTAAAAAAATCATAAGCTCCCCACACTGTAAGTTCAATCAAAGGGTCACGTGACTGCTGCTCCTACTTGGGCATATCTCTACCCCTACGTGCTCAGTTGGCCGCTGCAAGCCCTGGATCTCAGACGTATACTTGAAGAATTCTCACGTAGACGAAAAATAGTGATGGCGACTTTTGATATTGCGTGTTCGACGTTTATGAAGTGGTATTTGGTAAAGTCGGAAGATGTGGTGACTACTGAAAGACGGCCTAGCCCCCACTCCTTTGAGAGTTCTAAGGATACGTTGAACCGCGCGAAGCTTGAAGAATAAGATGTTCAAATACTCTATGGATATTCTGACGAGAGCATTGCCGGATTTCGCGGCACAAACAATGTAATGGACTACGTTGTAGAGCTAAACTGTATAAAAGCATACATTACCGTGAGGTGAAAGAAACAACGCGTGCAGAGAGAAGCAACGGGTATGGGTAGTGAATCTTGTTGATGAGTGGTCAGACAGGCGGTATTATGTCATGCTGCATCATACCGAGTACGCGTATCCTGCGGCTGAGAATGTAAACCTTGGCTTCATGGACAAGCGGAAGTACTTTTACCACTACATTCATATATATCATGGCGAGGTTCGCAGTGATGTTGTGGCTAAAGGCCTGTGTGAGTTTGTGATAGAATTTAGAGACGAGTATCGACTGTTAAACAAACAGGATAAATACGGGCACATTTTTCTCTCAAATAGTGGGCCGGATTGTTAATGTGTTTAGTTTGTGGAAATGAACGTCTAGTGCGCATTCCGATAAACCATTAAAACCGATATTCCCTCATGTATCGGAAAATTGCACGGTATAATGGGTACAAGTGCTCGCATGATTCTTTCATGCTGGAACAAACCCATACACGAAACATTAACGCTTGGTATGACTAACTCCTCCACACCTGTTCCCGAGCCAAACAGCGCACCGGTTGCTCATAATCATTTCAGAGCTTGACTCGACTGGTTGTGCACTCTCACAATAGAAAACGATGGAGCTTCCTTTGAGCAGCATTCCCAATGCCGTATACGATGTGTCCGTGACGAAGTCATTGCGTGTGTTCAGACGTAAAACCGGTGCCATTAACTATGTACTTGAAACGACTTGTAGACAAGCAAACTGTTGTGAACATAATGTTGTTATTTAAGTGTTGAGGAGATGAATAGAGTCTTCGTGATAGTTGAGAAGTGGGGTGAGGATCGTTATAAAATACCTGCAGGTGTAGGTACAGGAAGAGAACAGATTAGTGATACCCCCTCATATGCCATTGTTTGTACGTTGTGTATAAATAACGAACACCCATGCATTGATATACGACTGATGTGGAAGAATGCATCTGATAATAACGTTCTTGTCCCTACGCGAAACCGCTTCATCCTCCACAGAATGTTTGAAATCGCAGGTTACGGATATGCTTTATTTTGATACGGTCCTTCAATACGCATACACCGCTGTGCTCGACGGGTTTATCAAATGTAGGAATGAACATGGGGAGAATGGTCTAGAGCTGGGTGCTTATTTAAAAGGTTTAGACTCTTCGAAATATCATAAACTTTGGTTCAAAGGACTTGAGCGGTAGAGGGCAGAGCTCGCCTACACTGTTCACCCTGAAGAGTTGTATCTTTATATAATGAGGTGCTGTCGTTACGATTTAGAAGATTATTTCAACTGCCGCTATGCGTTGTGAAGAAGAATTCACAATTGAAAAGCTCGGATCGGTAAGAAAAAACCCTCGATTGGAAAGGAGTGTTTATAAACTTGAATTTAATAATGATGTTGTGGCTAACGACGCCCTCTTTGTTCGTGCTTTTGATTGTATTCTGTCCGTGTTTAAAGATAATTTGCCAACCAATTGTAAAGTAGGCACAAAAATAGTATTGAACGATATGAAGGCCCTTTACATCGAGTATAGGCACCCGCACACCTTGTATGGTGAAATAATGCTAAATCGTATTTATTGTATAGTACAAAGCAACAATGATGTAAATGTAGACTCGATCACGTGAGTTTAGTATTTTAGTTAAGCGCTGTAGAACATAAGTTGTGTGTTTTGATTTTATATAAGTTTTGTTTATATATATGGGTATATAGTTTTATCCTGTAATATTACTATTTTTTATATAAGTTTTGGTGTTTAAGGACGTATTTGCTCGTACATATATTAAATGGTTATATAGTTTTATCCTGTACTAATATTATTATTTAAGAATGTATATATATCCTTCGCTTAATGTGTGTATTTTTGCTGTATATTATTTTTTATGTATATCTATTTCCTATATATTTCATGAATTATTTCTCTTAACTCGTCTAAATAAACAGAATGATGTAATGGTGTTTTATTTATTTCTTTTGGTTGTATACATTAACGATATTAAGGAATAACTGGGGAGATGGGAATATATATATATATATATATATATATATATATATATGAACAGAAGGACGAACACAACGGCAAACATTTTCATTTATTTTTTGTACTTCAGACGTTTCGACAAATCTTTTGTCATCATCAGTGAATTAAGTCTTAAAACCTTAAAACAAAAGTAAAAAGTGAAAATTACATCAATACAATATTAAAACCATTACAATTAAAACCTTAAAGCAAAATGAAAATTGCATCAATACAAAATTAAAATCATTTAAATTTCATCACTATAAAAATTAAAATCAAATTAAATTACCTCAGTAGGTAAATACACAATGTTTACATCCACCTCCATACTTGTCAAAGCCTAAGAGAACACTGGATGGTCAGAGGATTAGAAAGGATATGTCTATGAGAATCGGTTGGTTAGTTAGAAGAGCTGTAATTTGTAGGATGAGCTATTATTGTTAATGGAGGGTTTGTTTCTATAGATGTACAAAGATTCTAAAATTCGAAGTTCTGTGAGGTTATTGGATTTAGTTAGAATTTCAAACTGAGTTTTGTGAAGGGGATGGTTGTTTTCATTACTATGGTTTCTAATTGCGGATTGTGGAGGGCTACTGAGGGGACGGTTGGTACGGACTGACAAGCCCAAATGTTGAGAAAGGCGCACCTCCAGTTGGAGTTGAGTGCTGCCAATATACGCAGCCTTACAGCTGTCGCACGTGTATTTGTAAACAACATTGGGGCATACAGTTTTGGGAAATTCATCTTTGAACTTTAAAAAATTTGATAATTTAAGTGGGTTGACGAAGGCGAATCTAAAATTTATTTGGGGATAACTAGACTTGAGCAGTTTGGACAATTCACCTCGAATACGCAATGATAAATAACCATAAAAAAGTAATTTAATATATCTGGTTTCTTTTTGTACTGTAGTTATGGGGAGTTTAGTATTAAAAGTGTTATTTAAAAATTTCTTTAATTGGTTATCGAATAGATTAGAAGGGTAGTAATTGTTAATAAAGTACTGTTTTAAAAATTTAAATTCTTCGTTTAACGAAAAGTAATCCGAACAAATACGGTAACTTCTTGTTAATAATGTTACTATAGCACTAATCTTATATTTATAAAATATACAACTTAAATAATTGGTTCCCAAGCCAGTAAAAGTTTGTTTTCGAAATAGTGAAGTTTGGAACTTATTATGAGCCCGTTTAACTAAAACATCCAGGAAAGGTAAACTATTATTTGTTTCGTTTTCACATGTGTACTTAATATTACTATGTTGTTTATTAAGATAATCAAGAAAAAGTCTTACGTGTGAAGGATGGTTAAATATTAAGAAAGTGTCATCCACGTATCTTCTGTAATATATGGGTTTAAAACTACTAGGACAACTTTTCAACCAAATTTCTTCGTAATGGCAAAGAAATGCATTTGCTAGTGTTGGGCTTAACGGGGAACCCATAGCTACCCCATCAATTTGGCTGTAAAGGTTGCTATTAAATAAGAAAAGATTATCAAAACACACTATTTCGAGAAGGTTTTTAAATTGAGTCTGAGCGAGGCCATTAATAAGAGTATTATCAGTAGTGAATAACTTATTTAGTATGATATTTAATGTTTCTTTTAACGGAATATTAGTAAACAATGACGAGACATTAAAACTGGCCATAGTACGAGAATCGGCATGATTGATCTCTTTTATCTCTTTAGCAAAATCAAACGAGTTGTTAATAGAATAATCATTAAAGGTGAGTTTTGAAAGCAAGGGAACGAAGAATTTGGCTAAATTATAATTGAATGTATCACAGGCCGAAAGAATAGGTCTTAGTGGGAAATTTGGCTTATGGACTTTAGGTAAACCATATAGAATTCCTGGATTAGAACCAGAAGCAAATAAAAAGTTGTATGTATTGTCAGCAATAATATTACTATTTTTTAATTTACGCAAACACCTATTAAGTTTATCTTCGAGTTTTAGTAATTTAGACAAAACATTCTCTTTTACCCTTTTAAATTTAGACGTATCCGACAAAATTGTCTCCATTCTATTTATGTAAACTGTTGAATCAATCAGCACTACTCCTTTACCCTTATCCGGTTTTGTAATGATGACACTTTCTTAATATTTAACCATCCTTCACACGTAAAACTTTTTCTTGATTATCTTAATAAACAACATAGTAATATTAAGTACACATGTGAAAACGAAACAAATAATAGTTTACCTTTCCTGAATGTTTTAGTTAAACGGGCTCATAATAAGTTCCAAACTTCACTATTTCGAAAACAAACTTTTACTGGCTTGGGAACCAATTGTTTAAGTTGTATATTTTATAAATATAAGATTAGTGCTATAGTAACATTATTAACAAGAAGTTACCGTATTTGTTCGGATTACTTTTCGTTAAACGAAGAATTTAAATTTTTAAAACAGTACTTTATTAACAATTACTACCCTTCTAATCTATTCGATAACCAATTAAAGAAATTTTTAAATAACACTTTTAATACTAAACTCCCCATAACTACAGTACAAAAAGAAACCAGATATATTAAATTACTTTTTTATGGTTATTTATCATTGCGTATTCGAGGTGAATTGTCCAAACTGCTCAAGTCTAGTTATCCCCAAATAAATTTTAGATTCGCCTTCGTCAACCCACTTAAATTATCAAATTTTTTAAAGTTCAAAGATGAATTTCCCAAAACTGTATGCCCCAATGTTGTTTACAAATACACGTGCGACAGCTGTAAGGCTGCGTATATTGGCAGCACTCAACTCCAACTGGAGGTGCGCCTTTCTCAACATTTGGGCTTGTCAGTCCGTACCAACCGTCCCCTCAGTAGCCCTCCACAATCCGCAATTAGAAACCATAGTAATGAAAACAACCATCCCCTTCACAAAACTCAGTTTGAAATTCTAACTAAATCCAATAACCTCACAGAACTTCGAATTTTAGAATCTTTGTACATCTATAGAAACAAACCCTCCATTAACAATAATAGCTCATCCTACAAATTACAGCTCTTCTAACTAACCAACCGATTCTCATAGACATATCCTTTCTAATCCTCTGACCATCCAGTGCTGTGTTCTCTTAGGCTTTGCCAAATATGGAGGTGGATGTAAACATTGTGTATTTACCTACTGAGGTAATTTAATTTGATTTTAATTTTTATAGTGATGAAATTTAAATGATTTTAATTTTGTATTGATGCAATTTTCATTTTGCTTTAAGGTTTTAATTGTAATGGTTTTAATATTGTATTGATGTAATTTTCACTTTTTACTTTTGTTTTAAGGTTTTAAGACTTAATTCACTGATGATGACAAAAGATTTGTCGAAACGTCTGAAGTACAAAAAATAAATGAAAATGTTTGCCGTTGTGTTGGTCCTTCTGTTCATCTGTAAGCTCCGTTTCCCTAAGGAGAAGTAAATAGCTTTGATATTAACCCAGAGATATGGCCGATCGACATTGAACTATTACAGACAATGTGAAAGAGTCTATTTGAAACTTAACAAGGCTATTTGTGATGAGAGTTTCTTGTCTAAGTGCAAAAGTTATAATATTGTGCCTAATTTCCTTAGATTTAAACAAAGCTGGGCACTTGCGGTTTTTTTTGCGGTACTGCGGTACTACCGCACTACCAAACCGGTACCGCATAACGCAGTACCGCAAAGGATCGCTGAAAGTACAGCAGTATCGCTACCGCATTTTTTGCGGTACTGCGTTATGCGGTACCGGTTTGGTAGTGCGGTAGTACCGCAGTACCGCAGTACCGCAAAAAAAACCGCAAGTGCCCAGCTTTGGATTTAAACTCTATAATAAACGCCTCCATAACTCCAAACTATATAAATCATGGCAACATAAATTATTAAATTTGAGCTTCAATCGAAAACTAAAACAGTGAGTTTTCTCAAGCTGAAATATAAGAATTCTCTAGGGTGTCTTATATTGATTACACTGGTATGCATCAATTTTGCTGTCAAGGGTTTTGTAAGTGATTCTTATAGAGGTTTTCCTGCTGATTTCGAATCTGCAATCCGTTTTTCTCAATCAGCTCAGGTTATCCGGCTATGGCCTCATAAGTAAAATAGAATTTTTCGTGATTTTGTCAAAGCGGAATTGGAACAGTAACATCTATCATCACTTGTTTCACTTGTACAATATCTTTTTTTACTTTTCAGGCATTAGATAAAATATTTCATAATGAATAGAGCGTGTAAAAATGATCCCAATAGATTCTGCTACATATGTGGGACGGTTACCATGCCAAATAACCAGTCCCAAATCACTAAATTTGTGAAGACAATGTATAGAGCATACTTTGGAATTAAGCTAGGGGACCAGGACAAAAATTTCGCCCTCATATGTGCTGCAAGACGTGCATTGAAAATTTAGAAGATGGAGCAAAGGCAGAGCGAAATCTTTGCCTTTTGGAATTCCCATGATTTGGAGAGAAGGAAAGGATCACGTGACAGATTGCTATTTCTGCATGACAAACCTCCAAGGTGAGCTTATAAATTTATTTTTTTTAAATATTTTGAAATCCTCGTATGAAACTTGACATAATATTCACCATAATGTAATATTCCCATATATAGCATAATATTCACCATAATGGTAATCACACATTTACATATACATATTGTTATAGAAAATACATTTACACATACATATTGTTATACAAGTTACATTTACATATACAATGATTGTATATTTTCTTTCTTTTTCATTCATATTGTCCCCGAAGGGGGGGCAATATGAATGAAAAAGAAAGAAAATATACAGACTCCATCGACCTATTTCATATCTTACAGACCGCAGCCTTCCCTCACGAGCCGCCACTGTCTGAATGCTTCTTCTATTTCATATGCAAGTTTTATATCCATGTTTCTGTGTTTCTATTTTCAGGAGTTAACAAGAAGAATAAACACATTGTTGTATGCCCTGACATTCCTTCTGCTATGAGACCTGTACCCCATGGTCCTGGAATTCCAATACCCGACCCACCTCAAACCCTGGACTTCGATGATTCTGATGATGAATCAATGACCAATGCCAATGACCAGTCCCAGTCGTATATACCTCAAAATACCGCTTCAAATGAGCCGAGGCCTCTCAACCAGGCCAAACTTAATGATCTTACCAGGGATTTAGGACTTTCCAAATTAGCTGCCGAGATCTTGGGCTCACGACTTCGAGAGGACAACCTGCTGGCTCCGGGAACAACATTCTCCTGGTATAGGAAACGAGAGGAAGAATTCCGCAAGTTTTTTGCAGTGCACGAAAATACCTCTTCCTTAGTGTACGTACTGCTGCAATGTTGAGGGGCTAATCGAATCCTTGGGCCTGCCATATAACGCATCAGAATGGAGACTATTTATAGACTCGTCTAAACGAAGTTTGAAAGCAGTACTTCTCAACATTGGGAATAGGGTTTCATCAGTCCCTGTAGCACATTCCGTACAACTTACTGAGAGCTACGATAACATGAAAATTTTACTGGATGCTCTCGTATACGACCAACATAACTGGAGGATCTGTGGAGATTTGAAGGTAATACTAATATCATAGGTAAACTATTGCTATTGACTATGTTGTTTTTCCAAAGGTTATTTGAGAGCGTATAAGAACACTTAACTTCCCCACAGAAGTGATACAGTCCAATGCATAGATTTTTTTTATCTGATAGAACAAATTCTCTAAATTCTTTAAATATTTTCATTTTTTTTCAGATTGTGGCATTTGTATTGGGAATGCAAGGGGGATACACGAAATACCCATGTTTCCTCTGCAAATGGGATAGCCGAGCGGATGAGAAGCACTATGCACAGCGTGAATGGGCATCCAGAGAGAATTTTGAACCTGGGTCGCATAATGTCGTTTCAGTGCCCCTTGTACCACCAACAAAAATTTTGCTCCCACCACTTCATATTAAGCTGGGCTTGATGAAAAATTTCATCAAATCAATGAATAAGGAGGGTTCAGCATTCCGATATCTCGAGAGTAAATTTCCTCATATATCTGATGCTAAACTAAATGCTGGGGTTTTTGATGGTCCTCAAATTCGAACTTTGATCAAGGATACTCAGTTCGAAAACGCAATGACTCCAACTGAGAAGAATGCCTGGCAGGCATTCAAATCAGTTGTCACTGATTTTCTTGGCAAGCGTAGAAGTCCAGAATACGAGTCCGTTGTCGAAAACTTGATGGAAGCTTTCAAAGCTCATGGGTCGCGCATGTCCATAAAAATGCACTTTTTGTGGTCCCACTTGAACTATTTTCCTGAAAATTGCGGGGATTATAGTGAGGAACAGGGTGAACGATTTCACCAAGATATCAAAATAATGGAAGAGAGGTACCAGGGAAACTGGGATATCAATATGCTGGCGGACTATTGCTGGTGTTTGAAGCGAGACGTGCCCGAAGAAAAACACAGACGGAAAGCCAAAAAAACTTCATTCCTTCCTCAATAAACTTTTTTCCATATTCATTGTATGAATAAAAGTATTTATTCACACAATGTTTTCATTTTTCACGAGTGTTCTTATAATATTACTCGTATCTACAGTGTTTAAGCTAAAAAAATCAATAAATTTGGGGATAAAATTGGACTTATAATAAATGGCCAATAGAGAAAAAACCTGACCTGATTGAAGAAAACCAATGTCATTTTCGAATTCAGCATGGTCGAATTATATAATATGAGTTGAAAAAACCCTCACAGCAGACAAAAAAATTTCATATGCATACCAGTGTTATCAGTGTTTAGTTACTAAATTTCAAACTTGCTGTGATAAAATTGTCAATAGACATAAAAGGATACATGCTGCCAAATTGGAAAAATTGGGAATCACTCAGTCGTTTTTTAATAATCCAGATAATTTTATTTTTAATTTCTCTAATAGAGTTTTAAGTATTAGAGAGAGAGAAATATTGTCGTTAGGCTTAAATTTTGATCTACCTCATTATAAACTAAATTTTTATGAATATTTCTCTGGGTTTGAAAATCTTCTCATGAATATTAAGAATTGTGAGATCCGACCAAATTTCTCGTTTCATAACTTGGTAAAACAAGTGGAGAGCATCTCTTTTAAGAATTTTTATAATTTTAAACCCCATAAGGTGTTTTCGCCCCTTTTTAATAAGCAAGATTTTAAAATTCTTAATAATTTGAAAAAGGATAACTCTGTCATCATTACAAAACTGGATAAGGGTAAAGGAGTAGTGCTGATTGATTCAACAGTTTACATAAATAGAATGGAGACAATTTTGTCGGATACGTCTAAATTTAAAAGGGTAAAAGAGAATGTTTTGTCTAAATTACTAAAACTCGAAGATAAACTTAATAGGTGTTTGCGTAAATTAAAAAATAGTAATATTATTGCTGACAATACATACAACTTTTTATTTGCTTCTGGTTCTAATCCAGGAATTCTATGTGGTTTACCTAAAGTCCATAAGCCAAATTTCCCACTAAGACCTATTCTTTCGGCCTGTGATACATTCAATTATAATTTAGCCAAATTCTTCGTTCCCTTGCTTTCAAAACTCACCTTTAATGATTATTCTATTAACAACTCGTTTGATTTTGCTAAAGAGATAAAAGAGATCAATCATGCCGATTCTCTTACTATGGCCAGTTTTGATGTCTCGTCATTGTTTACTAATGTCCCTTTAAAAGAAACATTAAATATCATACTAAATAAGTTATTCACTACTGATAATACTCTTATTAATGGCCTCACTCAGACTCAATTTAAAAACCTTCTCGAAATAGTGTTTTTGATAATCTTTTCTTATTTAATAGCAACCTTTACAGCCAAATTGATGGGGTAGCTATGGGTTCCCCGTTAAGCCCAACACTAGCAAATGCATTTCTTTGCCATTACGAAGAAATTTGGTTGAAAAGTTGTCCTAGTAGTTTTAAACCCATATATTACAGAAGATACGTGGATGACACTTTCTTAATATTTAACCATCCTTCACACGTAAAACTTTTTCTTGATTATCTTAATAAACAACATAGTAATATTAAGTACACATGTGAAAACGAAACAAATAATAGTTTACCTTTCCTGAATGTTTTAGTTAAACGGGCTCATAATAAGTTCCAAACTTCACTATTTCGAAAACAAACTTTTACTGGCTTGGGAACCAATTATTTAAGTTGTATATTTTATAAATATAAGATTAGTGCTATAGTAACATTATTAACAAGAAGTTACCGTATTTGTTCGGATTACTTTTCGTTAAACGAAGAATTTAAATTTTTAAAACAGTACTTTATTAACAATTACTACCCTTCTAATCTATTCGATAACCAATTAAAGAAATTTTTAAATAACACTTTTAATACTAAACTCCCCATAACTACAGTACAAAAAGAAACCAGATATATTAAATTACTTTTTTATGGTTATTTATCATTGCGTATTCGAGGTGAATTGTCCAAACTGCTCAAGTCTAGTTATCCCCAAATAAATTTTAGATTCGCCTTCGTCAACCCACTTAAATTATCAAATTTTTAAAGTTCAAAGATGAATTTCCCAAAACTGTATGCCCCAATGTTTACAAATACACGTGCGACAGCTGTAAGGCTGCGTATATTGGCAGCACTCAACTCCAACTGGAGGTGCGCCTTTCTCAACATTTGGGCTTGTCAGTCCGTACCAACCGTCCCCTCAGTAGCCCTCCACAATCCGCAATTAGAAACCATAGTAATGAAAACAACCATCCCCTTCACAAAACTCAGTTTGAAATTCTAACTAAATCCAATAACCTCACAGAACTTCGAATTTTAGAATCTTTGTACATCTATAGAAACAAACCCTCCATTAACAATAATAGCTCATCCTACAAATTACAGCTCTTCTAACTAACCAACCGATTCTCATAGACATATCCTTTCTAATCCTCTGACCATCCAGTGCTGTGTTCTCTTAGGCTTTGCCAAGTATGGAGGTGGATGTAAACATTCTGTATTTACCTACTGAGGTAATTTAATTTGATTTTAATTTTTATAGTGATGAAATTTAAATGATTTTAATTTTGTATTGATGCAATTTTCACTTTGCTTTAAGGTTTTAATTTTAATGGTTTTAATATTGTATTGATGTAATTTTCACTTTTCACTTTTTACTTTTGTTTTAAGGTTTTAAGAATTAATTCACTGATGATGACAAAAGATTTGTCGAAACGTCTGAAGTACAAAAAATAAATGAAAATGTTTGCCGTTGTGTTGGTCCTTCTGTTTATCTGTAAGCTCCGTTTCCCTAAGGAGAAGTCAATAGCTTTGATATATATATATATATATATACCAAATGGATGGTTACGCCTTCTAAGCAGACTGACGGATTTCTATGCCAACTGTCAAGAATATCTGAATAACGGAATCTGGCAGCTGAAAAGTTATATATATATATATATTATACACATATATATATATATATATATATATACATTTGGCTTCTAAGTCTTCTAAGCCAACTGGAGGATTTCGAGTTCTAAGCCAAGTGATGCTGCCTGAGCTCTTATTAAGCTTCTGCATCTCGCAGACGCTGGATGGTCTCTTCCTCTCTCTCGCTCTCTCTCTTAGGTTAGGTATACCCCTTTGGGGGGATGAGGCCGTCCCACCTTCTCCAAAGAGGTTAGGTGGACTCCTCCAGCTTGATGGGGGAATCCCCATTTTTGGGGGGTGGCACCATGGGGTTGGCACTGGGGGAGGTGGGTTGGCACCTTGCAACAAGGGGGGAAGGGAGTTGGCACTGGCACTCGTATTATCAACACTGCAATTGCTCTGCACTCGTCCATTTTGCGGCCATACTACTAAATCCCACTCAGCCATAGTGTGATCCAGCAGCTGGCGGCTGGTCCGCTCCTGCTCATGCTCCAGCGAGTTCACCACATTTCCCCATACGTTCTTCATAGGGTTGAGATCACACCCCCTCAAACCGCCTTCTAACAATCCTGGCGGTGTGGATGGGAGAGTTGTCCTGCAAATGGATTTTAAATATTAAAAGTAAAAGTATATCTCATCCATACGCCTCATCAGTAACCCACGATCCGAGATAGGTTTTAACCCCTATGTATTAGGGGTTTCTCTCGGCTAAATGTAATTGTGCGCCGTTATACAAATAATAGTGTGCAGTTATCCAGAATAAAATCCTAGTGTTTTCATAGTACTGAAAGAGTTAAAGAACAATTTTATGACCATTATTTGTCCCATCTAAATGTGGATACCGGACATACAAATGCGTGTAATACATAAATTTTACTCTAGGTAGTAGTATAATATTCTATAACACACAAAACAACATACCTGCATAAAGATAATCTGCTCAGGATAGGGCAAGGCATACGCGCGTACAGAAGGCAGCATCACCTCCTCCATGATCTCTATATACTGATCTGCCGTAAACCTCCCGTGCATCTCAGTCAGCTCTCCTAGTCCTTGCAGGTGCATCCATCCCCACACATTCGCCGTCACGTGGCCACTCCGTGCCACTTCGTAAATATTTTGGCGGGCATATCTCGTGTTGTCCTGTCGTCAACACCGAAGACGGCCGTGAGTTGTAGACGCAAACGTCTTCTCGTCAGAGAAGATAACTCTGCTCCAGTATGAGATCATCATTTATATGCTGGCGAGCAAACGAGAGCCTGGCCTGACGATGTCGTTCCTTGATCCTCTCTTTTTCGGCAGGTGTACGGTGGTGATATCCTGCTTCATGCAACCGTCTCCTTACGGTATCCACTGACACGCCCATATGTAGTCTCCCGGATGGCGACTGCATTGTTGATAGGATCGTTCTGCACTGCGTTGATTATTCTCTAGTCTTCTTCTGGGGTGGTCTTTCTTGGTTTCCACACTTAGGAGAATCTATCAGATTCCCAGTCTCCTGCCACCTCTGCACTCAGCGTCTAACAGTAGGCTTCGAAATTCCCAATTCCATGGCTATGTCAGCTACAGAGAGGCCTGCTTCTTGCATTTCAATTATCCGGCCTCGCTGTGCAATTTTATCTTGAGCTCGATTCATTTTCAGAGTCGGTGTTCGTTATACGGTGTAGAAATATGGTATGAGCTTCGATCATGCCAGTAACTATGTCAACACCTCGGTTTGGCCCATCAACGTCACTTCACAAACATTAGTATAATATTGTACGAGTTTATAAGTATATATACTCTAAACCAAGTTAATTTTGCGGCAGCAAATCTTTGCTCTTTCATATCCTTGGACGAATTTGCTACATCATAATTTTGCGGTCAACAGTTGCTAGTTATAATCTTTCAGATTGAAATAACGTCATAAATGACGGCATTCATCTGGACTGCCATTGGTCGAGGTTGGGGTCGTATATGAAGGCAAGTTTTACTTCTTGGTATGCGGATAAAGTTTCAACAGCTCTCAACGTAAATGAATCTCTCGGTAAGATAGGTTTGAAGCGCTCCACACTAAAACCTATTCATGCTAAATGTTTGTTTCTGCATGGGATAACCTACACAAAATGAGGGAGACCATTCGGAGGGTTTGGGAAATTAGCAGCATTCATGACATTCTTGTTCTACAGTAATAATACAATGTAATTTCAAATGTTTTACTGCTTTTACTTTACAAAGTTTCATTACAATATACTGAATTTACTTTTCAAATAAAGTATTTTAATGATCTAAGTTTTATTTTTTTACCATCTTCTAAAGATTAGGTTAAATTGTTAAATTTTCTCCTGCTGGATATTTTCGCGTAAACTATAGCCTACGCAAAAAACACGAAAATTTCCTGTAGGCTAACATTTCGCATTCATTAGTGTATAAAAAGTTCTATTGTTGTAGCTGTTCATATAGATTTGCAGTAATCATAATGGAACCTTATTACTGTATAAGACTAGTAAACTATATGGAGTTCAACGCTGTTCACGATCATCTTAATTGTTTATCTTTATGAACACAGACTTGGACTCGGTTGTCACCCCTCCACCCCCACCTTCCCCCAGTTGGGGTACCTTGACTAACACTGCGGCGTTACCACATGTACGGAGTCGTCTGTGAAGCGAGGAACATTACATATTCGAGGCACTGTACATGTCCACGAGAAAATATCTAGAGAAAATATCTAAAGTATTAGTTAGTATTAATAATGAATTAAATTTCTACATACAGTAGTAGATATTAAACTTCATTAATGTATTCAGTTAACATTTGGAACTTAGGCAGTAACACATAATAATTTATAATGCATGTGATACTGAAGTACAGTACATGGTTGGAGAATCAGGAGTATTGTCTTTTTTATAGAATGTAAACCTTTAGAAAACAATAAAACTATATTGTTTATTCATAGAAATAATAATAGTAATAATAATATTACGCGCATGATATTTTCAACTGAAAATGAATTGTTGAAAAATGGCGGATTATCTACGTACGATAACTTCCCACATACCACCATTCTCATTGTTATTCGTGGTGAGACAGCGCATGAGAATACTCGGAGTGAGAATTGCCGATTTAATCCAATCATACTTCATTTAACCCAGAAACGACTTTGAAAAGTCGAGGATGAGAATAGGAATGGTATGGAGAGTGGGAAGAGAGTTTACATAGCACCCCATGAAAATTCTACACTCGCTTTGGCTCTTTGTATGTGGATAATACCCTAATTCATATTAGACATTTGATTATACATTTGGCGTCCTATTTTCATAGCATTTCACACGCATAATTCATTGCACGTTCATTATAAGTATGGTTATGCGTTTCGACTGAAACGCATAACAGAACAACTAATGAGGTTGCATTGAATTATTATATATTTGAAGTGCGTAACTCATGTATGCGACAAGGAAAATGTATAATAGGACACCAAACAGGATACATACAGACTGTATAATCAAATGTCTAATACGGTTCAGAATGCTAAAGGTAATAAAACCACTATTTACCGAACTAATACATACACTTATGTATAAATTTTATACCCTGTAAATTAGTTTAACGTTTTCTCAATTTTAAAAGTTCAGCTAATTAACAAATATTTTCATTGGATTTCTATAAAAAATTGAAAACTATCTAAAAATTGAAAACTTCTTTAATGGGATTCAAAGACGAGAATAAATTCCATGGAAAAACGTTGGAATTTACAAAATTTAAGTCCCGCTTTCGGGTGCAGGTTATGTCTTCAGTCAATTCGGTCCCGATGTTTGTGAGTGATTAATAAGAGGGTGTTAATCAAACTAAAACAAACGAGCGCAGTGCCTGAATGTGAAGTGTTCGAACCTCTTCGCGTCAGGGCGACCGTGGCCCGAAAGATTAAGGAGCTCGTCTGCTCAACCGTTTCGTCAATATTGAGGAAGCTTTTAGCTGAGAAACGAAACTCGCCTAATGGATCGAAAAGTAATCTCTCAAAAGCATTTCCCGGAAACAATTTCCACTAAACTTGTTATCGATATTTTTCTTTGAATTAATTGAACTGCAGACAATAAAATAATTTTAGAAATAAATTAAAGATAAGATTAACTTTGTCACTAAATTAAATATTATTACGTATAACTTTATGAGTAAATTAAAATTTTCACGTATTAACTTTATATTAAACTATCTGTATTAAAAACAAAGTTTCACATTTAAGGACATCTATTTTCCCTGTTAAATAAAAGTAATTATAATTTAGTTTTATTCTCCTTCCTCGACAATCTTCAGACTTGCCAAAATTAGCGAATTTAACTCCTAATTCGATTAAGGGGTTCTCATTTCCGGCCAGCGAGTAGCTCAATTTGGAGGTGACCTATTAACTTCCTGGCAAAGCAAAATTAAAGAATAAATCGATTAATCTCATTCCAGTACATTAAAAATCCCGTTTTGTATACAACTGTATATATATATATATATATATATATAATATATATATATATATATATAATATATATATACAGGGTGTCCCATAAGTCCGGCATCATAGGAGAAATTCATATTTTTCATTTCTACAAACCATAATTCATATGCTCGGGATGCCAATTTTCCGTCCACCATTCTGTTCAGTGACAAGGCTGTTTTTTTATGGAAATAGTGAAGTAAATCGACAGAACACCCGCTACTGGTCTCAAAACAACCCTCACTGGTATACCTCTTCAAAGGAGCAAGGTGCATCTCGGGTGATGGTATGATGTGGCATTTGGAAGGATCGCATCATAGGCCCCCTCTTTTTCGATGAACATGTCACTGGAGGCACCTACCTGCGCATGCTCAAGGAAGAAGCATTTCCCAGTGTCTTGAACGAAGAAGGAAATTTCCCAACATGGTTCCAGCAAGACGGCGCTCCTGCACATTACAGCACCCAAGTAAGGGAATACCTGTACCAACAATTCCCTGGTCATTGGATAGGACGTCGAGGGCCTGTGGAATGGCCAGCTAGAAGCCCGGATCTCATGCCACTAGATTTTTATCTCTGTGGCCACTTGAAAGCGCTGGTATACGCAGAGAAAATTAGGAGTGTTGAACATTTGCGGCAGCGCATTATTGGGGCATGAAACAACGTTACTCCTGACATCATTCACCGTGTGCTTGCTGACTGGGTATCACGTCTGAATTTGTGTATTGAAAACAATGGTGGACATATTGAGCACGTTCTGTAAATAAAAGCTTTTGTTTTGCCTTTTTTTATTATTTTTCCTATGATGCCGGACTTATGGGACACCCTGTATATATACCTTACCTTATGTTGTTTCGTGCGTTGGTCTGTCTTCACACGGAGGTCAAGCTGGTGGCCCCGCCTCTAGGTCTGGCCTGGTGGAGGAGCGAGTTGCTTTCTTGCGCTTCCACCGTACATAGCCAGGCGCGCCCGGCTCATCTGGTACTGTCCTGAGCCAGGCATCCAGTCTTTTCTTGAAGACTTCAGCTTTGACCCCCGTTACGTTTCTGAGGTCCTTAGGAAGCTGGTTGAAAAGTCTTGGCCCCCTGACGACCAAGCTATTTTCCTTCAGGGTTGAGGAGGTCCCTTGTCGGGCCTTTAATTTGGGAACACTACACATTCTGCCTTTCCTATTTTCCAGTGTTGTTTGAATGGTAATTGGGTTTAGTTTTAGGTTTGGTACCAGTTTTTCGATCATTTTCCATATGTAGATTATGATGTACCTCTCTCTTCTTCTTTCCAGTGTGTACAGATTTAGTTTACGTAGTCTTTCCCAGTAGTTGAGTTCTTTGCAGCCATCAATCTTGGCTGTAAAATGCCTTTGCGTTTCTTCTAGTTTATTAGTTTCTTCCTTTTAATATGGGGACGTCAAAACTGACCAGTATTCAAGTTTTGGTATAATCAGTGTTTTTAGCAGGGGAATCATTTCTGTCCTGTCCCTCTCTTGAACGTTCTTATTACCTGTCCGGCGACTCTTTTTGCTTTATTTATCGCTATCTGATTTTGTGTTTCAAATTTCCCGTCATCTGTCATTATTATCCCGAGATCGATCGCTTTCGTGCTTCTCTGAATTTCCTGTCTATCTGGAGCATAATATACAGTCTGTTTAAATTCTTTTCTACCATATCTCAAGAGCTGAAATTTCTCGGCGTTGAATGACATTTTGTTTTCTTCTGACCATTTGTATATTTTGTTCGTGTCCCTCTGCAAGGCCTCCACGTCATGTACATTGCTGATTTTTCTGCTGATCTTTGTATCGTCTGCAAAGGATGTTACTATACTGTTGCTGTTTACTCCGCTGTCTATGTCTGTTAGCATGATAATGAACAGGAGTGGGGCCAGTACTGTCCCTTGTGGTACTGAGCTGCGTACTTCCGATTCTGATGATGATATACCTTGAATTTTGACGACCTTCAGACAATCTCTAAGGAAGTTGTAGATCCATTTTTCCACTTTGCCTGTTATTCCCATATATTTAATTTTATGTGCTATTATACCATGGTCACATTTATCGAAAGCTTTAGCAAAATCTGTGTATATAACATCGTAGTTGTCATTGCCTTCCAATGCATCTAGGATATTGTTCTAGTGTTCTATTAGTTGTGATAGGCATGATCTACCTGATCGGAATCCATGCTGATTTACGTTGAATCTTTCCCGTGTCTCCAGGAAATCATAAATTTTCTCTCTAACTATTCTTTAAAATACTTTGGTGAGGTGGAACGTCAATGACACTGGTCTATAGTTCTTTGCTTGAGATCTGTCCCCTCCTTTATATATAGGGACAATGTTTGCTCTTTTCAAGATGCTCGGTATTTCCCCAGTGTCTAGAGGTCTTCTCCATATCCCGTATAAAGGTGTAGCTATTTCATTTTTACAGTTTTTAATCAATAATGCGTTCCAATTGTGCGGACCTGCACCTGAATGTGGTTTCATTTGTCCTATAGCTCTCGCTACATCTTCTGGTGTAAAATCAAAGTCTGTTATATACTCTCCTTGCAATTCCTCTTCATATATATATATATATATATATATATATATATATATATATATATATTATATATATGATGAATAAAACCACGAAGGAAAGGAAACACAGATGGTGCTCAAGCGCTTTCGTCTAATGACATCCTGAGGAACACTGAAGTACATAAAGAATTACAGCCTATATATAGGTTACAGAAAAAAAAAAAAAATATATATATATATATATATATACATACATACACAATAAACGGAGAAACGAAATTAAAGGATTGTGGAAGGGGGCACACAAATTTATAAGGAAAAACTATCGATTTTTAGCACCAGATTAAAAGAACAGATTTAGATAAGAAAGGTAGAACGCTAAATCATTGGTAAAATTTGTATGCCACCCTAATAACTTTTATTTTTCAATTTTTATATACAAAAAAATAGGGCAGAATGCTAAAACCCGGGCAGATTTCCAGTATAAATTTGTATATATATATATATATATATATATGTTTTTTATCTATAACATTGTTTGGAAACAAATCTTTTAATCTTGTGCTAAAAATCGATAATTGTTCAATTTTTATATATAAAAAGAGCAGAGTGCTAAAACTTGGGCAGATTTCCAGTATAAATTTGTATATATATATTTTTTTATTTATTTTTTTTTTTATTTTTTTTTTGTATAACATTGTTTGGAAACAAATCTTTTAATCTGGTGCTAAAAATCGATAGTTTTCCTTATGAATTTGTGTGCCCCCTTCCACAATCCTTTAATTTCGTTTCTCCGTTTATTGTATATATATATATTTTTTTTTTTTTTTCTTCTGTAACCTATATATAGGCTGTAATTCTTTATGTACTTCAGTGTTCCTGAGGATGTCATTAGACGAAAGCGCTTGAGCACCATCTGTGTTTCCTTTCCTTCGTGGTTTTATTCATCATAAATATTTTTCACGTTACTTTTGTGAAATAATTTGCATATATATATATATATATATATATATATATATGTGTGTGTGTGTGTGTACACATTTAAACTGCAAACAACGCACAGTATAATTAATGTAAAGAACAACGCTTGTGAAGAAGAGCGTTCCGCACATGAGGAGGGAGGATAAGCAAATGAAAAATGAGGTACCTCCCACGAATCGAACCCGGGATCATCCAATTACCCGTCTTATATGTTAACCACTACACCAACGACCGATTATTCAGTACTTGTAATTCTCCTACATCCGAGCGGAATCCCGGATTCGATTCCTGGGAGGTATCTCATTTTTCATTTGCTTGTCCTCCCTCCTCATCTTGTGCGGAACGCTCTTCTACACAAGCGTCGTTCTTTACATTAATTATACTGTGTTGTTTGCAGTTTAAATGTGTATATATATATGTACGGCATGCGAAGGTGCCCCCCTCAGGCCATTTGATTCCGCTCGTATGTAGGAGAATTACGAGTACTGACTAATCGGGGTCCTTGGTGTAGTGGTTAACATATCCGACCGGCAATTGGATGATCCCGGGTTCGATTCCTGGGAGGTACCTCATTTTTCATTTGCTTGTTCTCCCTCCTCATCTTCTGCGGAACGCTCTTCTACACAAGCGTCGTTCTTTACATTAATTATACTGTGTGTTGTTTGCAGTTTAAATGTGTATATATGTACGGCATGCGAAGGTGACCCCTCAGGGCATTTGATTCCGCTCGTATGTAGGAGAATTACGAGTACTGACTAATCGGGGTCCTTGGTGTAGTGGTTAATATATCCGACCGGCAATTGGATGATCCCGGGTTCGATTCCTGGGAGGTATCTCATTTTTGCTTGTTCTCCCTCCTCATCTTGTGCGAAACGCTCTTCTACACAAGCGTCGTTCTTTACATATATATATACACACAGGGCGTTTCACAAAGAGTTATACAATTTTAAACGTTTATTTACAAAGAACCAGAAACCTTATGAACGTGAACAAAACATTTTTTGAAAGCTTATGAAATGATATTTTTTGGCAGTAAGTTTAAGCAAAATTAAGCAAAATGCAGTTAAGCATAATGGAGTTAAGCAAAATCCTTGTAATTGACGTTCTCGATGTGTGCCCCACTGCGGTTCAGACAGGCTTTGATTCTGACTCCTAAGTTCTGTCTACCTTTCCCCCAGGTCTCAGTGGGCATTTCCTGGAGGAAGTCTGATACCTTCTGCTTCAGATCGTCCAGTGTGGCAGGGCGGTTGGCGTAGACAGAGTCCTTGGCAGCCCCCCAGAACCAGTAGTCCAAAGGGTTCAAGTCTGGGCTATGGGGTGTTCAGTCATGAGCGGTACCCAGGGAAATGAGGCGGTTTCTGAAGAGCTGCCGCAGGATAGTGATGGTGTCATCAGTTGTATGCGGGGTGGCACCATCCTGCATAAACCAGGTCATCCTTAAACCAGTAAAGCCCTAGCATTCCCCATCTGACATTGAAGGCGCAGAATCATGTGACCTTAGGCCCTTTCAGGCACCTCTCAGTGATCTCCTCAGGTGGTTTTGCGCCCCAGAGTTGGTTGTTGATGACACCGCTCAAATGGAAATGGGCTTCATCACTGAACCAGATCAGGTTGATCCAGTTTGAGTAGCGCTCCATCCTGTCACTGAGACAATTGCACATGTCAACTCTCTTTCTCATGTCATCTTGAGTCAGTTTATGCCTAATAGAGATGATGTACGGGAAAAGCTTCAGTTCCTTAGTGAGGATACGCCAGACTGATGTTGGTTTGATGCCCAGCTCCTGGGAGCGCCTGCGGTGGGACTTCTTGGGACTGTCCACTACAGAAGCCCGCACGACGTCGATGTTGGCTTGGCTCTTGGTTACTGATGCTGGCCTGCTACTGTTGCCCTTGCTCTGATTGCGCACTGTACCCTTGTCCTCAAAATGTTTCACAACACGTTGAATGTCACAATTTGTTGGTCCAACTCCTGTTCTGACATTGAATTCCCGGCAGAACCTCCGGCGGGTCTCTACATATGATTTCTTCTCATACCACAGAGACACCACTTTTGTCTTCTGCTCCACTGTCAATGGCATAGTTGAGCTAGGGAGCTAGAAATTCCACAGAACAAATATCAGAATACCACCACCAAAACCTAAAAAAGAAAAGGGTATAGATTAAAAAACAAAGAAATGGCAGGACATTAAATTTGTATAACTTTTTTGAAACGCGCGCGCGCACACACACACACACACACACACATATATATATATATATATATATATATATATATATATATATATAGGTGTCCCATAAGTCCGGCATCATAGGCGAAATTCATATTTTTCTATTTCTACAAACCATAATTCATATTTTTCTCTTTCTACAGGCCATAATGTCTGTGAGCAAGGAAGAACGAATCCAGATAATTCTACTCACAGGAAATCGGAGTCAAAGAGAGGCTGCTGCTGAATTTAACAGACTGCATCCAGACCGCGAGCCAATAACACAGAGTTGTGTTAGCAGACTTGTTGCAAACTTTAAGGAAACAGGATCCATAGAAGATAAACCACGCAGTGGACCTTCAAGGAGGTCCACTGACGATGATACAGCGACTGCTATCCTGGCTCATTTTAACAGAAGTCCCAATAAGTCTCTTCGGCGATTGTCCGCCGAGACAGGAGAGGAGTGTCGAAAAGTAGCATCCATTGCATTCTTCAGGCTCACAAATGGCATCCATATAAACTTCAGATCCTACAGATATTAAGCGAAGATGATCCCGACCGGCGGATGGAATGTTATGAATGGGCTACGGAACAATATGCTCGGGATGCCAATTTCCCGTCCACCATTCTGTTCAGTGACGAGGCTGTTTTTTATGGAAATGGTGAGGTAAATCGACAGAACACCACTACTGGTTTCAAAACAACCCTCACTGGTATACCTCTTCAAAGGAACAAGGTGTATCTCGGGTGATGGTATGGTGTGGCATTTGGAAGGATCGCATCATAGGCCCCCTCTTTTTCGATGAACATGTCACTGGAGGCACCTACCTACGTATGCTCAAGGAAGAAGCATTTCCCAGTGTCTTGAACGAAGAAGGAAATTTACCAACATGGTTCCAGCAAGACTGCGCTCCTGCACATTACAGCACCCAAGTAAGGGAATACCTGTACCAACAATTCCCTGGTCATTGGATAGGACGTCGAGGGCCTGTGGAATCGCCAGCTAGAAGCCCAGATCTCACGCCACTAGATTTTTATCTCTGGGGCCACTTGAAAGCGCTGGTATAAGCAGAGAAAATTAGGAGTGTTGAACATTTGCGGCAGCGCATTATTGGGGCATGTAACACCATTACTCCTGACATCATTCACCGTGTGCTTGCTGACTGGGTATCACGTCTGAATTTGTGTATTGAAAACAATGGTGGACATATTGAGCACGTTCCGTAAATAAAAGCTTTTGTTTTGCCTTTTTTTATTTTTCCTATGATGCCGGACTTATGGGACACCCTGTATGTATATATATGCACAAGGTGTACACAAATTATGTTTACAACTTCTCTCTCAAATAAAAATATTAAGAAACGAGGTACACATATCGTTTTTGCGCCATCTGTGAGAGAAAGTAATAATGTTTCACATAACCTCAAACACGTTTAACATGGACACAATTTGCCACACGTAAGACGCCCAAACGGTATTCTATCTCCATCCATGTACGCTGCAACATTTCAACGTCACTCTTGCAGCAACAGCAGCAATTCTGGTCTTTAAATCGTCGATGTTGGCTGCTAGATTTGTGTACACGCATTCTTTTACATAACCCCATAGATAAAAGTCACAGGGTGTTATGTCTGGTGATCTGGCCGGCCAAGAGATGGGCCTCCCACAGGCAATCCACCGATTTGGGAAATGCATGTTAAAGGAATTTCGTACCAATTTCGTAATTTGTGTGCACCCTGTACAATAATCTGACATCTGACAACTACCACGTGAAACTTTATTACTTTCTCTCACAGATGGCGCAAAATCGGTATGTGTACCTTGGTTCCTATTATTTTTATTTGAGAGAGAAACGGTAAAGATAATGTGTTTACACCCTGTGTATTGAAGCGCCTTGGTGGTGCAGTGGTTAGCATCGCTGACTACGAATCCATCGGCCCCGCGATCGAGACCCGGTGATGGCGGGCGGCACGTAGCAAAACCCAGCTGTTCATCCTTCCACACAATAAAAAAAAATTGGTTGGTAGATGAATGGGTACCCTGGGTAGCCTAGTGATTAAGACGCTGGGCTGCTGGTGTGGCGTGGTTCGGATTCCACATTAAACTGTAGGCCTATGGTGGAGTAACAAGGTTGACTTTCGTCAGAATGAGTAGTTCGGGCGGAGGCAAAAACCAAGGTTATATATATCAGGGATGTGGAATTGATATGAACTGGAATCGATAAACTGATAAAAGTGAATTCTTTTCAAACTCCAGAAATCGAACCTGAAACAAATAAAATGAAAATTGAAATCGAAATCGATATTTTTGGTTGTTTTATAAATTAAAGAGTTTTTAAAGAAGTTAAGATATTTTTAATTAAAATTTCCAAACACGAGACACAACTTGTCAAACAAAAAAACATCCGGGCATTTAAACGTGATGGAAATGTTTTTGATGTATATATACACTTCGTCTCATCCCGTAAGATTATATCTAAAGATATAAAGATATAGAAAGGCAACTTATCAGCTTTTAAATTATGGCTCTACTTTTTTAAATACTGTATATTCTCCTCACTCTTCATATAAGTGGATAGATATCATAGTTAGCGAGAAAAGGTCACTCTAAGATGAAAAGTGGATCAGGACAAACAAATAAATATTACACAACTATGTGACTTTAAGCATACAACTTAATTATTAAGTATCACTCCATATGATATGAAATCCATTGTGATATGATATGAAGTGATATGATATGAAGTCCATTGTGATATGAAGTCAAATCAGTAATAAAAGGCTTCATAAGAAACATCATGACTTAAAGATATGAATATTAAATATTTGAGTTTACTGCAACTAAGAAAATGCCGATATAATTTATAAACTGATATAATTTATAATTTATAAATTTATAAACTGAAATTGAAAATCACGAATTAATATTTTGTTTTTACAGAAACTGAAAGTGAAAATCAAACCACACTCATATACAGGGCTATTTAAAATGATTCATCTGATTTCAACTGAGAATACTTCCGTACCTATCAACCGTGCATCAACTGGGCATACACCACATCAAAGAGGAAATCTTCGAGTTTTAAAAGATCATCGCGAGAGGGCTCCAAAGTTACGCCGTGGCCTAGCATAGCAACAAACATTCAGTGTGAAAATGGCGTCCGCACAGCAGGAGGCGTTTTGTTGGCCTCATGACTTGGTGCTCCACAGCTGGCCCCCTAGGTCGCCGGATCTTACACCGTGAGACTTCTTCCTTTGGGGGTACGTTAAGGATACTGTGTACTTGCCACCGTTACCCACATCTTTGGATGAGCTCCGAACTCGCATTGTTACTGCCGTACAGTCAGTGACAACGGACATGCTGGAGCGAGTATGGGAGGAATTCGACTATCGTGTCGACGTTGCTCGTGTAACTAGGGGAAGTCACATAGAGCATTTACGAGGTGAGAGACAAAATTTGGACAGTTTTTCTTTTGGTTGATGTATCACAAATCACTCTGTATTTGTAACATTAAAAAATATTCTTATTTGAAATCAGGTGAATTAGTTTGAATAGCCCTGTATAGTGGCGCTCATAAGTATTCGTATAGAGAAATATTTCGGTTTTATTCGTCCCTATCTTTGTACTATGCATAGATAGTTGTGAAAAATTTACGGTTCGTTTGGAAAAATGTAACAAATAAGAAAATTATCTTAACTCTAACATATAATGTAAAACATCAAAGAATTTGAGAGAATAAAAAAGTGGATCTGCAAAAGTTTTCGTACATTTAATTCCAAAATTATTTAATACTTTGTATGTCCACATTTTACTTGAATGATTTCATTGATTCGTTTTGGATATTTTTCTGCAAGGTTTTGAAATCCCCTCAGTAGAAATTACTGTATAGACAATTCTTCGGAAGAAAATTATTGCAATTCATACAGATTCGAAGGGTTTCTCTTGTGGACAGCTTTTTCAAACTCAAACTATAAATTTTCGATTAAATTGAGATTCTGGCCTTTGAGTGGATCATTCAAGACTCTTAAAATTCTTTTGTTGAAGCCATTTCATGGTGCTCTTACTGTTATGTTTTCGATCATTAGCTCGTTGCAATACCCAATTGCGACCCATTTGCAACTCTCGAACTGAAAGCAGTACATTTTCTTCTAAAATTTTCTGATATTTCTTCGAATTCAAGAGTCCAGTGATGACAACAAGCTTTGCTAGATCAGAAACACTAAAGCATCCTCAAAGAAGCAAACTACCACCACTATGTTTAATTGTAGGAAGGATGTTTTTTTCACGGTTGCAGTATTTGATTTTCGCCAAGCATACCATTGCTCGTTGTTCTAGAATAATTCAATTTTGGTTTCGTCTGTCCAGAGAACTTTCTTCCGGAATGCAAGTCCATCATTTTGATAATCCTTGGCGTACTTTAAACAAGCTTCTTTGTGCGCTTTTCGTAGCAGAAATTTTCTTCGTGCAACTCATCCATGCAGACCATTTTTTCTGCAGCAACCGTCGTAAATGGGTTCGAAGTTCTTCGCCTATCTTCCTATAATTCTTTCCAGACTCGCGTGCAGCAATAACAGATCTCTTAAGGTCAGATCTGTAGACAGATCTTTACCACGATGACCCATTGCTTACTAATGGCTTGTACAGTCATCCGTCTTCCATAAAGATTCAGAGAGAAAATTCTAGAATTCAGAATTGCAAGTTTCTAATCAGTAAACTGCCATCTACTGATAAAATTTTAAATTCTTCAAGCCTAAGGTGGACACACAAAATATCAAATAACTTTCTAAATAAATGTCCGAAAACGCTTGCATTTTTACTTTTTCTCTACTTTTTTCAGATTCTTTGCTACTTTATATTATATGCTGGAGTTAAACTAATTTTTTTATTTGTCAAAACTTTCCAAACGAACGGTAAACTTTACATAACTATCCTATGCATGGTACATTGGTACAAAAGATAAAGTCAAATAAAGGGTGATCCAGAGAAATGGGACCCAAAAGAAACCCCTGTAACTCTTAAAGTATAAGTCCTTTTATAAAATCATACGCATCATTCGAAAGAGGATAGTTACAAGTTTGTACAGGATTGTATAGGTTTTGACAATACAAGACAAGATAAGATACAAAACAAAATAAAAGTGTTAGTTAAAACTAACCATTCAAGATGACTGCATGGACTGTGGAACAGCTGCGTTTCATAACTGAGCAATATTATGAGCATGGAAGAAGTGTAGTTTCAGCTCAAAGATCTTTCAAGACAAATTTTCAGATGTCAAAATCACCTTCTAAGAAAGTAATCCGTCGGTGTGTCAGAAATTTTTCCCTAACTGGCAGCATTGGAAAAAGAAAACCAACTGGAAGAGTGCGCACAGCAAGGATAGACGAGATCATTAACAGAACTCATGAAATTGTACAGGATAATCCTAACATAAGCATCAGACGTGCTTCTCAGCTGTTAGGAGTTGGATATGGAACAACACACCGTATATTCAAGCAAAATTTAATGCTCTTTCCATATAAAATTCAAACAGTGCAACAACTAAACGATGGAGATTTCGCACGAAGACGACAATTCTGTCAATGGATCCAACAGAAGGTAAATGACACCACCAATTTTCTAGCAACTTTGATTATGTCAGACGAAGCCCATTTTCACTTGAATGGAACTGTAAACAAACAAAATTGTCGTTTCTGGGCAACAGAAAATCCATTGAATATTACCGAAGTCCCGTTGCATAGTCAGCGTGTAACTGTTTGGTGTGGTCTTACTGCATCTCAGATCATAGGGCAGTACTTTTTCGAGGATTCCACCGGAAACACGGTCACTGTAAATGGTGATCGCTACGAAAAAATGTTGACCGATTTCCTTATTCCTAAATTAAGAGATCTTTGTCTAGAAAACCACTGGTTCCAACAAGACGGAGCTACCTGCCATACCACGAGGAACTGCATGGCAGTTTTGCGTCAAACGTTTCCAGGCGAGTTAATCTCAAGATTTGGAGACGTTGAATGGCCCGCAAGGTCTCCGGATTTTTCTCCCTTAGATTATTATCTCTGGGGATATTTAAAGAGTAGGGTCTACGGAAATAACCCAACGACCTTGCAAGAATTGAAGGCCGCCACAAATGAGATACTGGCCATACCACCGCACACTCTTGCAAAAGTGATGCAGAACTTACAAGCGAGAACACTGGAATGCTTGGCAACTAATGGAGCACATTTGGAAGGAGTCATTTTTAAAAAATAAATATTTCATAATAAACTTGTAACTCTACTCTTTCGAATGATATATAGTTTTTATGAAAGGAATTAAATATTAAGAATATTTGGCTTTTTTTTATGGGTCCCATTTATCTGGATCACCCAGTATAACTGAAATATTTCTCTGTACGAATATTTATGAGCACCTCTGTATACTATAAAAAATTCTCTTTTCCCAAGGATTTGGGGTGAGACGGCAGAAAACCAAGATGCAAAATACGGAAGTCATTGAAAAGGAGAAAAGGAAGAAAGTAAAGTGTACACACCCATTTACATAGGCCTTCCTAGTGAACCAGCGACCCCCTCCCCACCAACATGGCTAAATTCCACGCCTGCGGCGGTTCGTTCGCCATATGTAATGGCGCTTCCAGGCCTTGTCAAACATAATATATATATATATATATATATAATATATATTATTATATATATATATATTATATATATATATTAGTGACGTAGCGGTTGTCATTTTTCATAGTTCTGCGGTTGCGGTTGCGGAGCTTACAAATAGAGCTCCGCGCGGTTGCGGTTATGTACCCTATAACATCATAATATTACCTAAGATAACAACACAATAATATCACGTTTTAGCCACACTTTTTCAGTCTACAATATAATGACTATAATCTAAACTGTAAAAAGTGTGTTTCCAGGATGCGGGACGAGGACCCAACGTATTTTGCATCCCACTAACCACTTTCCCCAACCACCGCCCATTCGAAAGTGGTGTATATAATTATAATACACTCACACACACACACACACACACACAACACACCACACACACACTATTTAATCCTTATATTTAAATTGAATTGCTGGGAGACTGTATTTCAAAAAAAAAGTTTTTCAGATTTGTCTCCCTTCAGCCTATTCCTTTTTTCATCGTAGATGATCCCTGTTCCACTAAATAATTGTTCACTAGGAACACTTGAGGGAGGACATTCAAGGCATGTCCGAGCCAGTTTGCTAAAATTTTTGTATTTCTTTGGATTTGACCTCCACCAAGCCAAAGCATCATCTTCTTGCCCAATCCTTTTCTCTTTGTGATATTTCTCGATCATTTTTTGCGAGTCTCTGCTCGACTCAGTTTCGGTCTCGTCATCACTACTGGAAGCCAATAGAGCGCTCATTGAGTCCATTATTGTTAGTGATTTACTCGTAGAAGCTGATGCCTGGCCTAAATCAATCAGTGGTTTTTTTGCCGGTGGTTCACTGGCTGTCTCCGAGTCCGATGATGTTTGAGTATTGTCCATTTCATCAAAAAGATATCCCAATTTTTCCTGAACACCTTTTATGACATGTGAAGCGGAAAACATTTTGCTTTGTACCTTGGATCCAAATAGGTAGCCAAAGAATACATGTCATTTGCTTCTAGGCCATCAAATCTCCTTGCTAGCTCTGTGCGCATTATCTCCTTCATTGTTTTGATTCCACGATCAACTTCAGAATCACCACTTCGAGGTTGCAGCACATTTTTCAAGGAAACGACGAGAGGAATAACCTCGGATATGGACGAGGTGGAACTACTCAATCTTTTTGTGATATCATCGAATGGTTCCATCACATCCACACAGTTTGACAAGAGAGTGAAGTCGACGTTATTGAGTTGTTGCATTTTGGAGTTAGCAGCGCTATATACACACACTCAGTGGTTCCTTCAACTTCAGTGTTCTCTGCATCATGTGATAAGTGCTGTTCCACCGTGCGGCGACATCATGAATGACTGTAAGTTCAGGTTCATGTAAGCGTTTCTGAATTTTTTTAACTCATCCTGCGCCATCGTAGAATGGTTGAAATGAGTAGTGATGGATCGAAGTTTAGCTAACAAGTCACTGAGAGATTTTAGTGAGGATAATCCACTTTTGATTGCAAGTTGCAGTTTATGAACAGTGCAGTCGATATCATGGGCACCAGTGAGAAACAAAGCTGTAATCATGTTTGTTCCTGAGTCGCGCATTACACAATGGATGGATGAATGGGCAATATCGCACTTCTGAAGCATCTGCTCAAATTTTTATGACAAGTATTCTCCAGTGTGGCGATCTTCAAGTGGCAATACGCTGAGCACCAAATTGGTTCTCTTGAATTCTTGATTCACTGCATGGCATGTCAAAGAGTGTAAAGACACTCCAGCAGACGTGTCTGACCAGGCATACGTGGCTGAATGGCAAGTCATCCATTATTATAATTTCGGCTATGCGATAGTCCAGTGATTTTGAATTGGAATGATTCGCATACCAAATTTTAACTTTTTCGAAGCAACTTTCAATCGTCCGATTCTTTTCTTTCACTGCACATGTCATTTCCTGTAGGGGTGTAAGAAACACTTTTGATTCCTTTTTCTTCTTTGACTGTTCATTAGCTTCATTTTCACTAGATATCACTTCATTATATTCCTTCTTGTGCATTGAACACAGGTGGTTTTTTAAGTTAGTGGTACTCCTTCCCTTTCGTGAATAGTTTTTATTACATATGACACACTTCCCTACATCGCTTGACACTCTCGAGAAGTAGTTCCACACTACACTCGTAGATCGCTCCATGATGGTTGCACCACAGTCTAACACTTTGCTAATGGGTTGAAGCACGTAACGTTACAAAGGTAGCGACGGAGAGCTAGCGCAACACAAACACCCTCACTCGTGTCTGAACAGATACTGAAGCTGGTACTTTAGTTTAGTTTGTAACTTGGTAGTGAACGTTGCCTAATTTCTAATAAAAAAAATTTAGTGTTGTTTATCTTTTTTTTATCAACATTAATTATACATCATCATTGCTTTATTAAATATAATTACAATAATGGTTTTCTAGCCACCTAGCTTTGATAAATGTAAGTTATTACATAATGCATCTATCCATCCAGTCCAAGTAGCAATTCTAGACATGTCGCGATTAGGGCATGACAGGGCATGGCATGACATGAGGCATGACAGGAACAGCATTTTGCGACGTTTATAGCATTTATAGCCATGACACTAGCATTTATAGCATTTGGTTGTCCTAGTAAGAAGATATCCTCAAACAACCGTAATAACCGCACTAATAAATGCGGTTGCGGACAACCGCTACATCACTAATATATATATATATATATATATATACAAGGTGTACACAAATTATCTTTCCAACTTCTCTCTCAAATAAAAATATTAAGAAACGAGGTACACATAACGTTTTTGCGCCATCTGTGAGAGAAACTAATAATATTTCACATAACCTCAAACACATTTAACATGGGCACAATTTTCCACACGTAAGACGCCCAAACAGTATTCTATCTCCATCTATGTACGCTGCAACATTTCAACGTCACCTCTTGCAACAGCAGCAGCAATTCTGGTCTTTAAATCGTCGATGTTGGCTACGAGAGTTGTGTACACGCATTCTTTTACATAACCCCATAGATAAAAGTCACAGGGTGTTATGTCTGGTGATCTGGCCGGCCAAGAGATGGGCCTCCCACAGCTATTCTGGTTTTTAAATCTAACAAACTTCTTCCATTCCAACTGACTTGCACACACTTCTCGTACATCACCCCGACCAAGTCCATGCTTCCTCATTCACCATTTACCATCTTCTTGGCCTTCCATTCCGCTTTCTACCTCCGCAAGCACTCTTACACAATCTTTTCTCAACCATATTAGTTTCCATTCTTTCAATCAGTTAGACAGAGTTGAGGAAGGGGTTAAGGTTGATCCGAGATTAGTAGACGGGGAGGGATTTAAAGAAGTTAAGGGTGGAGCTAGGCCACGTACGTTAGGTAATTGGCATCCCCCCCCCCACTATCGAGGTCTCGAACCCCTTCGCCCAGTTGGATAGGGATGTGAACGAGGGGAAAACTCTTTTAATTGGGGACTCCTTAGTGCGCCATATGGCTAAAGAGTTCGTTGAACGGAATCCAACCAAGAGGAGGAGGAGGAGGAGGGTCTGTCTACTATGGGCCAGGGTTGACAGAATTAGATAGGATTGATGCTGCCTCCCGTCACTCGATGTTGGTGACGATACGATGGTAGGGGGCAACGACTCGTATAGGCCCGATACGAGAGTGCCTGACCTTTTGGAGAGATATAGAGGGTTAATTAGGTCCCTGAAGGCAAAGTCAGATAGGTCTGTCTTTAGTTCTAGGTATTACCCCTAGGCATGGTTTGGGTCTTAGGATTACGTCAAAAACAATATTTTTGAATACTAAACTAGAGAGAGATTTGTGCTAAGGAAGATGTACCCTTCATAAAGCTGTGGTCAGAATTTAGTGATCCTAGACTTTTTATAAAAGATGGGGTGCATTTCAATGAAACAGGGAATGCTAGGCTAGTTAGGTTAATCGATGAGAACGTTCGAAAGCTGTATAGGTCGAAGCCTTCTTTAAACGTTGTGGGTCCGGGAAACGCGGGCCCGACGTGAAAAATAGTTTAAAATGCCGATCCGTGGTAAAAAATAATTTAAACGTTTTTTTATTGTAACGCGCGTAGTATTAGAAATAAATTGAACGAATTTAAGGCGATAATTTATTCCGGGAACTACGATATAGTTGCTATAACCGAAACGTGGTTAAATACCGTGACTCGGGACTTGTTGGGGGAACTTGATATAGGGGTTTTAAACATTTTATTGATGATAGGTTACATAGGGTTGGTGGCGGCGTTTTGCTGTAAATTCGTAATTCCCTTAGGGCTATCGAGGTTAAGATAGATTTTCCGGCAGCAATTAATGCGATATGCGTTGAAGTTAGGGCGCGTAGTATTAGCTTCAATTTTGTTGTTGCTTGTAGAACTCCCGTTGAACCCCTCGATACCGATACTAGATTTTACACACTTCTTGGTAACCTTATTAGTAATCGGGATAATATAATTGTCGGAGACTTTAACTGCCCTAACGTTAATTACGAGACTTTTACTGGTAATGATGAGGGTTCGAGATTGATTGAGTACATGGAAGATAATTTTTTTACGACAGATGATTACCGAACCAACGCGCAGTGACAATATTTTAGACGTGGTGATGACAAACGGCGAAAATATAATTGAAGGTTTAGAAGTAGGTGAGAGTTTGGGATGTAGTGATCACCAAATTATTAGGTTTAAGTTACTGATCGAAAACAGTAAGGATAGTAACGTAAAAGAATTCCCTGATTCCCGTAGGGCCAAATTTGATAGTTTTGTGGACAGGATGAGAGTAGTGGACTGGGATAACTTATTTATGTGTAATGAAGCAAATTTTCATTGGGAGGCGTTTAAAGAAAGTTTTTTCAATATCGAAAGGGAGTTTATTCCTCGTAGGCCCAAGCACGCTAGAAATCATGGTAGGCCCAAGTGGTGGACTATTGAAATAGGCGAGTTCATAAACGAGCGTAACAGAGCGTATAGACTTAATAAGCGCAATGGCATGGTAGCTAACTTTAATAGATACATCGAGCTTAGACATCAGGTTAAAAGATCAGTTAGGAATGCTAAGCGTAATTTAGAGATACTTATAGCTGCGGATCGTAAACATAATCCCAAAAAGTTTTTTGATTACGTGAATAATCGTAAACCGATAGAAGACAATGTAGGCCCTCTAGTGGACGCTAACGGCGCTTTGGCTTCCGACGCTCAGCCGATGGCGGGTATTTTTAATAACTTTTTTGCGACAGTTTTTACCGTAGAAGACATAAATAATGTCCTCGATGTGGACGATATCGTTCCGTTTAGTAGTGAGACTATTTTAAATGAGACTATTTTAAATGGATAAGCTAAAAGTTAGCAAGGCTCCAGGCCCTGACGCGCTTTATCCTAGACATCTGAAAGATTTGAAAGACGTTATCGTTGGCCCCTTAACGAAGATTTTTAATCAGTCACTGGAAGCGGGGATTATTTCTGAAGACTTCAAATTAGCTAACGTTATGCCCATTTTTAAAAAAGGCGACCGACCAATAGTTAGCAATTATAGGCCTATTAGCTTAACGTCGATTGTCGGTAAACTTTTGAAATCCGTAGTTAGGGATCGTATCATCGATCACTTAGAAAGTCGCGATTTGATTAAGAATAATCAGCATGGGTTTCGACGCCATAGATCTTGTTTAACTAATATGTTACAATTTTATAACGAAATATGCGCGAATACGATATTCATAGAGCGCCTGACGTTATTTATTTAGACTTTAAAAAAGCGTTCGATACAGTTCCGCATAGAAGATTAATTGCGAAGGTTGAAGCGCACGGTATACGCGGTCAGGTAGCTAACTGGTTAGAGGAATGGCTTCGTGCTAGGAAACAGAGGGTCGTTGTTAATGGTGAATCGGGGTGGTTGGATGTAGGTAGCGGTGTCCGTCAGGGTTCAGTGTTAGGCCCATTGCTATTCGTAATCTACATTAACGACATAGATGTAGGCTTGGCCTGTAACGTGTCAAAATTCGCGGACGATACTAAAATAGGCGGTAAAGTTGTTAACGTGGACGATAGAAATAGGCTCCAAGACGATGTAAATAGGATTATTGAGTGGACGGATAAGTGGCAGATGCAATTTAACGTGGACAAATGTAAAGTTTTGCATATAAGTTCTCGTAACAATAATTACGCGTACACGATGGATGGTAGAGAGTTAGCGAGCGTTGACGAGGAAGTAGATTTAGGTGTACGCGTATCTAAGGATTTAAAAGTTAGGAACCAGTGCTTGCAGTCTTGCGCAAAAGCTAATAGGATGTTAGGCTTCATAGAGCGTAATTTCAAATTTAAATCAAAGAATATTATATTTCCTTTACAAGTCCCTAGTCAGGCCTCATTTAGAATATGCCGTTCAGTTTTGGTGCCCGTATTTGCGTGAGGATATTGATAGGTTGGAAAGTATTCAGTGTCGCGCCACGAAACTAATTCCGTCACTGCGCAACAAGTCTTACGAAGATAGAATTAAAGAGTTAGACTTACATTCACTTGAAACTAGGAGATTAAGGGGGAGCTTATTGAAGTTTTCAAAATCGTTAATAAAATCGATAACGTAAATTTTGACAAACTGTTCAATTTCGATTATAACAATACTCGTAATAACGGATTTAAGTTGCGTGGCAGACGATTCATTACTAACATCGCTATAAACGTTTTTACGTTTAATTAAAGTAATTGATAAATGGAATAATCTTCCCGGGTCCGTCGTGAACTCTACCAGTGTTAATGTGTTTAAGATCCGTTTAGATAGGCATTTTAAAAATATTAACGTTGTTTAAAATAATAAAACAGTTAGGAACAGGAGCTCTAGGGGTGATGGTCGGGGATGAGTCTGTTGACGATTAATGCCAGCTTGTGACATGCCAGCGTGTGATATACCAGCAATAAAATTATTAAAAAAAAAATTAGACTAACACGAACATAGATGCAGGTTGTAGCGTAAACTAACCCACTTTTTGTTTTACTCTACCTGCTTTTTTTTTCTTATCCTCTCCTTACTTGCATGTCTGTAACTCTCTTTACTTGCATGTCTGTAGTTTGCATGGTATGATACTGTTTGAGTTAAGACTGTGTTTGCGTGGTTTGTAAGCGTTATTATTTTACTTCTTTTTATCTTTCACCCCTTTCCTATTCTCTTCGACTCTTTTTCCGACTTGTCGGCAGTGGCCGGCGGATGATGATGGTGTCTTTCTTTCTCTTTTTCTGAATCAATGTTAATCCATGAATGATAGGTTTTGCTACTTACTTAACCCCTTATTCTCCTCTTTTAATCCCCTCCGCTTTCCTTTCCCTCGGGCTAACCTTAGAATGGATCTCAGGGTCTTTGTTAGCCTTAGCTTCTGTAGATCTGCAGAACATGTTTGGCCATTGCTCGGATCGGACGCATTTTTTTACAGCTTTTGGAAAGCGATTTGAAGTCTTTTCTTTTTTGTGTATTTGATTGATTGAAGTTCTTGTTTGCCTAATTTGTCATTTTATTAATATTTTGCTCATTAGTTACTGAAATCATTTTACATTAATATCTTAATTACTGAAGTATTTAGTGTGGAATATATCATTCATCGTTGCATGTGAATACACAGTATGTTATCGTTTATTATTATTACAGTGTTTCTGTTTTATTTATCTATCTATATATCTATTTATCTGTATTCTACACCCACACCTACACACCCACACACACACACACACACACACACACACTACACACACACATATATATATATATATATATATATATACATATATGTTGTAAAATACAATCGAGAGAAAGAAAAAAGCTATTAAAGATGTCTAAACGTCTGCTATTTAAAACGTCTAGACTACAGGATGGAAGGTGCCTCATTTGAAGGTCACCCTTGAAATCCTTCCTCGCCTTAAGTTCTTACGCTTGTGACGTAGTCGCCACTTCCTTTCTCTCTGATATATAAAAAGGCTCGACGCCCTTTCGCTTCAGATTCCAGCTAGACTTCAGCAAGTAAAGGTTGAAAACGCGCTGTTAATTATTGGGTCTCAGGATTGTGACTTAAGTCGATCTGTATAGATTTGCGAACTTTGATTACAGGAATTTTGGTATCGAGAAGATCTTTAATTCGGTTGAGTGACTGCTGGTAGGCAAGCTCAAGGTTTCGTTGACTTAGAGATATCGTATACTTCCTAAGAACTAGAGTTAAGAAGCGTTATTAATTTCACTAAGCATTGATTGTCAAGCAAGTAAATTTCCTATACGGTGAGCGGATTTCAAAGAAAACTAATAAAAATTACGGATTTATTGAACATTTCTTTATGCCACTGGAAATTCTCCATTTACACTACTACTGCATTGTATGTGCAGATAAAAAAGTTACAAAGTACTCATATGGTGCTACCTTGATGTTAAAAAAACTGCTCGATATGTTTTTAGTACCCTTAATAAGAAGTTTTTTTTCATTCCTTCACATCGATATGTTAGTTTTCATATTTCTGTCATAACTGTGCCCATATAAATATAGATATATATGTCCTTTTTAAATATGGTCCACAATTACAAAGTGCTTTGAATTATTGTGCGCCATATTCAGCTTAATATATATATATATACATATATATATATATTGCCGGACATGCCCTGTTTTAATTTGAACTCTCACTTGTTTTCAACAGGACAGCACTTAATATGTATGTCACAACCATGCGATTTACCATTTCTATGGTTGAACAGTATCCATGTTTGTGCCATTAGAAGTTCGCTGTAAACAGCGAATGTCCCTCCCTTATATTGTACGTACAGAGTGAATCACTCTGACGTCATAAAGTAACTTAATTTCCTTCCATACCTTGAATACTGAATCACGTGTTTAGTATGTGGATATCTTTCGTATTCAATGTATGGTAAATTCTTTAATAATAATAATAATAACTTCACTCTCTATGAGTCATTATTTATATGTTGTGTCCTGTCGGTGTTATGCAACCATACTCATTCATACATCCATGTTCCTTCTTGACCGTTGTCCTTTATTAATTTTATCACCTATTACCTATTTTATTACCTATTACCCATTGTCTAGTTATTCTCTATCAACTTATCAGTCTATGTTTACTCGTGTCTATATTACGCACACAACCTATTGTGTGACGAATGATATGTGTACACTACCGTGTGCAGTCGTACATGTCTATTGACGATCATGATACGTACATGTATTCTTTTTGTTTTATTTTCTTTTTATTATTTCACCTCTCGCAAGTTGTCTATTATTGCTGAGACGAAGGCTCGAATTCCGATTACGTCGTCAAAAGCGAGCCTCTGAATTCGAACTCTTCTCTCTTGCCTCTGCTACCAATTTATAACGTTAAGATGTGATGTTATATTATTATAATATACCATATTGTTCCCTGCCAGGCTACTGGTTAATCTCTACATAGTTACCCACGTTCTCATTATCTGTACTTACTACTTCTACCTAATTGTCATTCAAATTCCGTTACTTATGTCTTACGTTATCATTAATGTCCGTGTACTTTCAAATGAAAAGTACACCATATCTTTTCTCCGCTTTCCTCATCGCTGGCTAATTAGACTTTCAAATCATGATAACCAGCCATTCCTCTAATAATATTAGACATAATTTGGCGTAATCACTGTTAACTATAAATATATAATTGTTGTTAATCCCCTTTAAATTATAAAACAACGGAGAACTCTCCTTCATTATTTAAATTGTGTTACCTATTCAGATTACTTCAGTATTAGATATGTCAATTAACAAATTGCTAAAATTGTAATTAACGGTAATTAATGTATGTAATATAATGTAATTTATGTACTTAATGTACTCTGTACATGTCGGTCCCCCGACATTATGTCGCCACCCAAAAGTGTATACCTTACAAAAATTAGTATTTTTTGTTAACTTTTTGCTTAAATTATGCTTAACGTCAGAATTCTTTAGCTCTCCAGCTAAAGTGGGAGCTTAACCTTCGACTGCATTCCCCCAAAATTGAGGCTTATTTATTTCTTGTATTGTAAATTAAATCATTCCTGCCTGAGCTCTTGATACCAGAGGTTGCACCTCGCCCCCTTTTAAATTCCTGTCTGGCCGTTGTTACCAGAGGTGGCTCCTCTCTCATCTTAAATTCCTGCCTGAACCTTCACCCGAGGAGGCCGAGCCCCCCTCACTTTAAATTCCTGCCTGAGGCTTAGACCAAGGAGGCCAAGCCTCCTCATTTTAAATTCCTGCCGTAACTCTTACTCGAGGAGGACAAGCCTCCTCGCTTTCAATTCCCACCTTAACTATTGTGAAATGGGGTCGAACCTCTACCCCTGTAAACTCCTGCTTGAGCTGTTGTTGTAAGAGGTAAAACCTCTCCCCCTGTAAACTTCTGATTATTTATCAGTGCCTCGTTCTGTATAAACTTTGTAAATAAAAAATTTATGAGTGAACTAAAACTCCAATTTTTGAAGTGAAGTGTTTCCATTCATCCCTTCGGGAAAAAAACAAACTTGGTAGAAACTATTTATATTGATACTCGGACTCTCGGCCAAGGCCGAGCTTACCCAACAAAGGACCACCTTCGTTGGATTGTCCAAAGTGCATTAACCCTAAAAAGTCGCAAGCGGGCAGAGGCTCGCACAACGTATGCGCGACACTGAAGGCCCGCACAACCGATGCGCGACACTGGAGGTCCCCCACCGAGACTGCTTCAGTTCCCCAACACCGAGACCGCTTTAGTTCTCCAACACCGAGACTGTTTCAGTCCCCCACCGAAAAAACCGTCGTCCATCAATGGATGTCCCAACTTTGAACAATTTTTGAAACACTTCATGGATTCACTCATTCGACGTCGACCGCAACCTCTTCAACTTGGACTCCAACCCCACCATCTGCAACCTCAATTTATTACAACTCATCGTTAACCTTCAATCAACTTTTGTTACTTGGAAATTCCTTCCTTGAAATTCTCTCTTCAATCAACCCCAAATATTTACTATAAAAATTTCCCTTGAACTTCTCTTCAATCAACTTTTGAATTATTGTTCGTATTTTTCTCCAATCAACCGTTCGACCGTGTTCCGTCAAAGTTTCATCTCCCTCTTAGATGACGTCACGAGCGGCACACCAAAGCTTAGTGGAGGCATCAGCTGAGTGAGGCTGACCTTCAAAGCTTCGTGGAGGCTCCGAGGCAGCAGCTCACCAAAACGTTTTTCTTCGTTTATGTGATGAATTTTAATTATTAATTATTACTTTTAAATCATTTCCTTAATTATCATTTTCTTTAATTTTAGTAATATTAATTCACTTTTATTTTTCCCTTTTTAGTGTGAAACAGTGAAGTGACTTTATAAACACTTAATCATTTGTTTTAACTAATTGATTTTTAATTAACTGTTCGATAGTGATACGAAATACAGTACTAATCAGACGTTGTCATTAATTCAGTATTCGCGTATTTATTTTTCCAACAGATTATAAATCTGAATTTTTAAATTCTTTTTATAAAATTATCTGCATTGTTTTTTTTTATTGAGGATATTAAATAATATCATTTTAGATTTTGTTGTGGGACATAAATGCGATCAGTCATAATTCTGATATTTATACCCATAACTCACATTTTTATTTAGTTGAACCCGGTTAGGTTCCTTTTTTTTATTCTTTTCAATTTAAACCTTTTTCATTAATTTTAGTGAAAATTCATGTTATTGTTATTATAATGTAACCCTTTTTTCTAGTGTGTGATTTTGACGGAATTTCGACCCTTGCCAACGAGACTTCAGCGTTGGGAGATTCGAAAATTACTCGTCGATTACGGCATCCGGAGTAAACGCAGAGTCGCCCATTTTGTTCTACGTTATTTCGTAACTATACAAAATACTTAGACTTTGTTCCATTTATTTTTTTTTATTGCTTGTCTCTTACATGGTTATTTTTGTTTTACACACACACTTCCGTGTCAACGACACGTGTTATGATTAACGATGTCCAAACCATTACCCCCCCTGACATGCACTACTGTTAATCTTATAACTCCCTTTTCCGTACTGAAACGTACAGTTGATGTCCCTCACTTTCGCGGTCACGTTAATAATAGATTTGTAGAACCCTCCTTTAGGATTGGTTCGGTAAAATTGACGATTCGTTTAGAGGTTGTCTAACTACAGATGCGGATAAAATCAGTTTTGCTTTTGACACTTGTGACCCAAATTTCGGTGACGCCGCGCGCGTCCGTACCTTTCTTATCGATGGTCCAATGGGCAAATATATCAATGGTCTTGGGTAGAATTTAAACGTTTTGGCAGGATATATATAACGGTCTGCAGGTAATCACGAAGTACTGTGACAGGCAGGGATCCGTCAAATGGGACGTTGACGTTAAAGGTTTAAACAACGATACACGCCAGTTATTGACTTCCCTTCATTCCTTTATTCATGGATCATGTCATTATCCTTCAGAGATGCGCGAAAACGCATCTCCCGATAATGTTTCGGTAGAGAATCGGAGTGATTCCGTTGACCCTTCTGGTCTGGGTAGAAAGGCGTTGAGTGTACCTTATTCTGACTCACCTTCCCAATCCACTTCCTCTTTGAGTTCTGTACATTCGGAATCCCCAGAAAGTGAATATTTTTTTCTCGAAATCGGTTTCAAACTCCGTTGCCCAGAGGAAACCCTTTTAGGTCGTTTTGATCCGAAATGTTCGTCCAGTATTGTTCCTGCGTCTTTAGCGGATAAATTGCTGTGTCCTCTCTTTAAGGAACCGCCATCCGTTTCATACGTTCGGGATTCCGAGGGTAACCGTATTCCCGTCATTGCGGAAACCAAACTTGACGTGTGGATTGATTATTGTTTTTTTAGTATAGATGTCTCGTTAGTGCCGTCAGAATATTGTCCCGATTTTGATTTAATTATTGGCCCAGAATCCCTACGACCCTACGGATTCCATTTCGACTTTTCGGATGGATGCTTCGTCGCTAAATGGGATAAAAGACGTTATTTCCTTCTCTGGTGCGAGGCACCCGAGCAGAACCTGGATAGTGACGATGAAACGTCACCCTTGGAAGATTTGGTAATCCTGACCCAACTTTCTTCTCTGACTCAGTTGTCTCTGAACCGTTGGTTCCAGCTTGTTCATCAAATGAATTTCCTTCGAGGCGAGAACTCACAGCCTCTCCTAATGATGATTTTTGTGAAGCATCTTGTGACAGTGTTTGTGATGCTAATGTTGAAAACAGTAAAGACAACAATGAAATTGTTGATTCATATAATTATAAGGTACTTCTGTTGGAAGTCTTTATGATGAAACTTCCGTTGAAAGTAAGTGTAATACTTACGTTAATAATTGTTGTAATGTAAATGGGGATGTGACCAATTCTTTGTTAAATGTGAATTCAGACAACTTGGATGATTGTTGTGCAACCGATGTTGAAAATCAGAATTTATCTTCTCGCCATGGTCAGGACAACCGTGTTGGTCCCGATGGCCATGACTTGTACGATGATTTAGACACTGCTCCTCAAATTGTCAGTAATTTTAGTCATTCGGACATTGATTCAACTGACATAGTTCATTCAGTGAACTTTGGTCGAGAAGACCTCGTTTTTGATTCAGATGGATCAGATATCCATGCATGTCCCAAAAAGGACGCGAATTCTGTTACCGATGTTGTTTTTGGTTTAGATGATGCATGTCCCAAAGAGGACGCGTTAGTGGTCTGAAAGATGACCCTGTTTTTGATCAATCGGCAATGCCGCCTCGTTTAAGTGGTCTGAAAGATGACCCTGTTTGATCAATCGGCAATGCCGCCTCGTTTAAGTGGTCTGAAAGATGACCCTGTTTTTGATCAATCGGCAATGCCGCCTCGTTTAAGTGGTCTGAAAGATGACCCTGTTTTTGATTTTTTTGGTCATGATGATCATCTTGCTTCAGATGATGCTTTTTCTGCTGTAGTAGCAGCTGGGGAGAATGCCCCACAAGGTCCTGTAGGCGAGTCAGTTTTTGTGAATGATGACAGTAACAGTTTCGTAACGAATCGATCATGTCCCAGTGACTTCTTTTTAAATTACTATAGTGAGGACCAAGCCGTCCCTCCGTTTTGTTTTAACTCCGTTAATTCGTGTTCGGAGCAGTGTAGCAAGCAATCTTTTCCTAAAGAGCAAAGTGCTCACGTAGAGACGTATTGTCACTTGCAGACATCATGTCTCTCCAGTTGGTCACCCGATTCCCCTGATTGCGATATTCCAAATTTTGGTTTTCCTCCCAATACCCCAACCTCGTGCGAAACCATCGCTGATGCAGACGAAGCATGTTCACATGTTTCGGAGACGCCTTCTTGGACTTTGAAATGGAGCTATGACGAGAGCCACAAATTTTCATGAAAACTTCTAACAACCAAGCAGTTTTGGCTCTTGTTGAAACTGCTGTCAGGCGAATTACATTAACCACATGTATACGAGAAGTTACTCAAGGTGGCTACGGAAAAATTCGATTTGCATTCTCGTTTGTCCTGCATTGATGATGACTGGGAAGAATACAGTACCGGAGAAATCATCCTTCCTATTGAGTTTGATTCAGTCCCTTATCTGACCCCATTTGTGGTCGTATCTGATTTGAATTGGGATGGAGACTTACTCCTGGGGATGAATTTCCTTATTACGCACGATTTTTATTGGGCCGATAGAGAAGCAGGCCTAATTCGAGGAAAGAACTCACTTTTCGATATGTTTGTCACCCCTATTCTTCGGTCTTTTCAGCTGAGGGTGAAAGACTCGTTTCAGAGAGCCCGACGGACTCTCTGGAACCAGTTCAAAATAAAAAGGAACTGCTACCAGATGGGGAAGATTCTTCATCAATTGTCAATTGTTCCGTTCTAGTTCCGACGAACGAAGAACTAGAAAACCAACATACTTTTGGTAATTTTGAGTACGAAGACTCGAATGTCTTCACAGTAAACCCCTGTGACTCCATCGAGAGCGAGTCACCTCCTTCAGTGACAGTTAGGCCGGAACTTGAAGTTCCCAGTGTTCTGGCTATTCCAAATAAATTTGAAAACTCATTTCCTTAAGTTCCGATTTGGTCATTTCGCTTAAATCCCTATTTAAGGAAGATGACTTGATTCTGTTTTCAAAGGTAGAGGAATTTACACCTAATTCCGAGGCTAAGCCCATAGGTGCCGGGAGCGAACCCGAACCTACTCCTCCGTCGGAAGTTGTACGCGCGGAAGGGCAAGCGCGGAATATTCCTCACTACCATAATATGATCGTTCCATCGATCATTTTCATTTTTCTTCCGCGAATTCATGTTTTCCCTTCTTGCCTTCTACTTTGCAAATCTTTCTCTTTGGCTGTTCCTGGATCCTTTTCTGAAACCAGTGAAAGTCATTCTTCTTAATCCCGATACACCACCTCCTCTTGAGTGAGCAAGGCTCGTATGGTCAGTCCATTGCTTCCTGGCATGTTGCGAAAACCTTTAACCGAATGACCCACATGCCCGATCGCAAGACAACCTAACCATGCAGCTGATTTGTCTGGCTTCGTATGTTCGTGAAATTCACCCGTATGACCGAACATACCCTCAATTTAGGTTAAGTTGTTTTTTGTTTTAATTTTTAAATTAATCTTAATTATACGGAACTTATAACCTACAAGTGTTCAGTTCAGAATAGCTCATAATTGAGTTCTATTTTCAACTTTTTTTTTTATTTTTTTTTATTCAAATCAGTCTTGAGTAATTGTCATTAAGATGTTCTTATAACTGATTGATGTTTACTCTGGATTATTTGAATTTATTTAAACTTAATGGCTGCTTACAATATATAATCTTGCCTGTTGTTTTATTAAGTTAATTTTAACCAACCTCTAAGCTAATCCGTTCTTCAAAATTTCATGATTTACCATTGACCACTAAGGATTCAGTTCTTCCCGGGATGAACCAATTACTTTCATATTCTACACACAACTGTACATACCCACTCAGCTAGACACGCGTATTACCCATATTTTTTCCTACGTATACGCAATCACGTATAACTTCAACTATAAATTCCTTTTCCCCATTTTTGGGTAAACCACCTAGCATTTGCACTCTGTGCCAGATACACACGACCCAAGGTCTATACATCGTCTATTACGTAATTCTATCTTCCTTCTCCCTGGATATTCTTAATGGATAACAATATCTAAGTATCTAAAACGGTAACTAGATAAATTTTCATGTTTTCAATAAATTAATTTTACTTTTCTTTAAATCAATTTTAATCTTTTACCAACTTATTCGGACTTGAAATAAGTTTACATTCTGCAACCGTGCTCCCACTGCTGAAGACTTCGTCCACCAATAAAATTTAATTCAATTTTTATCTACCATAGTGAATACGATTAGTTTTTTACTGTATAATCATGATATCTTCGGAAACTCTTATCTCTGTCATTACTGATGGATTAAACTCCATTTCAAGTAGTCACCAGATGAATTGAAAATTCCTGAACCTTAAATTTTGAATTTTCCTTTTAACCATTATTTACTATGTATGTATCTTTTTCCCTAAAATTATCTTAACCTTGGAAGTCTTTCCGAATTTATCACGGTTCCGTAATCTTGTTACTATAACGTTGGACAAACTAAAAATTTTACTTAAATTAGATTCAATCCTGTAATTGGAACTTTAACTGAAATAATTATGTCGAAATGCCAGAAATAACTTAGATGGTTCATTAGTTTATAAATTGTTTATGTAGTATGATTGCCACAATTAATCATACTTATAATTTTTTTTTTTAAAGGTGACAACTTCGGACTTTATATACCTTGTTGATCTAGAGTTTCCACTACAGTTCTAGTAATCAGACCTCAACCTTGTTAATTTATTTGCTGTAATTTTAAAATTTTCCCCTTGATTTTTTTTTATTTTATTAATATAATTATCATTCTTCCCACTAAATTGCCTTGATTAATCCAACCCGAAATTGTCGCTGTTTCATTTTTTTTAATATATTGTAAATAAACTTCCACTCCACCACCACATCCTTTTTCACAGGGAGAGCAGTGTCACAACCATGCGATTTACCATTTCTATGGTTGAACAGTATCCATGTTTGTGCCATTAGAAGTTCGCTGTAAACAGCGAATGTCCCTCCCTTATATTGTACGTACAGAGTGAATCACTCTGACGTCATAAAGTAACTTAATTTCCTTCCATACCTTGAATACTGAATCACGTGTTTAGTATGTGGATATCTTTCGTATTCAATGTATGGTAAATTCTTTAATAATAATAATAATAATAACTTCACTCTCTATGAGTCATTATTTATATGTTGTGTCCTGTCGGTGTTATGCAACCATACTCATTCATACATCCATGTTCCTTCTTGACCGTTGTCCTTTATTAATTTTATCACCTATTACCTATTTTATTACCTATTACCCATTGTCTAGTTATTCTCTATCAACTTATCAGTCTATGTTTACTCGTGTCTATATTACGCACACAACCTATTGTGTGACGAATGATATGTGTACACTACCGTGTGCAGTCGTACATGTCTATTGACGATCATGATACGTACATGTATTCTTTTTGTTTTATTTTCTTTTTATTATTTCACCTCTCGCAAGTTGTCTATTATTGCTGAGACGAAGGCTCGAATTCCGATTACGTCGTCAAAAGCGAGCCTCTGAATTCGAACTCTTCTCTCTTGCCTCTGCTACCAATTTATAACGTTAAGATGTGATGTTATATTATTATAATATACCATATTGTTCCCTGCCAGGCTACTGGTTAATCTCTACATAGTTACCCACGTTCTCATTATCTGTACTTACTACTTCTACCTAATTGTCATTCAAATTCCGTTACTTATGTCTTACGTTATCATTAATGTCCGTGTACTTTCAAATGAAAAGTACACCGTATCTTTTCTCCGCTTTCCTCATCGCTGGCTAATTAGACTTTCAAACTATAATAACCAACCATTCTTCTAATAATATTGACATAATTTGGCGTAATCACTGTTAACTATAAATATATAAATTGTCGTTAATCCCCTTTAAATTATAAAACAACGGAGAACTCTCCTTCATTATTTAAATTGTGTTACCTATTCAGATTACTTCAGTATTAGATATGTCAATTAACAAATTGCTAAAATTGTAATTAACGGTAATTAATGTATGTAATATAATGTAATTTATGTACTTAATGTACTCTGTACATGTCGGTCCCCCGACATTATGTCGCCACCCAAAAGTGTATACCTTACAAAAATTAGTATTTTTTTTGTTAACTTTTTGCTTAAATTATGCTTAACGTCAGAATTCTTTAGCTCTCCAGCTAAAGTGGGAGCTTAACCTTCGACTGCATTCCCCCAAAATTGAGGCTTATTTATTTCTTGTATTGTAAATTAAATCATTCCTGCCTGAGTTCTTGATACCAGAGGTTGCACCTCGCCCCCTTTTAAATTCCTGTCTGAGCCGTTGTTACCAGAGGTGGCTCCTCTCTCATCTTAAATTCCTGCCTGAACCTTCACCCGAGGAGGCCGAGCCCCCCTCACTTAAATTCCTGCCTGAGGCTTAGACCAAGGAGGCCAAGCCTCCTCATTTTAAATTCCTGCCGTAACTCTTACTCGAGGAGGACAAGCCTCCTCGCTTTCAATTCCCACCTTAACTATTGTGAAATGGGGTCGAACCTCTACCCCTGTAAACTCCTGCTTGAGCTGTTGTTGTAAGAGGTAAAACCTCTCCCCCTGTAAACTTCTGATTATTTATCAGTGCCTCGTTCTGTATAAATTTGTGAAATAAAATTTATGAGTGAACTAAAACTCCAATTTTTGAAGTGAAGTGTTTCCATTCATCCCTTCGGGAAAAAAAACAAACTTGGTAGAAACTATTTATATTGATACTCGGACTCTCGGCCAAGGCCGAGCTTACCCAACAAAGGACCACCTTCGTTGGATTGTCCAAAGTGCATTAACCCTAAAAAGTCGCAAGCGGGCAGAGGCTCGCACAACGTATGCGCGACACTGAAGGCCCGCACAACCGATGCGCGACATGTATATATACGGCACTCGCCGATTAATATAATTTTTTGTTAGTTTACTAAGCTTTACTTTCATCAGCAGGATTTCAAACTCAACTTTTCCATGGCTGATATATCCTGATGAAATCTTTCACTATGCCCATCGATGACAGCACCCAGGTTTTGATGAGGTGGGAGTGCAGGATCAGCACTTTTCAAAGGCATGTTACACCCATGGCTTGGCTTGGCTGGAGCAAATGCAATATGTATTTGCTCCATCAGGGGAACTTAGTTTTTGGTTTTACAAAAATTTTCATCAAACCAAGTTTGATATGGAGAGGTGACGAGAATACTTTTGCAGGATCTACCATGGCTTGATGGGCAGCAGCTTTCTGTGCTGGAACCAAATTTTGTCGAAGTGGACACTCGTTATGTGCATAATGACTCTCTTTAACTCTGCTGATCCAGTTGTAGAAGAAACAAGAGAACTTTGTATCCAAACTCTAAGCCAAACAGAAGTGCAATCACTTTCGGATCACTACAGATATGTCAGGAGTGTTTATCATAGACAATATGTTTCAAAAGTAACTGCACATTGTTACATGATTCATTCATATGAATTTTATGTGCAATCGGAGCCGAAGGATAGATATTACTGTTGTGCGATAGTACAGCTTTCAAACTCAACTTTGATGAATCGATAAAAGGACTACCTTCCTTAGGATTGTGCTTCTCCGCCATATATAATATACATTTAACTGCAAACACGCAGTATAATTAACGTAAAGAACGACGCTTGTATAGGAGATATTCCGCGCAAGACGAGAGAGAGAGAGAACGAAACAAATGAAAAAATGAGGTAACCACCCGGGAATCGAACCCGGGATCTTCCGATTGCCGGTCAGATGCGATAACCATTACACCATGGGCCTCACTCTTCCAAATGCCGTAATTCTTCTACATACTCGCAGAAACCAATGCCCCAAGGGGGCACCTCCCCATGCCGTAACATTATATACATTTAACTGCAAACACGCAGTATAATTAACGTAAAAAACGACGCTTGTATAGGAGATATTCCGCGGAAGACGAGAGAGAGAGAACGAAACAAATTAAAAAATGAGGTAACCACCCGGGAATCGAACCCGGGATCTTCCGATTGCCGGTCAGATGCGATAACCATTACACCATGGGCCTCACTCTTCCAAATGCCGTAATTTGGAGTATGTAGAAGAATTACGGCATTTGGAAGAGTGAGGCCCATGGTGTAATGGTTATCGCATCTGACCGGCAATCGGAAGATCCCGGGTTCGATTCCGGGTGGTTACCTCACTTTTTCATTTGTTTCGTTCTCTCTCTCTCGTCTTGCGCGGAATATCTCCTATACAAGCGTCGTTCTTTACGTTAATTATACTGCGTGTTTGCAGTTAAATGTATATAATGTTACGGCATGCGGGAGGTGCCCCCTTGGGGCATTGGTTTCTGCGAGTATGTAGAAGAATTACGGCATTTGGAAGAGTGAGGCCCATGGTGTAATGGTTATCGCATCTGACCGGCAATCGGAAGATCCCGGGTTCGATTCCCGGGTGGTTACCTCATTTTTTCATTTGTTTCGTTCTCTCTCTCTCGTCTTGCGCGGAATATCTCCTATACAAGCGTCGTTCTTTACGTTATATATAATATATATATACACTGTATATAGTGTAGTGTCCCCAAATTAAGGGAGAGCATTGGATCTATTCAACACTGAAGGAAAATAGTTTGGTTTTCAGGGAGACTAGAATTTTTAACCAGCTTCCAAAGAATCTCAGGAGCGCCACAGCAGGCAAAAAGTTAGTCTTCAAAAGAAGACTAGATGCTTGCCCTAGTACGGTACCAGGTGAGACTAATGTACCTGGCTATGGGTGGCAGAGAGTGCAAGAGAACAATTTTCTCATTCACCAGGCCTAGAGGCAAGGTCCACCAGCATTGTCTGTGTGTGAAGACAGACCAATACACGGAGATGCTACGAGATTGCGAGGTGTGTGTATATATACGTGTGTGTGTGTGTGTGTATATATGATGAAAAGAACCACTACACGAAAGCGCTTGAACACCATTCTTTGTTTCCTTTTCCTTCGTGGGTCTTTTCATCATAAATATTATTCACGTGTTACTTTCGTGAAATAATTTTCATATCTCTCTCTCTCTCTCTCTCTCTCTCTCTCTCTCTATATATATATATATATATATATATATATAAGCAATAAAGGAAAATCCAAATTACTTTTGTAGCTATGAGAAAAGGGAAACAAAAAGAAGCGATGCTATCGGGACCATAAGGAAGAGAAATAATGAACTAACTGACGTGTGTGTGTGTGTGTGCGCGCGCGCGCGCGTGTGTTTGGAGGATGCATGATGCCATGAAGTACAATGTTTAAAAACTCAAAGTTTGAGAACTATATTCGTACATGTTTAATTTTATTGAATTGTTCATGCTTATAATTAGCAGCTATTTTGTAAAATCATTGTCATATCATATAGCTATACACGTGGATGTGTTTAGGGAAAAACAGAAAGAATCGCGAAAATAGACTGATAAAATATCATTCATATATTAGCATTATAAAAACTAGATGGTTCTATGAGTGTGAAGTATGTGAACTTTTATTTGAGGCTCCTACTTGTTCATGTAATTTAGAAGCCTACAAACGTGTCATTTGTTTATAGGCTAGAATGATTCTTCTTTATTCTCACATATACATTGTAAAAGAGCATGAAGCCGACATTCTACCAGAAACTCTAATAGTTGTATAACTCACAAATTACTAAGTGGGTTTTCATGGGGAGATTCTGCAGTCGTTCCGTCTCCGTCTACATTTTTATTTTTATTTATCTATTTATTTATTTTTCTAGGGTCGTACGATTGTTTGATAAGACTTATACTATGTCGTTACACGCTCATATGCGTGTGTATTCAAATTCTAATATTCCCAACCCTTATCAACCCCTGCCAGTGACGGTTGGTGGTCAGGTACAGTCGGGAAGCCCAAAATTGCCTATAATATATGCAATATAAATACAATAGATTACAAAGTGCTAGATACCATACTTTCGGCCTATCATAATTGTGTAGAATTAATACTATCAATAAAGTCCTCTTTCATAGTTTATAGTGATAAAAACAGAGGAGGTCCGGCCTCCCATGCCTCCTCTGAAAAGCCTTCTCTGACGGCTTGTGAAGAATGGGTATGCGTAAATTTCATTCATAAAGTATTACTGTTTCTATTTTCTTTGCTTTGCTAAGTTCTTTCTTTCTTTGGTATATGTATATATATGTATATATAAATGAGGCGGGTTGCTGAAGAGAGGTCGTCCGTAGGTCGACCCTGAACCATCCTTCGAACTCACAAAAAGTATATATATATTGTATATATATATATGTGTGTGTATATATATATATATATATATATATATATATATATATATATATATATATATATACTTTATGTACCTCCTCGTTAACCTTGTTGATGTTCCGTTAAATGATCTCTCTTCACACGAAGGTCAAGCTGGTGGTCCATCCTCTAGGCCTGGCTTGGTGGAAAAGCAAGTTGCTTTCTTGCTTTATTTACCGTTATCTGATTTTGTGTTACGAATTTCACATCATCGGTCATTATTACCCAGATCGAACACTTTCATGCTCCTCGGAATTTCCACGTCTGTCTGGGGTATAATATGCAGTCTGTTTAAGTTCCTCATTTCTACCATATCTCAAGAGCTGAAATTTCTCAGTGTTAAATGTCATGTTGTCTGCTGACCATTTGTATATTTGGTTCCTATCCCTCTGCAAGCCCTCCACTTCATTTACATTGCTGATTTTTCTGGAAATCTTTGTATTTTCTGCAAAGGATGTTACTATACTGCTGGTGTTTACCTCACTCTCTATATCTGTTAGTATGATAATGAACAGGAGTGGGGCCCAGTACTGTATCTTGTGGTGCTGAGCTGCGTATTTCTGATTCTGATGATGATATACCCTGAATTTTTACGACCTGTAGACGTTCTCTGAGGAAGTTGTAGATCCATTTTCTCACTTTGCCTGTTATTCCCATATATTTCATTTTATGTGCTATTATACCATGAACACATTTGTCGAAAGCTTTAGCAAAATCCGTGTATATGACATTGTAATTGTCATTGTCTTCCAGTACATCTAGGATATTGATATAGTGTTCTATTAGTTGTGATAGGCATGATCTACCTGATCGGAATCCGTGCTGATTTTCGTTGAATCTTTCCAGTGTCTCCAAGAAATCGTAGATTTTCGCTTTAACTATTATTTCAAATACTTTGGTGAGGTAGGACGTCAATGACACTGGTTCTTTGCTTGAGATTTATCCCCTACTTTATATATACCGGTAGGGGCAATGTTTGCTTTTTTCAAGATGCTCGATATTTCCCCAGTGTCTAGGGGGTGTTCTCCATATCCAGTATCAAGGTGTAGCTATTTCATTTTTACAATTTTTAATGAATAATGCGTTCCAATTGTCCGAACTTGCAGCTGAATGCGATTTCATTTGTCCTATAGCTCTCGCTACATCTTCTGGTGTAAAATCAAAGTCTGTTATACACTTTCCTTGCAATTTCTCTTCAAAGAATGCGTCTCTGTCGGGTATCGCTTTGTCCCTTTTTGGGGTACTGAAAACTGATTCATACCGGGCTCTCAATGTTTTAGTTATTTCTTTTAGATCGTCGGTTAGTTCATTATTTCTCTTCGTTATGGTCTCGATAGCGTCGCTTGTTTTTGTTTCCCTTTTCGCATAGCTATAAAAGTAATTTGGATTTTCCTTTATTGCTTATATATATATATATATATATATATATATATGAAAATTATTTCACGAAAGTAACACGTGAATACTATTTATGATGAAAGGAACCACGAAGGAAAAGGAAACAGAATTGTCTTCAAGCCCTTTCGTCTAATGGTTCTTTTCATATATATATATATATATATATATATATACCTCGCAACCTCGTGGCATCTCCGTGTATTGATTTGTCTTCACACACAGACAATGCTGGGAAACCTTGCCTCTAGGCCTGGTGAATGAGCGAATTGTTCTCTTGCACTCTCTGCCACCCATAGCCAGGTACACTGGTCTCATCTGGTACCGTATTGGGCCAAGCATCTAGTCTTCTTTTGAAGACTTTAACTTTTTGCCTGCTGTGGCGCTCCTAAGATTCTATGGAGGCTGGTTAAAAATTCTTGGCACCCTGAAAACCAAGCTATTTTCCTTCAGTGTTGAATAGATCCAATGCCTCTCCCTTAATTTGGGGACACTTAAGGGTGTTGATTGCTCTAAAGTAGTAGGGGGGACACTTCACCTTCAAACAGCGAATCAAACAATCCTGTGAGTAGCTGTTGCGTGTAATATATCAATGTCGTAATTTATCATTTACCCGTTTTTTGTTTTTCACAGCATGTTGAAAAAAAACTCAATTGTATTTAATCATTTTGTCTTTTTTTATTTAAACATTTTTGGCAGAAATAAGGAACGCAATACAAACTGTTGTATGTGTAACATAATATCACACACGTTTAACCGAAATAAATTTTTTATTACCTGTAGACAACAGAGATCATTGTACATAAACTAATAAAATATGTTCGTGAAATATAAAACAAATAAATGTACAATGGTGTTCATGAAAATAATTTTTAATATTGCTATTACATTTGCATATGCATATAATACGACATATAACGTGTTATTAGTGTGCCATTAATAGTTAGCATTTATAGCAATTCATCCACGAAAGTGGGGGGCACATGTCCCCTGCGTCCCCCCCCCCCCGCAATCGACGCCCATGGGGTCACTACACTATATATATATATATATATATATATATATATATGGGAATGAACTCAGAATGGTGTGTATCATATTATATATATATATATATATATATATATATATATTAGGCATCGACAGGTGGTTGTATCGGTATCGGGCCGATATAATGGTATCGGTATCGGTAACGATACCGATGGGAAGTAGCTACCGATACCGATAGTTTTTTGTTTCTAAGAACAACAAAAACGGGCGTTTTCCAAATAGAAACTCCACGTCTGCTCGAGAAGTTCCATGTGTGTTCGCGATTTATCCCGACGTTTCTAGAAATTTCCATGACTCAAATCAGTGTGGAAAACAGTCAAATCTCTGTCAAAAGGAATCTGTGCAGTGTGCTCAGTGAATGATGCTGGTGTCAAGATTCTGAAGAGCTAGCTGGGCGATTCTCTCGAACAGAGAGTTCGAGAGCATAATTCAAATGAGAAACTGCTGCTAGCCACAGCAGTTGATCCCCGATTCAAAGGAGCTTGGCTGATAGACGACGACATGCGAGAAAAGTCCAAGGAATTCTTGAGACAAGAGATACGTGGTCACATAGAGGGGGCCCAACGAAAGCGTATTGGAGGTCCAATTGTCGTGAAACGCCGCCGAAGTAGTCCGGTTTCTCCGCACAAGAAAATCGCTCTTTGGGAAAACCTTTCCGATTCAGAAGGTAGCGATCTCGACAATCACGTTCGTCCTATTCTAGTTGAAGAACCCCAAACGAGGGATACGGACACGAGGTTCACTGTCCCAGACACACGAGTGGAAGCAGCCTGGACACCTATTGGTCGCAACCTCGGATCGCTGGAGATAGGGATCCATTCATTTTCTGGTGAGAACATTCTGCTGGTTTCCCGGAGATTGCCAAAGTTGCTGAGAAATGCATAAGCTACCCCTCTGGAACAGTTGACTCTGAACGGCTTTACTCAACGGCTGGAGATGTTATCAATGCGAAACGAGCCAACATCACCCCAATCAACGTTGAGGAACAAATCATCCTCTCCAAAAATCTGAAGTTCCTCAATTTTGGTTATTGAGTGAACTATTATATTGAGTTACACTTTTTAAATTACATTTTTTGAATTTCATATTGTTTCCATTACATGAGTTTTATTTTGTGAATTCCATTTCTTCAAATATATATTTTGAATTACAGTACATGTGTCGAATTACATTTTTTGAATACTATTTTGACATTTTGGACAGATATCAGTATCGGTATCGGCCGATACTTTGTTCTAACTATCGGTATCGGTACCGATACTTTGGGAATAGTATCGGTCGTCCCCTAATATATATATATATATATATATATATATACACACATTTAACTGCAATGATCACGCAGTATATTAATGTACTATAGAAACGACGAAAGTATAGAGGAGTGTTCTGCACACGAGGAAGAGAAATAACGAACAAATGAAAAATGAGGCACCCGCCCGGGAATCGAACCCAGGATCTTCCAATTGCCGGTCAGATATGCTAACCACTACACCACGGAGCCACGATAGTCAGAAGTCGTAATTCTCCTACATAGGGCAGAAACCAATGCCTTGAGAGGGCACCCTCGCAAATCGTGAATATGTACATTTAACTGCAATGACCACGCAGTATATTAATGTATAGAAACGACGAAAGTATAGAGGAGTGTTCTGCACACGAGGAAGAGAAATAACGAACAAATGAAAAATGAGGCACCTGCCCGGGAATCGAACCCAGGATCTTCCAATTGCCGGTCAGATATGCTAACCACTACACCACGGAGCCACGACAGTCAGAAGTCGTAATTCTCCTACATAGGGCAGAAACCAATGCCTTGAGAGGGCACCCTCGCAAATCGTGAATATGTACATTTAACTGCAATGATCACGCAGTATATTAATGTATAGAAACGACGAAAGTATAGAGGAGTGTTCTGCACACGAGGAAGAGAAATAACGAACAAATGAACAATGAGGCACCCGCCCGGGAATCGAACCCAGGATCTTCCAATTGCCGGTCAAATATGCTAACCACTACACCACGGAGCCACGATAGTCAGAAGTCGTAATTCTCCTACATAGGGCAGAAACCAATGCCTTGAGAGGGCACCCTCGCAAATCGTGAATATGTACATTTAACTGCAATGACCACGCAGTATATTAATGTATAGAAACGACGAAAGTATAGAGGAGTGTTCTGCACACGAGGAAGAGAAATAACGAACAAATGACCGGCAATTGAAGATCCTGGGTTCGATTCCCGGGCGGGTGCCTCATTTTTCATTTGTTCGTTATTTCTCTTCCTCGTGTGCAGAACACTCCTCTATACTTTCGTCGTTTCTATACATTAATATACTGCGTGGTCATTGCAGTTAAATGTACATATTCACGATTTGCGAGGGTGCCCTCTCAAGGCATTGGTTTCTGCCCTATGTAGGAGAATTACGACTTCTGACTATCGTGGCTCCGTGGTGTAGTGGTTAGCTTATCTGACCGGCAATTGGAAGATCCTGGGTTCGATTCCCGGGCGGGTGCCTCATTTTTCATTTGTTCGTTATTTCTCTTCCTCGTGTGCAGAACACTCCTCTATACTTGCGTCGTTTCTATACATATATATATATATATATATATATATGTATATATATATATATATATATATATATATATATATATATATATATATACATATATATATGTGTATATATATATATATGGCGCACTAGCACAATCCTAAGGAATGAAGTCTTTTCATCGATTCATCAAAGTTGAGTTTGAAAGCTGTACTATCGCACAACTGTAATATCTATCCTTTGGCTCCGGTTGCACATAAAATTCATATGAATGAATCATGTAACAATATGCAGTTACTTTTGAAACATATTGTCTATGATAAACACTACTGACATATCTGTAGTGATCCGAAAGTGATTGCACTTCTGTTTGGTTTAGAGTTTGAATATACAAAGTTCTCTTGTTTCTTCTACAAGTGGGTCAGCAGAGTTAAAGAGAGTCATTATGCACATAAAGAGTGTCCATTTCGACAAAATTTGGTTCCAGAACAGAAAACTGCTGCCCATCAAGCCATGGTAGATCCTGCAAAAGTGTTCTCATCACCTTCCATATCAACTTGGTTTGCTGAAAATTTTTGTACAGCCAAAAACTATGTTCCCCTCATGGAGCAAATGCATATTGCTTACCAAGCCATGGGTTGTAACATGCCTTTGAAAAATGCTGATCCTGCACTCCCACCTCATCAAAACCTGGGCGCTGTCATCGATGGGCATAGTGAAAGATTTCATCAGGATATATCAGCCATGGAAAAGTTGAGTTTGAAATCCTGCTGATGAAAGTAAAGCTTAGTAAATTAACAGAAACTTCTATTAATCGGCGAGTGCCGTATATATATATGTATACAGTATATACGTATTAAGTGCTGTCCTGTTGAAAACAAGCGAGAGTTCAAATTAAAACAGGGCATGTCCGGCAATATATATATATATATATATATATATATATATATATATATATATATATATATATATATATATATATATATATATATATATATATATATTAATCTGAATATGGCGCACAATCTTTCAAAGCACTTTGTAATTGTGGACCATATTTAAAAAGGACATATATATCTATGGTTGGTAATTATTCGTTTTTTGACCCAGTCTCTTTTTATAATGAGAGCAAACGTTTCTGGTCAATTTGGAGGTGCTCTGCACGAATCTGCCATCCGTTTCCTGTGCAAATGCGTAGTTTTCGAGATATCGTCATCTTGAAAACTACGCATTTGCACAGGAAACGGATGGCAGATTCATGCAAAACACCTCAAAATCGACCAGAAAAGTTTGCATTCGTGCTAAACACAACCTAACCTAACTTAACCTAACCTAACTTAACCTAACCTAACTTAACCTAACCTAACTTAGCCTAACCTAACTTAGCCTAACCACCTAACCTAACCAGTCACCTTATTTTGGAGGATATAGTTCTGCAATTGCAGTAAGGAAGTGATGCAGAACTGTAGAATCGTCAGGATGTTTTGCCAGGAACAAGTATCGTGCGAAATATTTCCCGTAATGAGGACGTCTATTCCCAGCACGTAAAACCCACGATTTCACATCCTTCCATTTTTTTTACGGCACCTAAACACCTTCGAGTCTTGTCTTAAAATACAGGCAGTATTACATTTAGGGCAAATCACGGATGTCGGAATTATGCCGTGATTGGAAAAAAATCTAAACTTTTATCTTCATCGAAGCCAACAAGGCGGATTAGGTCTTCGAAATCAAGTTCACAAGATTGACACGTCATACCAGTAGAACGAAAATTACCACACTAACCAGAAACAGAAAGAAGTAGCCAAAGCAAGTAAAAGTAGCCAAAAAAAGCCAAGTAGCCAAAAAAAGCCAAGAAAAATCCCCAAAAAAGTCCAAAAAAGGTAGCCCAAATAAACAAACCAACCGAAATTTATATACATACATATTAGAAAGTAGAAAATATATTTTTTAAAAAAGTACATTTTATACAAATTTGCACAAGATAATATATATATTTTCTTATTCAGCTTTGATTGGTTATTCAATATATATTGCTGTTATAGCTGGGTGTGACTGGGTCAAAAAACGAATATTAACCCTATATTTATATGGGCACAATTATGACAGAAATATGAACACTAACATATCGATGTGAAAGAATTAAAAAAAAACACCTTATTAAAGGTACTAAAAACGCTAGTGTGTTTTATAGGATACCTTGTGGGTCAAATTGTCCACCACTCTATAAATATTTGCTAAAAATAGGCATGCAATATTTCAGATTGGTTGCGTACATTTTTGTATTATTCGTAAGCTTCTGAATAAGATTTTTAAAGCTCAGCGTTAAAATACATTGTTCCGTTTTCTTTGTAGCAATATATAACGAAGATGTATACCGATTTAAGGGGTGACGGTATGAATTCAAAATTGACGGTAAAGTGGGGGCCAATATAATTATTATCAACGACCTCTCTTTTTAATTTTGAATAAGATTATTTATTAAAAATTACTTTTTCTTATGCGTTATTACCACGATTTTTGCAGCATATTTAACTTTCACCATTTAAAATGTTATGACGCATGGTGTTTTTAAAATCTAACGCAGCTAATTTGTTATAATGTTACAATGTTTCAAACAAACAAAGACCCTAGAATCCACTCATGGCTGGTCTACCTAACTGTGTTTGTAAATATGTATTGCGCAGGTGCTCCGTGGTGTCAGAGTGGATCTAAAATTTTACACAGAATTTGTTGTAAGTAATGAGCTGATACATACGTTTGATATTATCATATCTTAAGTTTTATTTTACAGACACTATATAAACTTGAATAACAGTTAATACAGTTTAGCCATCTGAACTATAGGTTTACAGCAATGAAGGAGTACTGAATTTGGTTTTTGTACTTCTGAAATATGAAAGCCTGGCTTACACTACTGTATATTTGTTTCGTTCTTTCGCTCTCATCTTGCGCGGATAATTCTCCTATACAAAGCGTCGTTCTTTACGTTAATTATACTGCGTGTTTGCAGTTATAATGTATATATATATATATATATGTTCCTTTTTCCACACAAATTTGTGGAATCACTTCGTCCTTTTATGTCAGGAACACGACAATGTCTACTCGTATTATCATATAATAAAGGTTATTAAGATAATTTAAGATAAATAGTTAATTATGGTTAACCTCTGGTTAGCTTCCGCCCAGAACAATTCTGACAAAGGTCAAGCTTTTCACTCCACCTTAGACCATTAATAATAATATTAATAATAATAATAATTATTATTATTATTATTATTATTATTATTATTATTAATTGTTAGAGAAAATAAAACTTATTTATTAGTCTAAAATCAGGTAATGTGACGGAAAGGCCATATATATATATATATATATATATATCAGGGGCGACGCCTGGCTTTTGTGGATAGTCAGGCTCAAACTTTTCAAGCATATAATATATATATATATATATATATATATACATACATTTAACTGCAAACACGCAGTATAATTCATGATAATGAAAATATTTGCTGTTCATGATGATTGTCCCCTACTATACTATACATATTTTACCTGATTGAAATATATTAGCTACCCCTAGATTAGATAAATGTAATTTAAGTGAATTTAATTAATATTTTCTGGATCTACTTCGTAATACCAATATTAGAGCAAATCAAAATTTGTTTATGAATTAAATGTATTCATTCTAATTTTATTTTGTGTGGTATCGTTATTAATATATTAAACTGAAACGATGAGGTCATGGTTGACGTTAAAGAAATCTTTGCCGTTTGTCAGACACTACAGTTCTTATATACAAAATATATATGTTGGTTTCATTTACTAGAGTATATATATATATATATAGAGTCTATATATATATATATAGTCTATATATATATATATATATATATAGAGTGTATATATATATATATATATATATATATCAGTAGAAGCCTGATGCTCCAGAAATGCATCTTCTGCACGAACGCTTCCAGAAAGTTATAACTAGCGGACCCCCACGAACACGCCGCAACGCTGCGTAAAAAGTACTCGAATGTTTGTTTGTATTCGTCTGTTTTCGTCCCATGAAAGACCATGAAAGAACCCCCACAGGAGGATGTTTTTTTCTCGTGAAGGAAGGCGAGGATGAATCCTTATTTTTTTTTTTTTTTTTAGGGGGCCCGCAAGGGGCAAACCCCCAAATGCCCTTCATTAAGGACATTGAGACCCCCATTTCCATAAATGGGGTGAGGAACCTAAGGAAGGGAGGCCTTATAACGGAGGCGAAGGCCTCCAGGGGCCCTTCCAGGGGCAAGTTTGAAAGCTCTCCAAATTCCTCTGGCCAAACGCGGGCATACTTCTAATATGTCCTTTCTTATGAAAAAAAAGCTACATTAATTACACATGTATTAGAATATATGAAATACCATTTCTTGTAAACGAAAATACCTTGATATAGCGGACATACTTTCTCAGAGTTGTATTATTTTCTTGAAATTGTCTAAAACTGAGGTGGACACAAGAAATTTAGGATCTTTTGTTATTGTTTATTATTATTATCATTTGTCTTATTTACATATTTAATAATTATTACATGGGAAATTTAGGATTTTTAATACATCCTCCACGTGGTTGTTGTTTGTCACCCTGATAGCCCTCTCAATTACCTGCTGAAAAAAATTGTGTGTAGAAATTCCCTCTTTTGGTATTTCTGAACTCTTGTTTACTACCTTCAGGTCACTAATTAATACTTCTTTCCAGGCCCTTCTTCCTGCCTGTTAGATTGGGAATTAATTTTTTGTAGGAAAAATTTCTAGGCATGGCCACAAACCAACGCGATTGTTCTGACTGCAACAGAAAGCTTCCTTAGTACTTTTTTAACGTCCTCTCTTCTAACCCTTCAGTTTGCAGATTTTCTGTAAGCCAAGAAGAACTTGGAAACAAGGTGGTTTCGACCAATAACTGGATGAGGCTCTATCGCGTGATGATATTAATGGCACATGGATTTCCTTTTTTAATTATTTTAGACGTTTAGAATCGAGTAATATCCCATAACGTAAAAAGAGATTGACGAATTCTGTTAAACCTAAATGGTGGAGTAATGAAATTGAAAGTGGCTTAATGTTAAAATGGAACACGTATTTCAAATTAAAAAAAACAAATAATTTGTCCGATGAAAATGAAAAGGCAAAGCTAAAAGCTTATTATAAAAAGTAACCGCATCTATAAGCTATATATATAGTGAACCAAATTAAATCGAATCCGAAGGAATTCTATAATTGTTCGGAATAAAAAAGTAGTTTCGCAGTCCACTCATATTACGATGATTTAAATATGACAGAAATTTTAAATAAATTCTTCACTTCTGTGTTTGTTAATGAAAATATGAACAACATTCCCGTTCCATTATTCATGCTCAATGATGAATAATCATTTAAAGATTCGCGATTTTACCATTAGTGAAAGTGAAGTACCCTTGGACATTAAAATTATTTATTAATCCTAATAAAATTCCATGCCCAAGTCAGGGCCATAACTAGGGTTTAGAAATTAGTGAGGTCCAGATTTTTTTCGAACGCGGCGGGACGAGCAAAATTCAGACCAAAATGACATCTACAAACACAACCCAAGCTATACACTAAACACAAAACCCTTGACTTCCGGTAACCGTATTTTCAACATAAAAGCCGTCTAATGTTTAATACACGCTCGACGCTCCCTCTTTTCAAAAGAAAAGCGGTAATATGCGTTTCATACACGGAGAACGGTTCAGTCTCTTTCTTTTTTTTAGGAAATAATTACCGAGGTCCGGACCTCGGTGACCTCATAGGTAGTTACGGCCATGGCCCAAGTAAGCTCTACCTCATGGTACTTAAAGATTAAAGAAATGAACTGCGCAATACTCTCCCCTCTTACACACAGTATTTATTTAATAAATTGTTACAGTCTGGAGAAGTTCCGTTCGAGTGGAAACTTGCAGACATTACGCCAATATTTCAAAAAGGAGACAAGTCGCTTCCGGTGAAATTATTGTCCCCATTAGTTTGACTTCAGCAGTTAGTAAACTTATGGAGACTATCGTTCGGGGCAAAACAGTTAATCACTTAGAAATAAATATTTTAATACAAGATTCTCAGCAAGGCTTTCGTCGTAATCGTTCTTGTCTTACGAATTTGCTCGCTTTTTTTAATAATGTTGTAAGTGTATATATGACGAGAGCAAAGTAGATGTTATATATTTTGACTTTCTAAAGGTGTTTGATAAAGTGCCTCATAGGAGATTACTAGCTAAACTTCAGTCCCACAGAATTGATTGTAATGTTCTCAAATGGATTGAAAATTGGCTTAGCAGACGTAAACAAAGAGTGGTCATTAATGGCAAAGTGTCTAACTCGAAAAGTGTAACTGCGGCGTGTATTAGGGATCAGTTCTGGGACCACTTCTTTTTATTATTTATATCAGTGATATCAACATAGGAATTTAAAGAATAATTTCAAAGTTTGTGAATGACACCAAACTAGGGGGACGAACAAATTCAGCTGCAGAACGTCTGCAGATTCCAGAAGATATTAATAAGTTACTCGAGTGGGTAGAAATTTGGCAAATGAACTTCAGTATCGGTAGAAACTGTTAAGGAAAACTATTCTTTGCGCGACAAAACACTAACTTGTGTTACGGAAGAGAAAGATTTAGGTATTATTATTCCCGACACTCTTATACCGAGTACACGATGTATCGAAGCGGTTACAAAAGCAAATAGAATCTTACGATTTATTGGTAGGTCATTTGAATTTAAGTCCGAAAATCAATGCTAACATTATATAATTCCTTAGTATGTCCCCACGTGGAATACTGCGTTCAGTTTTGGTTCCCATATTTACGACAGGGCATAGACAGAACAAAGAGAGCGCAGCGATGGCCTACAAAGATGACTCCTAGAATTAGAAACAAATCATTCGCTGCCGTTTCGAAACGTTAAATTTATTCTCACTTGTAAAAAGGCGTATTCGACGTGATTTAATCCAGGTATTTAAAATTATTAACGGTTTTGATAATGTCCACGCGGAAAAATATTTCACCTTCAGGATTGTAGATAGAATATTCGGTAATGGTCGGAAATTAGTGAGTAAACATTTTAATTCTAATGAAGCTGAACATTTCTTCTTTAATCGTATTGTTAATTTGTGGAGTGGATTGTCAACCAACGTAGTTCAAATTAATTCGGTCAAGGCCTTTAAAAAAAGATTGGAGGCTTATCTTTCCTTAAACCCCTAGTTAGAAGCATCTGCTAGCGCATAAAAGTGCTGTAGCATTTTCAATCGACTTCCCTCCTCTTTGCTTTAAAAATTTCACTTTATCTTTGATTTCCTTCCTTTCTTTCAACCTCTTTTCTTTGCTTTGCTTTAAAACTTTCATTTTCTGTAAATTTTCTTACATCTTTTAACGTTCCTTCTTAAACAGACTGCCTCGTAGGGATCAGCCGGTCTGTTGCTGTTTGGTGTCCTTTGTATTCTTTTGTATGTCCACTCCACTGGCTTCTGAACACCACATTTTTCCAGAACCTCACGATTTCTTACTCTATCAATCCAACGTACAACACACATATTTCTCAGGTTATCCATCTCAGCCGTTCTTACTCTTGACGTCTCTCTCTCATGTCATGTTAATGTTTCACACCTATACAAAAATGTCAGTACTAACACATCTTCATGTAAACATTTCACAGCATCCCGATCCAGTCTCCGCTTTCTTAGAAGTACTTTTAATGCAGCCGCCACTTTTCTTGATTCATTTTATTGTTAACTTCATCCACATTCGTTCTTCTTTTGTTCAATACACACCCCAGATACTTAAATGACTACTACCTCTAGTGTTTCACCTTTCACTATGACATGACAGTCCGAACTTTTCTCTCTCCACAAACAATAACTTGCTCTTACGCTCATTCATTTTCAACAATCTTCACTCGCATACCGACATAAAACGCAACAACCTCTTGCATATCACATTCACTCCAAGCAAATTGCACAGCATCTTCTGCATACAACAGATTCGACAGACCCCACCAATCCCCATTACATACTAGGTTAAATCCTCTTCCTAGTAGTCGTACTTTCACCTCTCTCATTACTCCATCCAGTGAAGGCGAAGATTGTAGACACCAATCTACCAGGGAAGTACTCCTGAGGCAGACGTTAGGCAGGGCAGGAGACAGGGAGTGCTGGAACTCCCGTTTCTCTTGGTATTATCCTCTTTAGCTGTTCTTTTTCTGTCTCATCTACCATGTTAACAGTCCAGCATGCTCTCAAACACACGCTTCTCACTCTTACACACTACACAATCTTTTCAAATAAAAAAAACATTAATAATAACATTTTTTTTTGCATTTTGGCTCTCTTCTTTTTATATGGGGTGGGGGCGTTTTTGTATGCGTTCGCCCTTGGCCTCTCCTTCCTACATAAAAGAAGGCTGTACAGCCACGGAGACATCACATCCATGACGCACACCAACATTTATATCAAACCAATCACTTAGTTCTTTATTTATTCTCACTAATGCACTAATCCATCACAGAAACTCCTCACCGCAGTTATGAGTGTACCATCAACCCATATATAAGGTATACTATATCCTCAAGACCTGCTATAGTGGTTCTTTCTTCTCCATACACTTTCTCCTATTCATTGTAGTAGAGCGATGCTATTTTGTGGGAGTACGTATGAATGCGTCTCTGAGTGTGTGTTTTTTGAATTGTTTCAGAACAGTAACTTTCTGGTAGGATATTTTTTAAACTGGTTTTTTTTATTTAAACTTTGGATTATTTTAATTTTCTTGCAGATTGGAAGCTTTTCCACTTGGCTTGTTTCAAGATGGTGTAAGAGGGAGCTAAAGCTGTGGAGATTCTTGTTGAGAGGAAAAGGGAGTCAGTTATATCAAAAAGAATGGATGGGAATGAGGTTGGTAATGGTCAGCAATTTGGTAAAGGTGAGACGGTTTGGAACCTTCTTGAATCTTTGGGAAATAATATTAATTCAAATACTAATTTTACGTATGGCGAATTAGCACAGCTTGTAGCCACGCTTTCACATCTTGTTGATAATGTTAAACATATAATGGATATGAAACTTGATCATAGTTTTCACGATAATTGTCGGGATAAATCTCAATTCGCGAAAAATGTTAAAGATGGAACGCCATTAGTATTTGTTTATCATAAGCATGAAAATTTGAAAAAAAACGACCGAAAAACGTTGAAGGTAAAGATAGACTTTGTCACACGGGGAAATAGTTCTGAAGAATTGGATACTTCTGACGAACCAGGCTTAGAGAATCATGACTTTGCTGATCGTGCTAAGGAGTTACAATGGGGTGAACGTATTAGTTATTATGAAGGGTAGGGCATGTCAGTAGTATGACCGCAAAATGGTAGAGTACAATTCAATTGTAATGTTGATCAATTGAGAGCCAGTGCCATCCCCCTCCCTACCCCTAATGATGCCACAAAAAAGGGTTATGCAAGCAAGGAGGAATCCCCAAACTGCCAGAAGCAAGGGAGAATCCCCCAAGCTGTTACCCAAACCTAACCTAAGAGAGAGGAAACGAGGAGAGAGGAGAGGGAGCATTCTTCGCCTAGACAGCCCAGGCGCATAATGATCGCTCTTGACACAGCAATCGGCTCATGTGTAAATCAACCAGTTGGCTTAGAAGGCTTAAGCAGCTATTTGGCGTAATATGCTTCAGCATCGCAGCCATTAGAAGGCTTAAGCCGCCAGTTACCTTAGAATGTCGCAGCAGTAGAAATGGCCGTAACACGGAATAAATAAAGACTTTTAGGAGCTCATCCCATCAGCAACACATGCTGGACATGAGGGCTACACCAATCGTCTAAGTATAGACTTTATGACCTCCAGTATAGACATTAGGAGCACACCCGTCAGTAGCGCGAGGCTGAGATGGGACTACAACCAATCGTCTTGACCTTAAGACCTATCAGCACTAACACAGTATTACACAGCCGACTTACTTACAGCTTTACTTAGCAACACCTGATTGACCAAAGCTGACTTACCTACGGCTTTTACTTACCAGCTCCTGATAGACCGAAAAGGTCCGCAAATACGACCCAATTAATAGACAGAGCTATTAAGCATAAACAAATACGTTTATTTGGCCAGGGGTAGACCGACAAGGTCTCAAAAAAAAGGGCATCGTCAATAGTTTGATCTATTGAGCTTCTCATGGTAGAAAACCACCACAATACCAATTTGATGTTTGGTATGCAATCTTTAAAACAAAAATTCGAATATGATAAACCAAATTTTATACAAAAACAAATTTTCACCTTAATATACAAATTTATCCTTTTAACTATTACATTTTTCGCCTTTTATCCCCATTATATTTAAAGATTAGTTGCCAGATGGCGCTATTTATTTAATTTGTATATATTTAACATAGAGAACATCTCTTTATTCATATTACAAAAACTAACGTATTATTTAAACAAATTTTCACCTTAATATAAAATTTTATTTTTAATGAAATAAAATTAAAATTAACATTGGGGGAGGTCATTCTCCCTCTCCCCACTAAACCCCCTCACCCTCCTTTATGCAACTTGGGGGCTAACCCCCACCCCCTTGTTGCATAAAATGGTTGAAACGTTGTAGGTCATTTTTTTATCCTTAAACTATTAAAAAAAGGCTGTTTTTATTAGTTTAAGAAAAGAGTAATTAGTTAATGCATACCGTTAAAATATTTTATTTGCCGTAATAATGTTACGGTATAGCTCTATAGATTTCGTTTTAATAGGGCATACCCAGTAAATAACATTTTCTACACACATTCATAAAAAATGGAATTTATGTCATAACTCGGTTATTTGCACCTTCTACAATTCAATAAATAAAATTACTACGATTGTATTCTCTGGTAGCAAATTGTACTAACATTGTATAAGGATACTTTTACAACGTGAGTAGTTAACTGACTGATCTCAATTTTGGTAAGCATAACGAATTGAAATAATAATGCAACATCAAATGTCTGTGCTAAAACTCCATTCTTTATATATACAACTGTACACCGGATTTTGCAGGTAAGTCCAACATTTTTACTATCTACAGATTTATCTTATACCGATACTTTTCTAATCAGCTTTCTACTACTGCTAGAATGGTTGAAAGGCCAAAAACTTGCAAGGCTTTTATGCTGGAAGGCGGGGCCAAGGAAGACTGTCTGCAAAATGCCCCACTCATACAGGGAGAAGGGCCAAAAACAAGGATTGAGGTACCTAGACACTCTGCACTTGAAGGAACTGCATAGGTTTTGCTTCAATTGCGCTCGTCCCTGGAATTAAGTATAGATCTTCATCTTTTTAAAAGTTGCGTACGAGATAATTGGCCTACCAACATAATATTTCAACTACCCACATGAATGCGGCCCATTGCGCTAACTCCTAGAACATTACTTACCAGAATCAGCGGTGAAATGCTTCGTTTTATATAAAATTAAATTTCAGAAGTTTTATTTTTACAGACAGACAGACAAAGAGACAGACAGGCAGACAGATAGAAAAGCCGACGTTTCGATGTTTCAATCAATCATAATTACCCCTCAAGCAAACTCTCTCACACATCACGTTAAAATAAGATTATGATTTGATGATCAGGGATCAATATAAATGCGAAGAGAATAAACAACTGTTCATAAGGCTGGATTGATTTTGAAGAATCGAACATAGAAAATGTAAAGAACCTTTTTTTACATTGGTTGACTTTAATATAAATAATATTAGGATTGAAAATGTCATTATTTTTATAGTTTAGGTTTAGCAGTGCATTGTATTAATTAAGTAATTCTGTTATTTGCACATTTTTGTAGAAGAATACTTCGAATTATTACAGTACCAGACTTATTTCAATATTTAATTTACATTAAATTCTCCCTAAACTCTAAAATTTAGCATTTTTAAATTGAACTAAAACAATTATAATACTTAGAATATTCTAAATTATTATTTCAATGAATAAATCAATGTAAAGATAATGACACTATCAATTATATTAATATTTAATACATTATAAAAGTCTAATTCTTTTTATATTAGGGCCGCTAAATGTTTTTACATTTTCTATGTTAAATAATGTCATAGGGAGAACTTAAATAAAATGTAAAGTTTATGAAAAACAACCTTGCCTTATGAATTGTTGTTTGCTGTTTTCGAAATTCCCTTAAATATATGTGTTTAAATAAATAAGGATATAAGCGCCACTTTTTAAAAGCTGAGAAAAACGCGATCAAAGTTTGGCAACCTAAAAATTGTTATAACTTTGAACGGTTTAACAAAATAATTTATTTTTTGTTAGAAATATAAACTTGTCTATTTTATGCTACAATTTCCTTCCTGCTGGTTCGTGATAATATCCAGGAAATAATTAGCCTTTTCCTGGGAAAAGATATAGTTGGACAGGTCCTGCAAATCAGGAGTTTCTCGGCACTAATCTTTGAAGGAACAGGGTACTTTGGTTTCAGTTCAATTTGTAACAGGTCAAAGCCCTTCCTAGTGCATTATTTTTTACTTGCCATGAACCTTACTTTAGGTGGGGCACTACTCTCTTCAAAACCACTTTTAATTGCATAGCCTTGCCGGTAAATTAACCCTTTCGCCCCGAGTTTGGCATATAAACTAAACTACACGTCCAATTTGCGCTCAGTAAGCCTCAATAAGCCTTTTCATTTTCATTCATTCTCTCTCTCTCTCTCTCTCTCTCTCTCTCTCTCTCTCTCTCTCTCTCTCTCTCTCTCTCTCTCTCTCTACCCGTACTGCGCATGCGCAGAATCGAATATCGCAGAAATTTCTAAACGCCCACACAGGTATCACTGCCTATTCAGAAAGTCAGCGAGCTCGTGATTGGTGGTGTACAGCTATTCGTCACTCGAATTGGAGCAGCGTACCGTATATAAAAATGGGGCATTTTCAGCTGGGCACCATGGCAGTTATTTTTGTCAGTGAATAACCACGCAACCCTGCCCCGTCATGGACACTGCCAGCCAATCAGAAATATATTGTTCACCGGACTTATATGAAGATGGGAATCTTGGGTAAACCACATACACACACACACACACACGTGTGTATATATATATATATATATGTACGAAAAAGTTATTTTTATCCTGCTTTCCTTCAGGTTTGGCGCGACCCTGTATCTTTTTCCGCTGCCGCCAAGGAAAGTCTGCTTTAATCACAAGCCGTTGCAGACATTTGTGATACAACGGCTGGAGATACCACGGATATGTACAGTAAGTACAAATAATTAATAATTACATAATAATTTCAAAACTAATTTGTGAAATGTGATTTAATCTGATTATCGCTCTCGGTCTATATACATATATACAGTATATATATATATATATATATGTGTGTATATATATATATATATGTGTGTGTATATATATATATATATATATATATATATATATATATATATATATATATATCATGTGTCATTCAGCTCAGTGATTAATAAGGTCCTACATTATATTAATCAAGAATTCTTTGCAAATATTAATTATTTTTATAAAGGTCCATAATTTAACCATATCTGGACTGTACCAAGAATGAATTACTGCAAATTTTAAAGGGAGGATCTCTTTTAAGTAGCTTTTACCATACAAAGAATGAATCAGAGTATATGTGAATGACCCGATTAGGCTAATTGCTTACTGTTATTATTTGCCCATGTTCCCTATTCGTCATTTTCTCTTAAAGCGGGCCGAAATTTCTAATTTACGTATTAGTTATATCATAATCCATAGGCCTGCAGTAGGGTGTCCCACTTATGACCTTTGTTTTAGATCCATTGAACATACTTTTTTCCTATTAGAAATAGTTCACTTTTACTAAATATATCAAAAAAATATTAAATTTAACAATTTTGGGGTCCCCGACACCCCCCCCCCGAAAATGGGCACCCCTGAAAATCCTAGAAATACCCATTTTTGTATTGTAATCAACCTATTCTATCCCACTTATGGTTTTTTTTTCAGATTTATTGAACACAGCTTTTTTCCTATTAGAAATGGTCCACTTATACTAAATATATCAGAAAAAAAATTCAATTTCAATATGTTATGGGTTAAGGTACAGTAAAAGGCATTTGATCAGGTTAGTGGGGCTCAAATTCTCAACTAAGAAAGGGACTGTTTTTATTTTAGCTAAGGCGCAATAGCAAGCGTTTATTGTGGAATTAACCATTTTGTGATTTTTTTTAGGTATTTAGATAATAAAATATGTTTAATTATGAGGTATTGTAAGAATGAATAAAAATAAAGCTGTATTAAGAAACACTCCAACAAACTTCGACCCTTTGCTTGGTGCATTAAAGGATGATCTAAGTGGCCAAGAGGGATGCATGCTGCCTGCCATCAAAAAGAGACGTTTTGAAGTATTTTTTCTACCTCAGAAGAAAACAAGTGCAAGGCCCTAATATTTCCAAAGAGGAAAACATTTTGAATGTTTTGAAAAAAGCTCAAACAATTTGGGAAAAGGCGGGCATTCCATCAAAGGATGTCGTAAGACATAAAACCCCACGAACCATGCTACTAAACTTGATAAAATTTCATGAAACAGTAATAAAGAGCAAAAAAGCTAAATGTTATGAAACCAAAAAACAAAGTTACTTGGATCAGTTGAATGATCTGTTTGATATTTCTACACAAAACGTATTTCATGAGATAACGGATTCCCTAAGAACTCAGGAACAAATTAAAGAGGATATAAATTTCCTAGAAAACCAAAGAGGGGAGAGGAAGATGTGTCTTGGTCCTTTAGATAAAGCTTATGTGTCAAAAGTGCAAAGGAAAGAAGTAAGATTCGATGAAGAAAGAAAGCGACAAATGAAAGAAGCTGAACGAAAAGCACTGGAAAACGAGATCAGGCAATCCAACCATCACTGAGAGTGATGACACAGATAATTCTTCGGGTGAAGAATATTCTCCAGAACCCCGGCCAGGCCCATCAAAACCAAGACCAAGTAGTTTGCTTCAATCAATACTAGTATCAAACACAATAGATCGTGTTGGACTCTCCATAAGGCAACGTACAGTTTTTGCATCAGTTGTCGCCGCAGAGTGTGGCAAAAAACATAGAAGAAATGAGCATATCCAAAACTACTTCAGCTCGAGCAGCTACAATATCAAGAAAAAGAACGTGGCAGGACATCCAAGGTGATTTCGTTCCTCCCCAGTATGTTCTGATACATTGGGATAGCAAAATGATCTGTAATTTATCAGGTGGAAAGGAGGAAAGATTGGCAATACTAGTTACTGGGGAAAATGATTTTGAGAAATTACTCTCCGTAGAAAAAATCAAAGACAGTACCGGATCAGCTAAAGCAACAAGCGTGTTTGAAACCACCTCAGAATGGAAGCTAGAAGACAATGTGTATGGGCTAGTATTTGATACAACTGCCTCAAACACTGGATGGAAAAAAGTTGCATGCCAAAAGGTAGAAGAACTTCTTGGAAAAAAATTACTGTGGATGGCATGCCGTCATCATATTTCTGAGAGGATTTTGGCTACTGTCTACATCAGAATATTTGGAAAAACTAATTCACCTGAAAATTAAGCCTTCAAGAACTTTAAAGAAAGTGTTTGGAAAAATATTGACACTAAACTGCCTCACAGACACCTTGAAATAAAAGATAGGAATTTAAGAGATATGAGAGAATCCAGCATCAGTTTCATGAATGATATTCTTAACCAAAAGAGTTCCCTTCCTCGCGATGACTATAGAGACTTGGCAGAGACAATTCTCCTCATTCTGAATGAAGTGCCTTCCAGAGGAATTCATTGGATTAAGCCAGGACCTTTCCATTATGCAAAATGGATGGCTTCAATCCTTTACACCAATAAAATTTATGCCTTCTCTCACCAAGCTGGCTACGATGATGTCACTATTCAAAAACTTGAAAATTTTGCCAGTTTACATCCCTTTTTTATGGAAAATATTTGGTTGTCCTATACTAAATCATCCGACGCTCCTGTAAATGATCTTAGATTCTACAATGAATTGATAAAATACAAAAAAATGGGGAGTGAGGTTGCCGAATCTGCCCTAGCCAATTTTCGAGGTCATAATTGGTACTTGACTGAAGAGCTCGTCCCCATGGCTTTGTTTGGCTCTGTTAATAATGAAAAAAGGTTAAGATGGCCAAAGAATTAACAAAATATGAGCCTCCTCAAGAGTTCACACCAGGTCAGCCTATCTTCACTATTCTGAAGCAGGGTGTCAGACTTCATCGCCTCATAGGTCCAAGATCTTGGTACCTATTTAGACTTCTCAACTCATCTAGGGAATGGATTAAAAAACCCATATTATTGTGAGAAGATGACGATTTTAAAAGAATGAGGGGGCCTTATTTCGTCTGCCAAAGTAGTAAATGACACGGCAGAGCGTGGCGTCAAGCTAATGCAAGATTTTCACGCCCATTTTAAGGATGAAAGTGAGTTTCAACAACTTTTACAGGTCGTTGAACAAAATAGACATGCAATCCCAATCATGACGAAGAAAAATTTGGTCACTGCTCTGAGGTTAAAATGTAACTAAGCTTATTTGTTTTTATTTTTTTATTGTAAGCTTTGTTTCAAGCGAATAAAAGTTTGTTCATTGCTTTAAGTGCCAAAGGTTCCGAAGATTACTTTCGTTTGTTTTAACCTTTATTTTCTTATGTTATTGGTAAAGATCTTTTTTGTGTTATTTTTGAGAAATAAATAAAAAAACAATGGTGCTTTGTTAACATTGTCAAAAGCTTAAAGTATTTTAATTTATATAATTTTAACCTAATGTTAACCAAGTTGTTCCCACTTCGATTCGATAAGATGAATAAAGTTATTACTCGTCTTATCCTTTCGAGGCCCATCGCCGCAGAACTGCATTGGGATGATGCTCTAAGGGGGGCGGTAGCACCCTACTATTGTGTCTTGTACCTTACTGAATAAAGCTTCGAATTACCTTTGTTTTGATATCAAATATGTTGATATTTGACAAAAATCTTGTTCATTTAAGTTGATTACAATAAAAAAAAGAAGGTATTTCTAGCATTTTCAGGGGGGCCCATTTTCTGGGTGGGTCTGGGACACCAAAATCGTTAAATTGAATCTTTGTTTTCATATATCAGGTCATCCCATAAGTAACGTCGTTTTTTAGATCGGAATTTGAAGGACAAAAAAAAACTCAACTGAAACTTTTTAATTTGGATATATATTCCCCTGGAATCAATGACACTCTGCCAACGTCCTACAAGCTTTTCAATGCCATGTTTATAAAATTCATGCGGTTTTGAGGCAAAAAACGAACAAAGACTGGTGTTCAGGTCATCTAAAGAAATATAATGTTTCTCGTCAAGATAGTTTTGCAGACTCCTGAAGAGATGATAATCTGAAGGCGAAAGGTCTGGAGAATATGGAGGATGTGGAAGTTTTTCCCACCCAAGCTCCTCAATTTTTGCAGAAGTGATCCGAGCGGTATGAGGACGTGCGTTTCGTGGTGGAACACGATTCCTTTACGATTAACCAAAGAAGGTCTCTTTTCTTTCAGTGCAGTCTTCAATCGATCCAGTTGTTGACAGTAGATTTGAGCGGTGATTGTTTGGTTGTGTGGTAAGGTTTCAAAGTGTATTACACCACTTTATCCCACCAAACACTAAGCAACACCTTCCGAGGGTGAAGATTTGGTTTTGGCTGTGGTGTCGCTGGTTCTCCGGCACAAACCCACTGTCGACGGCGCTTAACATTCTGGTACAGTATCCACTTTTCATCACTAGTCACTAAACGGTGCAAAAACGGATCTTGGAGTTCACGGGAATGAAGAGCTGTGCTAATGTTTACCCGCACCCTCAGATTGTCGACCGACAATTCATGTGGCACCCATTTTCTTAACTTAGACACTTTCCTGAGTTGTTGCAAATGTCGATGGATGGTGGACGGGGATGAATTGAGTTTCTGGGCCAATTCTTCGACAGTTGTTAAACAGTCTTCTTCAAGTGCGGCTAACAGCAGGTCGTCATCAAATTCAGCAGGGCGTCCAGAGCGTGCTGCATCTGTCAAACAGCAGTCACCATTCCTAAACTTTTGAAACCATCTTTGACATTTCCTCACATGCAGAATATAGTTGCCATAAACTTCCTGAATGTTTCGCGTTGCTTCAGTAGCACTATTCCCATTTTTGAACTCGTAAACCATTATATGCCTGATATGCTCTTCTGATACCGTCATGTTTATGAGGGGTTCACATAAAGCAAAACACACGTCTTCACTGGTCAAGGTCTGTAAAGTATGTAGCGAAACAAGATAGATCTCCTCTTAGATATAACCTTCGGAAAATTTATGCTTAAACCGAGTAGGACTAGTTTAAACTTAATCTATCGTAAAAAACGACATTACTTATGGGATGACCTGACATTTAGTAAAAGTGAACCATTTTTAACAGGAAAAAAGGTATGTTCAATGGATTTGAAAAAAAGGGCATAAGTGGAACACCCTAGCCTGCAGACTTTCTTTAGAAAAATGTATGAACTACCCAAAAATAATTTAAAAATTTCTGCCTACAACCGTATCCTTTTTCCTTAAAGGACGGATGAGGAACTCGATCGTTAAATAAACTTTTCGTAATAGTTTTGAAGAAACTCAAGTTGTGGACAGTGACCTGAATAGGGAGGTAGAAGTTTTGCAGCACACTCGGTCGAGTGAGTGTTGTATCATATCATCGATGAAGTCATGCGAGTTTTTTCTTTATTCTTGTGTGTGTGTTTCGGGATAAGAAGAAGAAGCAATGTATCTTCAGCAATTGATTAAATGATAGAACCATGAGGACGCTTTATAAAATAGTACATAAGACGGTTTACTGTATGCAACACAATTTTACGTAATATGTCCTTCAATGTTTATCACACATATAGGAGCGACATTGGCTTAAATTTTTATACATTATATACTTATATCCAACTTAAATTAGTTACAGAATTAGGATCGAATGTATTTTAAATAAGCTACAGAGCATAAGACTCGTCCTTAAACGCTACACAAACTAACATTATTGGTGACATTTTATATTTTACACAATATTGCTGTAATTACTCAAGTTACATTTTATATATATATATATATATATATATATATATATACACACGCGTAAAACCTCATACAATACACTGAGTGCGTACAAACGGGAACCGTTTTTTATCTGTCTGCATACCAGAGAATCATTTCTCCCAGTTTGACACAAATCGAAAACATTTAAAAAATCTGTAAATTCCTTCCCACGAGCCATATGCGAGAGAAATGAAAGGCAGTACAAACCGCAAGTATTGCTATACTGCCCCTGTAATTGATAAGGGCTCCAGACAATTTGAGGTATGTGCAATTGCTCGAGAAATTTTACAATAATCGCGTCATTCCAGGGATGAACCCCCAGTGAGTTAAAATAATACATTAATTCCCTATTTTTAAAATAGACGGCAATCCAATGAAACCCTTCATCTCCGCTAACATCTTTATTTAGAATAAGTGCGCCGTATTGTCTCGTGGCTGGAAGTTTCAGTATTTCATTCTTCGCAAACACACCGATAAATTTGGAGCGTGTGATTCGGTCACTATTCATTACTCTCTGGAGTGTATTCGCATCCATTTTAAAAGTCTGTGACTATACCTCTAAACCCGTCGATCTCTATTACTTGTGATTCGAGGTATACTAATACGCTAATAGGCGCGTCTAGCGGTTTGGCGAATTCCAATCTGACTGAGATGTTTCCACTCGGCTGTACTCTTAAGTGAGTGTTTACACTAGCAGATAAGTCAGGGGTGATGTCAAACAGGTAAAGGTTAATTTGTTCGATGAACTCCTATGTTACGCCGATTCCTAATTCATCGCAAGTACCGGCAATATGTGCAAGATTACTATGGGCTCTGGAGCAAAGCTGGAACACGGCTTCTGTTGAGTAATCCGTTTCTAATATCCCCCTAAGGCGACTCCATTGACGTATAGGGTTATATTTTTAAGGCAGAAACTTTCGAAATTAAAGGCGTTCTTTATATATTTTCCATTCACAGAAACGTGTTCCTGCATTCCAATTAATAACTGTTTAGGTAGAGATCCCCAGGGCGACGTTTTCTACCTGCTTCAGTGCCAGCCCTGTTTGGCACCGTGTATAGTTTGATCTGTACTCTGTTAATTGGATATTTTACTGTGGCATGTAGTAAACCTTTTTCAATTTCTAATTGTTTAGCAGAGCTTTCCATAACATGAATCATCGCGGGCTTTGAGCTCTCTTCTTGGTCAGCCCCCAGATTTAAAAAATCTCAGGATTCGTGTGAGTGAGCTTTATTTTCTTATCGACCCCATTCACAACCAGCTTCTTCTGGAATGTGAAGTCTGTATGCAGGCGTCCGAAGCACTTATATACCTTCTTTTTAGAATTTTTAAATTTGTCATAAAGCTTTATATTGCTTTCGTCTTTAGCTTGATAATAGCCCTCGGCAGTTAAAAAGGTGTCCTTCGCTTCTTTTGAAAAGTTGAGGACATTTTCCAGAGAGGCTCGTAGGTGATAGTAACCTGTTCCTGCCGAGATGTTGACCTGGTCTAAATACACGTCGCACTGACTGAATATGGAGTGTAGAAAGTTTGTTTCTGGAAATACAACGTATTTGTCTTCGCAACCCGTTCCATCTGAATGTGCTATACGCAGTTTAGCGTACATGTGCACACAGCTTGGATAAAAGAAATAAGGGCCTGAGCTGGGGGTCACGAACTCTATAGGGGCACTCGGGGAGCTAATGATGTTTAACGGTTTAATCGTAATAAAGTCACTATACCCAATAGAAACTTGAGTTGGGGGCATGTCAAAGAGGGACAGCTCTGATTTACAAAATTGTGAACTACACGGATGGATGAAACGAGCCATGACGAGTTAGAAATAGTGGCACCTCTCTCGACAAGTAGTAAACAGCCTATGATTCATGAGAGCAATATCCTTAGCTTATATCAGTTAAAAAAAAATGATCAGCCATAGGTTTCAGTTGGTTAGAACACCTCTTCTTTTTTCCCGTCACCGCGCATTTTTCTCTCGGCATCTTTGATGATTTCGTCCCGTGTACGCTTTAAGTGCTTTTTTAGAGCTTCTTTAGGCTTAGCCCCCGCCATTTCTTCTACCGTGTTAAGACCTGATTGTAACGCCTTTCTCCTGAGATATCCGGCACCCCTCTTCAGCAAGGGGACAGCCGTACGCAGTATGGTTGGAAAAATTAATCCAAACTCACTCCCGCGCTGGTATCTGACGAAAGTGTTGCTTCACTGTTAAGCCCCCATCACCGAATGGGAAGCTTTTCCCTTCAATCGGTCTTATATATATTGAGGTATTGGTTAATAGATTAGTTGCAACATTGACATAATGAGGTTCGTCATATGTAATGCTCAAGCTCCGTCCTCGATGATTGGAAATATGAGCGATGAGCTGCAGGCGTGCCTGGGTATCCACAACAAACTGATGTTCCACGATATTGCTGTAAATATAGCACATGTCTGGGGCAGGGTGCCCATCGCTCAAGTTCTCCAATTACAGCCGATACATTAGGCTGGACATGTCATATTGTGTTTTGTGAAAGGTATCTCATTGGAGGGCTGCTTCATATCGACCCTCGGCTATCATTTTGAACAGCTCTTTCTCTTTAATATGTTTATGACTTCAAAAAGTAGATCGGCGGTTAGGTACGACTTTTCAAGACTCTTATTTAAACCCCACACAATAAACAAAGCTGTGTCATAATGACCGAGCCCTAGTGTTAGTTTTGTACATAGTACTGTGTCTCACCGAAAAAGCCTGATCGCTTAGTATCATCTAAGTTTACGCCTAATTTTTCACACTCGTCGAATCTTCTAAGAATCAGAAAAATGTCCTGTTCCTTTTCAGCATTTAAAAATTTGGTGGCTGACTGAAATTCACAAATTCCAACTTCATATGACTCACGACCCAATCCTATGGGGGCGTGGAGTTCTGTTACAAAGTTGGCTAGAGTGTTGCCAGGATGTATAGACAGAGAAGAGGACGGGAGTGTGACGTAGAAGTGGTTAGGCGCCATGTTGCTTACTATTTAAGCTTCATTATTGCAGCAGCTTTTATATAGGTGTTGAAGCTTTCTGGGTACTGTAGTCATTTCACCAAGTACATTTTCATTTTTCCTGAACCTTTGCTACCTAAAATTTTTTCAATTTTAAACACGTTTTCTTCTAAATTAAATGTCACTTTCTGCAGCTCCTCGCGTAAAAGCCTCCTGCAATTTCTTTCTCATTCAAATCTTCAACGTAATACAGCATTATCTTGTCTTTAGGTCTCATAGCCCTAACTTTAAAAATCTTACGTGTCCAATCTTGCTTAAATCCCTTTGCGAATTTATTACCCGAACGCGACAGCCTTACATAATCATTGATTTTGAAACGCACAGTGCAGCGGCGCTCTACGAATATCTCTTCTCACCTCACCCTCTTTGCGCGTACCTCTTTCTAAAATCTCGTCAGGTGTTGTCCCAATCGCACGGTGGTGTGAACGGTTGTAGGATGAGGCCCGCGACCCCAGAATGTCTATATATCTGTATGTGTTTTAGTGTGTAAAATAGCGATGCATACGTTCCTTTATAGTCCGTTGAACTCTTTCAGCTAAAGAGGCCTTCTGTATAGAATTGCTAGTGTAGTAGCTGATATTAAACTCTGTCAGCATGTTCTGAAAAGTTCGGCCTATAAATTTTTTCCTCATATCCGTTCAAAAATAGCCAAGAATCCTGTTTTCTTTCAACATCAGCGTTTTGGTAGCTTCAGCAACTGTTTCAGGCTATTTATTTAGGAATTAACTACAGATATCTATTTTGAATAGGATATAGCGGTAGCCACCATTATACACTGAATATCTTTGCATGTCTGTTAAATCCGCCTGCCAAATAGAGTCAATCGCTGTCGCTGTTGTCTTGGCTGTTTTAAACCTTTTTCTTACCGGCTTATGAAGTGTATAAGCATCCTGCTCCCGCAAAAATCTCTCAACATCTTTTTTCCCTCCTCCCTCATTATAAACGCCTCTGTACAGTCTATCAACGCCGCCGTAGGAGACTGGGCTAGGAATGTCATAATAGTGTTTTCTTAATATGTTAGCCATCTGTGTATTTTAGAGGCACGCGGGGAGGGTTGACAGTTGTTGTTTGGTCTCTTCTTTCTCCACTTCAGAGATACCACTGTTGGGGGTGACGGCTTGCTCAGTTGTGGCACATGCGAAGCTAGCTCCAAGTCTTTTAACCTGTTCAGATTTCCTATCATTGTTTTGGGGACATTTATTTGTTGTAGTCTGCTTTAATATGCTTCTATCCTGATGGTGAGGGACTATCCCACTTTCTCACCAGGTCATGGACGATGTCAACGATATTCGAGCCCTGTACCTTTGTTCCTTCAACAATGACTTCACCTGTATCGGTCTGTTGTATGATGGGATCCTCACTCAATAGATTATGAAGACTTAATCCTTTATTCCTCAATGTATGTGGGAGACTGCATTTTAATACATGCTCGATATGTTGTGGGATCGATCCGTTATTCTTTGACTGGTCATCTCTAGCATCGACCTCAGTTCCTATGCCTCCATGTTCAGCGTCGTCTGCGCTGTAACTAATAACTACGGGGACCTCTGTCGGATTCTTATAATTTACGTACTCATGAAGAAATTTCTGCAGAGCTTCTTGGTACAAGATTCTTTTCTCATCAGATGAGTTTTCACTGTTTAAAAGGTCTATCAATTCGCTTTCCATTCTTTTAAGCCTGCTTTTACAGGGTTCTAGAACGGAATCTGGGGTCTTTGAACTTTGTTGAAGCATACACCTCGTGTGGAATCCCGACTACTTTCTTCATTATATTAATCTATTAATCTAGTCAGTAAAGGCCTCAAAACTGAAAATAAGATGGGGAGGAATGAACCCCCTCTTTGTACAATAATTCGTTTTTTCTTCCCCCACAGTTTGACTTTTAAGAGCTAGTGTGCGTATTATGTTCTTGTAACGGTGTAGGTGAGCCTTCTGAGGGGGTTTCATTGGTACATTACATTTTATAACGTTAAGACAGATTTCACAGATGCATTTTAAAGTATGAGTCAATATTTTTAACATAGATTTTTATTAATTCATGGTGTTTCTTTAGCTTCTTTGTCATTCTGGAATATACACCGTTTCAGGCTCGTTTGGGAATATATTCGTTCTTAGAAGCACTCTAAACGTGTTTCGCGGTGAAGGCCACAAATCAAATATCTGTAACATTGACTTGTAGCTTCTTTATAAACTCCCAAAAACATATGATTGGCTAATACCCCAATTTGTGACATATCTCTACGTTGTACGAATAAGAGTAGACAATGTGTATTTAACGACACATCGAGCATGTATCTATTTTTGAAAAATAGATTCTGATTGATGAAGAACACGCTTATGTTAAGTTGGTGGGAAAACACTGTAAATGTCTCGGAAAACGTTTAATCCATTTCTAACACGAAATCATCAATTACAATGACTGTATATTTATTTCCCTTTAACGAATTTACGTCATATACACCTTTGTGGAAAAAAATATCGTCTTCGTACTCGTTGAATACTGACTGATATGTCGTCGAATAGCACCATATTACTTTACGCAAAATTTTTGAGAACATCTGCCCCTTATCTTTAATGATTTTAAGCACAAACACAATTTTACCACATCCTGTAGGGCCAGATATAATACAAGTGGATGGGCTCGTGAACCTCATTTTTTCTACAGAATCCATCTCTAACACGCCACACTCCTAAGTGGAACATTTACAAAATATAATAAAATTTTATGTGATGTTCTTTATATTCTACAATCTTGCTTTTCCTCTTCTTCCACAGAACCGTAAATGACGATCAGGTACAGCAACATGCCCACATTATCGATATTACAGACGAATCCGATGACAGTGTAGTTGTGGCTCCAGGCTCCATCCCCACTAGCGAACCAACACCAGCGACACCTGTAGCGCCCCCATGCGACAATTCAAAGCGGAGGCATGATGATGAATCGTCTTCTACGTCAGGTATAAAACGTGCCAGGAGTGCACTGGCTGTTAAACTCCCAGTAATAGAGCCTGAACCCTCTACGTCTTACGACAAAACCCCACACTAGTTCCTTCCACTCATAAAAATGTGCCCCCTTATTCCTATTCAATTCCGGTCGCATCTTCCACAGCAGCACCAGCTTCTCGTTCTGTAGAAGCTGGTATAACATTCGAAAGGGTGCGCACCGCCACCCCCACCCCAGCCTTGACTAGAAATCGGTACGTAGTCAGGGTTGACCAGCGAACCAAGTATAGTAATGGCGTTGCACACGGACTGCGACGGGGAGTTGAACGTATTGTGGAGTTTGTCCTACAGAACAGCGACGGACGTGAAGTCAGGATGAGGCTGTCCTTCGGGTTCGGCTCAGATAACGAGGATGTAGATGATTTTTGGGTAGTAATACCATACAGACGCTTGGCTGATGTAGATATGAATATATTTTGGGCCGTATAATGCAGGCCTCTCAAAGTAATACAACCTTCAACATGGACAACTTCACGATAGATATTTACAGGGTATTCCGTGTTGCATGTCATACGGACACACCTTATACTCTTAACTTCAATTCTCAGGCTATTTACAGACGGCATATAGACACCGAGCGTGGTTGCGGCTTTATAGCATTAGTCTTGGCCCATATGTTTACTGTGCTAAATACACGGCCCAAAAAATTTGGTTGCCTACGGTTGTGCAGCGTGCTCGTAAACTGGCTTCAGATTGCAAGCTGAGTTTGTAATATGGGTTCTGAAGAGCTGACAAGGGTAGAGCAGGAAATGAATGTTTGTATAGTTGTATTTGGAATGATGATCGTCGAAGGACTGTGTATGTTTTTAAAAGCTGTGTGAGAGATCTTACAAGACCTCTACTTATTTTAGGGCTGTCAGGAATAACGTATCTCCCCATCCGTAATATAAGGGACCTTTACGCGAGTTATGATAAAAGTAAAAAATATGGAAGGCATCATGATTTGTGTAAGGGTTGTCTCGAGTTTGCGGATGATATAGTGAAACATTGTAAGGAATGCCACATGGCATGTGAACAGTGTAAAAGTTCCAATTGTGAAAGTCGTGTGGTTGAAGATGAAAAGAGGGACTCTAATGTGTGTAGACGTACATTTTTCAATAATAACTTTTTTGCACTCCATAAGTCAATTGTCACTTGCAGGAAAATGAGAATCTGTGAATGTGGTATGTTTCATATGAAGGATAATTGGGAGAAATTCACGTAAATGTGATGAAATTCACTGGTCTACATGCTATGAGAAATATAAGGCGGATGGAGTAAAGCATGTATGTTATAAGAAAGATGCTAAGCCTAAAAATAGACCTTGTATAACTCTGTACTACGATATAGAAACATATACGGTTGCTGAAACCAAAGAGGTTATCCCACATCTACTTCTAAGCCAGAGTATCTGCGATGAGTGCAAGGAAGTCGTGTGTGATGAGTGTCACAAATGTGGTAAATGAACAAACGTTTTTAAAACGAACGCAAACGACAACCCCGTGAAACTCTTTGTGCCCTATATTGTCAAGTTAGCGAACAAGTTCAAAAAAATAACTATATTTTTGCCCATAACGGCGCAAAATTTGCCACACAATTCCTTTATAAGGAGCTGCTTGAACACGAGTCATCTGAGATATTTACAGGCAATCCCTTGAAAAGAGGAAACAAACTTATACAGATGCAAATAAGAGGTAATGTTCAGTTTAAAGACTCTTTATTATTCACACCTTATAAATTAGCCAAGCTACCCAAGGTGATGGGCGAAGCAGCGAAGTTTCAAAAGGGTATTTCCCTTACATTTTCCTCAAACTTTACTTTAACTACTCCAAAATGAGTGATAGTGAGCGTGAAGTTTTTGATCGCTACTACAACAGTTTAACAGTTTTAATGAAGAAATTCCATACAATATAGCTGATGAATGTGAGCGTTATTGCGTGAATGATACGCGCGTGCTTAGAGTATGTTTCCAGGGCTTTAGAAGGATGTACATAGACCGTTTCAACAGTGATCCGCAGCAAGTCGCAACCACGGTCGCCTCATTGTGCTTTAAGTGTTCAAGAACAATTTCATGCCTAAAGACACACAAGCTGTCATTCACAGAAACAATCCCCGCAGTTATGGGCATAAGGCTATTTACTGACTCATACACAGGGAAGTCCCCATCAAGGTCAGTGATCGTGTTTTTTGGGTGGACTGTCTAAGCGAAGACCGTGTCACTGGTGAGAAGACAGCGTACTCCTTTAGCGATTGCTGGTCGCATGGATGCCCACGTCCTGAGTGTGGTATCGTGGGAGATATCCATGGTAGATCTCCTGCTGACAGTCTTGCATTGATCCACACCCGCGATCAGCTTGTAGGTTCCCAGTTCCATCAGATGCGGCGATAGCTTGTTCAGTGTGTGTACAAATCCCTTCAACTATACTTTCCACCTGCGGAGGACGTGAAACTCCATTACTACGACTTCTGTTCTTTATACTCCTACGTGATGAAGAACAATCCGTACCCCGTAGGAGCACCTCTAAAACTGGTGGGTCCTGCTCTGCCCGCCATCGAAGAGTTCTCAATAAATTTGAACGAGAACTATTTCGGTCTTTCTTTCGTAGACGCGCTCCCCCCTCGCGACTTATGGATGCCGATCTTACCCGTCGTTATAGACCACAAGCTCATGCTTCTTCTGTGCGTGAAGTGCGCAGTGGAGAACATTGGGATCTGTAATCACATAACCAACCAGCCGAAGATCAGAGGTGTATATACAAGCACTGAGCTGTCCCTAGCCGTTCGCGACGGCTACAGAATATTGAAGATATATGAGGTCTGGAGGGTTCAGAAGCTACCCACCCTTTTCACGCCATATATAAACACTTTTCTGAAGAATAAGGTAGAAGCATCAGGGTATCCGCGAGGGGTTGAGACCGAAAATGAAAAATTGGCGTATATTCAGCGCTACCGTGACCGTGAAGGGATACAACTTGACCGGTCCCAAATTGTAAAGAACTCGGGCAAGCGCTTTAGTACAAAGTTGTGCCTAAATAGTCTTTGGGGAAATTTGCACAGAATGCAGGCAAGGGGAACGTTCATCTAGCCCAAAGTTATAACGAGGTGTGGGATTATGCTAATGCTCCAGAATGCAGATCGTGAATGTGGGTAATACGTACATAATAAAGTAGAACATTACCGAATTGGCTACAGATGCATCATGTGTTACAAACATACCTGTAGCCAGCTTCACAACCGCATACGCTCGCATCAAACTCTGGGGACTATTGCATTCTCTTGGGCGGAGGGTTCTGTACTCAGACACAGATAATGTGATATTCACAGAGAGGGTGGGTGAATACATGCCGCATATTGGAGAATTCCTCGGAGAATTGACTGATGAGATCAAGGATGAATATGGTGATAGTGCCTACGCTGATTCTTTTGTATCAACAGGTCCATAAACTTATGGGATACGGGTGAGGGTGGGGGAGATGAAATATATCGTGAAAACGAAGGGCATCACGCTTAACCAGGCGAACCGACGGATCGTTAACTTTGACTCGTTGAAGGAGTTAATGATCTTAGATGATGTCGACCGCCCGAACTGACTGGAGGGACCCATAATTTTCGGGCACAGAAACTGCGGGGCGTGAAGGAACTTAGGGGTACGAAAATGTGTATTAACACGTATAGGAAACGTTATCAGGTGTCTGGCACCTACGATACCGTACCCTTTTGGTACCATAGCCCTTGGAAGTTTTGTATATATATATATATATATATATATATATATGTGTGTGTGTGTGTGTGTATTTCCTTGTTAACGCTGTTTATTTATTTATTACGCGTATTTGAATATATTTCATGAATTAGAGACTAATTATTTGTTCATGATATGTTTATTTAAAATAATTTTGTTTCAATTAGCATTTCATTTTCTCCTTCGTGTGTGTGTGTGTGTGTGTGTGTGTGTGCGTGTGTGTGTGTGTGTGTGTGTGTGTGTGTGTGCGTGTGTGTGTGTGTGTGTGCGTGTGTATGCATGAAAAGGCTAAGCACCGCCCACTGTATGGACGATCAAAGGGGTCACCTGACTCCGGCCACTAGCTGGTCATATCTCTGTCCTGCCTGCTCAGTTGACCTCAAAAAGCCCTGGATCTCAGACGTGAATTTTGAAGAGTTCTCGCGTAGACAGTAAAAGTAATGGCTACCTTTGATATTGCGTGTTCGACATTCATGAAGTGGTATTCGATAAAATCTACAGATGTGGTGAACACTCAAAGAATCCCTATTCCTCCCTCCTTTGAAGCTTTTCAGGCCATATTGAACCGTGCGAAGCGTGAGGAGCAGGCGGTTCAAATACTCTACGGCTATTCTAGCGAGAGCATTGCGGGGCTTCGTGGCTCAAACGATGTGATACTATGTCATAGGATTAAACTGCGTAAAGGCGCACATACACCGCGAAGTGAAAGAAGCATCACGTGCAGAATAGTAGCAATGATTTGGGTAGTGAGTCTTTTTGACGAATGGAGTGACAAGCGGTATTATGTCATGTTACATCACACCGAGAACGCATACCCTGCGTCTGAGAATGTAAATCTTGTTATCATGGACAGTCTAAAATATTTTTATCATTACTTTCATATATATCATGATGAGGTTCGCAGTGAGGTTGTGGCAAAAGGCCTGTGTGAGTTTTTAATGGAGTTTAGGGATGAGTATCGCTTGTTAAGCAAAAAGGACAGATATGGGCACATGTTTCTCTCAAATATAGCGGCGGAGTGTTAATGTGAGGAAAAATGAACGAAGCTGTATAGTTTCAGTAAAATATTAAAGCCGTTATTACTTCATGTATCTGAAAATTCTGATTACCCAGCATAATGGGACATAAGTATTCACATGACTCTTTCATGCTGGAACAACCCCGTACACGAATCACTAGCGCTTTGTATGACGACCGTGTGACTCGTTCCCCCACACCACACCTCCCACCGTGCCAAACCGCGCACCGGCTGTTCATAGTCACTTCAGAGCTTGACCCGACTGGACGTGCACTCCTCACAATAGAAAACGATGGAGCTTCCGTTGAGCAGCATTCTCAATGCAATATACGTTGTGTCCGTGGCGAAGTCATTGCGTGTGTTCAGGCGTAAAACTGGCGCCGTTAACTATGTACTTGAAACGACTTGCATACAAACAAACTGGTAAACGGAATGTTATTTATTTAAGTGTTAAGATGAATAGAATCTTCGTGATAGTTGAGAAGTGGGGCGAGGATCGTTATAAAATACCTGCAGCTGTAGGCACAAGAAGAGAGCTGATTAGTGATTCACCCTCATATGTCATTATTTTCACTTTGTGTATAAATCGCGACCATCCTTACATTGATATACGGCTGATGTGGAAGAATGTGTCTGATAATAACGTCCTTGTCCCCCACGTGAAACCGTTTCATCCTCGATAGAATGTTTGAAATAGTCGGTTTCTGCAAGCTAGAGCCTATATTAGACGCACGTGTTACCGACATGCTTTATTTTGATACGGTTCTTGAATACGTACCGTATTTTACGCCTCATAAGACGCTACTTTTTCCTGAAAAACGTCTCCAAAAATCACTTCAGGGCTCATATGTTATTGTTTTGTTTAATGTTCTTTTAATAAAGTTATGGAAATATATTTTTTGTCAGGCTGATAAATCTTCGAAATATTTTTTTTTCTAAATATTCTTTGCTAAATATAGGGTGCGTCTTACTACTTTTAGCGTCTTATGAGGCGTAAAATGCGGTATACACCGCTCTGCTGGACGGGTTTACCGAGTGTAGGGCTGAACAAGACGAGAATAGTCTGGAACTGGACGCGTATTTAAAAGGTATAGACTCTTTGAAATATCTTGAACTTTGATGCAAAGGACTTGAGCGGTACAGGGCTGAGCTCACCTGCACTGTTCACCCTGAAAAGCTATTTCTTTACATAAAGAGCAGCTGTTGCCACGACTTAGAAGATTATTTCAACTGCCGATACGCGTTGTGAAAAAGGGTACACGGTTGAAAGAATAAATCCTCGATTGGAAAGGAGTGTTTATAAACTTGAATCTAATAATGATGTGGCAAACGATCCTCTCTTTGTGCGTGCTTTTGATTGTATTCTCTTCGTGTTTAGAAGAGAGTGATAACTTGCCAACCAATTGTAAAGTGGGCACAAAAATAGTAGTGAACGAATTGAAGGCCCTTTACATCGAGTATAGGCACCCACATACTTTGAGTGGTGAAATAATGTTAAATCGTATTTTTTGCATAGTACAAAGCAACAATGATGTAACTGTAGATTCGATCACATGCGAGTTTAGTATTTTAGTTAAGCGCAATTGAACATAAAGCGTGCTGATATTATTATTTAAGAACATATATATATATATATATATGTATATATATCCTTCGTTTAAAGTGTGTATTATTTGCTGTATAGTTTTCTTCTGAAATATTTTTGGTTGTACATTTACTTCTTATATATTTCATATATGTTAAATTATTTCCAATAATTCGTCTAAATGAACAGAATGATGTAGTTGTGTTTTATTATCCAATAAACGATTGAAACAAGTGCTTTCTTGGGCATATATATATATGATATTAAGGAATAACTGGGATGATGGGAATATATAAACGATGCATGTAGGCTTCAATAAATGTATATATGTATACACTACGCCAAATGGCTGGTTAAGCCATCTAGCCAACTGGCTGCTTAAGCGACTGGCTGATTAAAACTTCTAAGCCAAGTACTGAGGCCAAGAGCTTTATTATACGTCTGGGCTTCCCAGGCGAAGGATGCTCTCTCTCCTCCTCCCTCTCTCACTCTCTCTCTTAGGTTAGCTTGGGGATAAACCACTCCCCCTTGCTTGCATACCCCTTTTCTTGTGGCACCATAGGGGTGGGGGAGAGGGGTTGACACCTTGCAACAAGGGTGGTGGGGGTGGCATTGATACTTAATTGATGAACATTGCAATGCAATTGCACTCTACCATTTTGTGGTCATACTACTCATGTCTACTACTGATGTCACCAACAGGGTGCGTTTAGAATTAGAATGACCTAAAATTAATTATGAGAAAAGACGTTCGGGCAATGAGGGAAAGGTAGCCAAACTTTGGCATTACAGGATTGATAAAATTCAGTCTTTGAGGACTTTATCCGTGATTATGAAATTTATACACTGGTAAAATTTGGTAAGGGCAGGTCAAAGGGGCCAGTTAGTTTGCATCAATTTTCAACGGGTTCAGCATTACGTAAATATAAAAGCAACTATAAAGCGGGAATTAATTATACTAACCTTGTTTCAGGACTTTAACACTAGTGTAAAAACATTATCGATAATGATAAAAAAGTTACCCCTAAGAATTTTTGGATGGCCTATGTTCTACTCGACGAAAAGCACCCTCAGTTTGCCTTCCGCTTACAAACTATATATGAGGCTGTAACTCCTGAAAGGGATCGTAAAAGTAATGAATTAAAGGAACACCTTGATTGCATACCAATGTAGTCGCTAAATGTATTAGGTTGCGATTGAATGTAAATAAAAAAGATGGAAGGGGCATTAAATGGCAGGAAGTTGAAGGTTGGTCACGGGAGGAAGGCAAAGACGAGGAATCTGGTGATGACGTACCAAATCGAAAATACCCCATCTGGACAGCAGCTCCTGAAGACTGACCCCAGGCTAGTTGTTCGAAAGGTCCTAAGAATTTAACTTACTCGGAAGTGCTTAGATCTAAAAATCCAGAAGAAACTGTCATAAAGCGTCCTAATTCGAATGTAGTTAATAATCACATGCGTCCTGACCCGAATGTGGTTAGTAATCAGATTAGACCTATGTATAAGGTCTGTAATTAATGTGATCGTATGGGTCACATAGAAAGGGATTGTTGGCAAAGGAATGGTAGTTGTCTTATATGTGAAAATGATAAACATAAATTGAGAATTTGTCCTGATCGTAAGGATCGATTCAGAAGAGATGGTAGATGTGATAGGTCCTAATGATAGGTCTAGTGATAAGAATTACATTGGGGATAAGAATTCAGGTTCAGGTCGGATGCAATATGTTTGTCATCAGGGTCGTACCAACCTGTGATGGCGCCCTCTGCAAAGCATTCCTTATGCGCTCCCCACCCCATTGAATTCGGAACATATACAAATTTATTATGATTGAAATACAGAATTAATTAAAATACATAATTATTTAATGCATAAAAAACACAATATGTAATTAATACATAAACAATACATAATGCATAATTAATACATAATACATAATTAATTAAAAATACAAATTTCATTCTACGTGACAGCTCTAAGACCAACAATTTGCCGTCCCCCCACACGGTGGCGCCCTGGGCGGCCGCACCGCTCGCCCCTGCCTTGGTACGGCCCTGTTTGTCATGTATGTGGGGAAGGAGGTCATACAATGTTCAATTGTGATTTCGTCGAAGAATTTAGGGGAAATCTAGGTATAGAAAGACCTATTAACGTATCTACTCATGTCCAACCAACCGATAATACAAATACACCTGTAAATGCATAAACTCTGATCAAACGGGGACTCGATCAGAGAATAGGGGATAACTTAACTGTTTTTCAGGAACCTAACTTGTGCGCTATGATGAAAGGTGCACAGCCCCTTGTACAAACAGAGAAAATTTAACGTCATTATTCAATCACATTTGAATCCTAATGCAGCTGAATGGGGGAATAATGATTCTCAATTGGGGAAAAAAACGAGTCTGCCACAACGAATAAGGCGGGTCAATGAAAGTACGGACATTTCAGTTCGAAGTCCTGTAGATTCATTTACAGAGCAGAGCAGCCTCAGTGAAGCTAAAAAAAATTATAGTCAGAAACACGGCTATTTATGATACTGAAGGTAAGGGAGATGAAAATGATTTGTTGAAGGCTAAAAGTCAATTGTAAAAGTCAAGGGTCTTAAGTGGGAGTCAGTTAATGCTCACTGCTCAGCTTAATGGTATAAGTAGCAAGGAATCAGGTATTTCAGTGTCAGCTATTATTAAGGGTTATATACATATTCATGACACAGATTTTGTCCTCAGTGAATTTTTAGTTGTAGATCAGAGGAGTATAAATTTGATTCTAGCTGTAGATTTCTTAGTCACTCACGGGCTTACTATAAATACAAGGAAGTGTCGTTTAAGTATGGTAGATTCTAACGGGATTCGAGACGAGTTCTTTGTTGGAGATTTTAATGAATGTCTTAGAATTGTTTCAAATGTACCCTGTCTAGCTGTTGATGATAATGGGGCTTAGTCGGAAGTACAAGTATATATTTTAGGTTCGGAAATTAGACGTAGAGGAGTGTGTATTCACTGTGCTAGAGAAAGTGAGGAGATGCTTGTGTTACGAGAAAATACTCCGGAAAAAAAAAAAAACTGATGTATGGCCAGGAGTACTTAACTGGGATACTGAGGTTAATCTTGTATTTGTTCAGAAAGTTGGTAACAAGGATGTAATCATAAAGAGTGGGACTTGTCTTGCCTATGCATGTTCGGTGGTGCAAACGGATGAATGGGTACGCTAGCTACGGATGAACAAGATGTTTCTGTGAATGTAGTCGTTTCTGTTGAGAAGGAAAGTTAGGGACTTGTTCCAGAATGGACGTTAGGTAGATTAAAAGAGGAAATAGAATTGTTAGAGGAATTTACTTCAGAACAGCGTGACAACATTTTCGATATTTTACATAGGCATAAGAGAGTGCTTAGCCGCGGTGATAATGATGTTGAAGGTACAAATGTGGTTCCCACAAAATTGAGCTTTATGAGTGTATACCGGTTAACCAAAAACCCCGAAAATTTGTTCATTCTACTAATATCGAAATTGAAAAGCAGTATGAAGAACTTTTAGCTTCAGATATCATAAAGCCAAGTTCGTCACCGTGGAGTTCCCCTATAGTACCGGTAAAGAAAAAAGATGGGACAGTTAGATTATGTTTAGATTATAGAAGACTTAATCTAGTTACACAGCCTATCCAGTGGCGGATTATCATTGAGGCTATTGAGGCTGAAGCCTCAGGCTCCCATGCTTGAGGGCCCCCCCACTAATCAACTGAGTTTCGATGATATAATTCGAGATTTCGCAAACTTCTTTGATTAAATATGACAGAGTACACACACTGACAAATTCCCTGTTTTATTTTGTTTTATAGGCCCTAAAGTAAAATTTGTTTAATACTGTTGGTTTTGGCAAACGGAAAAATACTCTGTGTTATGATTCTTTTAAGTTTGTTTCTCAATTAGCCTGAGTACCGTACATATAATTCGTGTAAATGTACTATGTACTGTACATGCACATGTATTGTTAATAAAAAGGTATAGAAAAGGGCCCACAAATTCTTCATTGCCCCGGGCCCCCGAGGTGTCTTAATTCGCCTCTGTACACAGCACGTGTTTTCAAGTCCCCATAAACCCGCTGACAATGGTTCTGCTGAAAGTAGTAACAGGACCATTGTTGAATTATTGCGTAGCATTGGTAAAGCTGCTAATTGGGATAAAAAGTTACAAAGGCAGTTATAATGAACCGCCACAGCCAGTTAGGGATGTCTCCGTCCGATAAGCTTCTAAATGAAAGTCATGATAAGATCAGTGTTATACCAGTTCCCATGTGCGGGCAGTATACATGGATGGAGGGCCATCCAAAGTTTTTGCCGTTTGGAGTTGGGCAAAAATAGTTAGGAAAATTATTACGCAGGATAGAAGTGTAGGAAAGAAATTACTAATAGATACTAAGGGTCTTATGTAGTGGAGAGTGTTCTACAAGGAGGGGTTTCCTAGCTAGTGGAAAATGAATAAGAGGTTGTTCGTCTTCATCATACTTATCTTAACCTGTGGGGGAACCCTCCTCTTTATTTACAGGAATAGTTTGATAGGGAAAACGAAATTGAAATATCTCTTATAGTGGAGTGGATGAATGCAAAAATCGTTCAGTTCTGGCAGAAAGTGTGAAATTTAGCATGAAGTTACTTTTAGCCATATAGAAACATTTTCAGGTTGGGGACACGCTAGGACCTCACTCTGGCGGCTATTTTAAGCAAATTCAAAATAGCTGCATCGATTCCACAGCCAAAACCATAAAATGCCATATCTCAGGAATTACTGGGCCGATTTTGATGATCTTGGACTCGTTTCTTATACTTTTGAGGATGCCTGATCAATCGAACTATGTTTCGGAATGTTTCGAGGTCAAGGTCACATGATAAGTCATGGTCAAGTTCATATTTTACCCTAAAACACCTATATCGCTCTATCTCTGAAACGGCTGGGCCAAATTTGATGATCTTGGCTCGTTTCTCTCAGATTTAATAGCTCCGCGGCGGTTATGATTGCGGTTGTCAGAAGTCACAACTGCGGTTGCAGTTGCGGTTGCGGTTGTTTGGTTTAACGTTGAATTATGTAACCTGTGTGAACTTATGGAGAATAAGAGCGATACCGGCAAATCAAAGATTAACGTGTTTTAGCCACACTGTCTGACTGCAAATTCAATCATTATTCGATAGTCAAGTGTGTTTCCAGTGTGCGGGACGAGGCCAAACGCGTTATGCACCCCACCAACCACTTTCCCCAACCTCCGCCCATCTGAAAGTAGTTATATTTACAGTTACACAAAACTATCAAGAACATTGGGCAAGATCATCGTTACTACAAGTCAAGTTATGACACAGGAGGGTCAAACTGATCATACAATGAGAACACTAGGTAAGGTCATCATTGTTAAAACACCTTGGCAGTGGCATAAGGAGGTGCAGTGTAATTCGCTTTGTTGCATTTACAGTTGCCAGTGCATGATTTCTTACATCCACAGTGTCGGAGGATCGCGCAAGCCTTACTGAAATCTGCAAGTGTCGTCCAGAACGGCACCAACATCGAGCTGAGATCATCCATCCCTAGTCAGTAGGACCAAGGATCTCTTGATGAAACCGCAGCGACAGACCCCTAATGAAAGCTTCCTGAAGAATGCAAAGATGCAAAGGTCACTCTCGCAAACACAACTCAGCCTTGGTCACTCAGTTGTTCCTATCTGTGCAATCACGACCAGATGCAGATATTGATGAGTTTTTCATGTATGAAAACCAAAAGAGCCCCCATCATTAGCTGTTGCTCGTCGTTTGCGAAATGGTACGAAGTCCGATCTCCTGAAATGCTTCGAGAAAGTCAATGAAAAACCAGATGGAGATTCAACAGTGAAAATCTTTGATGGTCCTGCTGTAGTCCATTTTATTCAACCGGCCCAAACCGTGAGCACGATCGTGATATATGGAGAAGCAACTAGTGCCATTTGCAAGATCTCATGCCTCTGGTTGTGTGGATCGTATGGACTGGATATGGGATATCTACCCTGCAACTCACAAGAGGAAGAGGTCTTCACACAACCACCCTGTGACACGGAGGGTCTGGAACCGTGTAACATCCAAGAAATGATCCTCCACCTCAAACATGCAGCTCAGCACGGCCACGACAAAGCATACCTCCGCACAGTGGACACTGATGTCGTGGTTGTCACAATCTCATCGTTCCCTGAACTGTCATTGTCTGAACTATGGGTGGCTTTTGGGACTGGAAAACACTTCCAATGTTTTCCCATTCACGTGCTAGCGTCACAGCTCGCCCAGAGTTGGGACTTGCGCTTCCCTTATTCCATGCACTGACAGGCTCGACACTACATCACACTTGTAGGAGTTGGCAAGAAGACAGCTTGGGAGTGTGGAAGCTCTTTCCGGAACTCACGGATAGCCTGCTCGCAATATTGCGTGATCCCGACTGCTTCACCATGGAATCTGTACCTATGCAGATCATCGAACGTTTTAGTGTCCTATTTTACAGTGTCTTGTGGAGCTGCTTCCGTGAACCAAGCCTGGAGGGAGATGTTCTCACGATGGAGCAGAACCCTCAACAATATCTCACCTACCCAGGCAGCTCTATTTCAACATGTGAGACGAGCCATTCTTCAGGCAGGTTTCATTTGGGTCAGGCGCTGTGGCTTCATCAAGAGATCCCTGATCCTACTGACTGGAGATGGATGACCTCAACTCAGAAGAAGTTGGTGCCGTTCTGGAGACACTTGCAGATGTCGTAGGCTTGCGCGATCCCCGACACTGTGGATGTAAGAAATCATGCACTGGCAACTGTAAATGCAACAAAGCGAACTTACACTGCACCTCCTTATGCCACTGCCAAGGTGCTTGTTTAACAATGATGATCTTACCTAATGTTCTCATTGTATGATCATTTTGACACCCTCCCTGTGTCATAACTTGACTTGTAGTAACGATGATCTTGCCCAATGTTCTTGATTAGTTTTGTGTAACTGTAAATATAACCACTTTTAGATGGGCGGAGGTTGGGGAAAGTGGTTGGTGGGTTGCATAACGCGTTGGGTCCTCGTCGAGCACACTGGAAAAACACTTGACTATCGAATAATGATTGAATTTGCAGTCAGACAGTGTGGCTAAAACGCGTTATCTTTGATTTGCCGATATCGCTCTTATTCTCCATAAGTTCACACAGGTTACATAATTCAACGTTAAACCAACAATCGCAACCGCAACTGCAACCGCGCGGTTGTGACTTCCTGACAACCGCAACCATAACCGCCGCGGAGCTATGAAATCTGAGAGAACGAGCCCAAGATCATCAAATTTGGCCCAGCGTTTCAGAGATAGAGCGATGTAAGTGTTTTAGGGTAAAAATTACCTGACCTTTACTTACATGTAAATTATTTAATGGCAGTAGCGTAGGCGAGTCAGAAAATGGAAGTTGGATCGATAGTGATCTTTATTCCTCTGGTTTCTCTCCAGATGAGTTCCAGTTTAAGAGAATTAATTAAGGCCTATTACTAATTAAATGTCCCCACAAATGTTTTTGATAAGGATTTTATCAACGGTAATAAAGCAGGGGATGACTATAAGAAATGAAAGGCTAATAAAATGTTAATTGTAAATACTCTTTTGTTTCTAATGTAATAAAGCTTGTCAAGTAGGGATAGCTAAATAAGAGAAAGCTTGCCAGGTAGAGTTGAGTAATGAAACGTTTGCTGGTGCTTAGTTAGGCAGTTCACCGATTGAAAGATTAGAACTTTATGGAGAAATTGCTAATGATTGGGAGGTAGAATTAAGTGGTAATAATAGAAAAATATTTGAAGCAATGTTAGATGAATCAGGTACTGAAAAGGGCCCACAAATTCTTCATTGCCCGGCCCCGAGTGTCTTAATCGCCTCTGTACACAGCACGTGTTTTCAAGTCCCCATAAACCCGCTGACAATGGTTCTGCTGAAGTAGTAACAGGACCATTGTTGAATTATTGCGTAGCATTGGTAAAGCTGCTAATTGGATAAAAGTTACAAAGGCAGTTATAATGAACCGCCACAGCCAGTTAGGGATGTCTCCGTCCGATAAGCTTCTAAATGAAAGTCATGATAAGATCAGTGTTTACAGTTCCCATGTGCGGGCAGTATACATGGATGGAGGGCCATCCAAAGTTTTTGCCGTTTGGAGTTGGGCAAAAATAGTTAGGAAAAATTATTACGCAGGATAGAAGTGTAGGAAAGAAATTACTAATAGATACTAAGGGTCTTATGTAGTGGAGAGTGTTCTACAAGGAGGGTTTCCTAGCTAGTGGAAAATGAATAAGAGGTTGTTCGTCTTCATCATACTTATCTTAACCTGTGGGGGAACCCTCCTCTTTATTTACAGGAATAGTTTGATAGGGAAAACGAAATTGAAATATCTCTTATAGTGGAGTGGATGAATGCAAAAATCGTTCAGTTCTGGCAGAAAGTGTGAAATTAGCATGAAGTTACTTTTAGCCATATAGAAACATTTTCAGGTTGGGACACGCTAGGACCTCACTCTGGCGGCTATTTTAAGCAAATTCAAAATAGCTGCATCGATTCCACAGCCAAAACCATAAAATGCCATATCTCAGGAATTACTGGGCCGATTTTGATGATCTTGGACTCGTTTCTTATACTTTTGAGGATGCCTGATCAATCGAACTATGTTTCGGAATGTTCGAGGTCAAGGTCACATGATAAGTCATGGTCAAGTTCATATTTTACCCTAAAACACCTATATCGCTCTATCTCTGAAACGGCTGGGCCAAATTTGATGATCTTGGGCTCGTTTCTCTCAGATTTAATAGCTCCGCGGCGTTATGATTGCGGTTGTCAGGAAGTCACAACTGCGCGGTTGCAGTTGCGGTTGCGGTTGTTTGGTTTAACGTTGAATTATGTAACCTGTGTGAACTTATGGAGAATAAGAGCGATACCGGCAAATCAAAGATTAACGTGTTTTAGCCACACGTCTGACTGCAAATTCAATCATTATTCGATAGTCAAGTGTGTTTCCAGTGTGCGGGACGAGGACCAAAACGCGTTATGCACCCCACCAACCACTTTCCCCAACCTCCGCCCATCTGAAAGTAGTTATATTTACAGTTACACAAAACTAATCAAGAACATTGGGCAAGATCATCGTTACTACAAGTCAAGTTATGACACAGGGAGGGTGTCAAAACTGATCATACAATGAGAACACTAGGTAAGTCATCATTGTTAAAACACCTTGGCAGTGGCATAAGGAGGTGCAGTGTAAGTTCGCTTTGTTGCATTTACAGTTGCCAGTGCATGATTTCTTACATCCACAGTGTCGGAGGATCGCGCAAGCCTTACTGAAATCTGCAAGTGTCGTCCAGAACGGCACCAACATCTGAGCTGAGATCATCCATCCCTAGTCAGTAGGACCAAGGATCTCTTGATGAAACCGCAGCGACAGACCCCTAATGAAAGCTTCCTGAAGAATGCAAAGATGCAAAAGGTCACTCTCTCAAACACAACTCAGCCTTGGTCACTCAGTTGTTCCTATCTGTGCAATCACGACCAGATGCAGATATTGATGAGTTTTTCATGTATGAAAACCAAAAAGAGCCCCCATCATTAGCTGTTGCTCGTCGTTTGCGAAATGGTACGAAGTCCGATCTCCTGAAATGCTTCGAGAAAGTCAATGAAAAACCAGATGGAGATTCAACAGTAAAATCTTTGATGGTCCTGCTGTAGTCCATTTTATTCAACCGGCCCAAACCGTGAGCACGATCGGTGAATATATGGAGAAGCAACTAGTGCCATTTGCAAGATCTCATGCCTCTGGTTGTGTGGATCGTATGGACTGGATATGGGATATCTACCCTGCAACTCACAAGAGGAAGAGGTCTTCACACAACCACCCTGTGACACGGAGGGTCTGGAACCGTGTAACCATCAAGAAATGATCCTCCACCTCAAACATGCAGCTCAGCACGGCCACGACAAACATACCTCCGCACAGTGGACACTGATGTCGTGGTTGTCACAATCTCATCGTTCCCTGAACTGTCATTGTCTGAACTATGGGTGGCTTTTGGGACTGGAAAACACTTCCAATGTTTTCCCATTCACGTGCTAGCGTCACAGCTCGGCCCAGAGTTGGGACTTGCGCTTCCCTTATTCCATGCACTGACAGGCTCGGACACTACATCACACTTTGTAGGAGTTGGCAAGAAGACAGCTTGGGAAGTGTGGAAGCTCTTTCCGGAACTCACGGATAGCCTGCTCGCAATATTGCGTGATCCCGACTGCTTCACCATGGAATCTGTACCTATGCAGATCATCGAACGTTTTAGTGTCCTATTTTACAGTGTCTTGTGGAGCTGCTTCCGTGAACCAAGCCTGGAGGGAGATGTTCTCACGATGGAGCAGAACCCTCAACAATATCTCACCTACCCAGGCAGCTCTATTTCAACATGTGAGACGAGCCATTCTTCAGGCAGGTTTCATTTGGGGTCAGGCGCTGTGGCTTCATCAAGAGATCCCTGATCCTACTGACTGGAGATGGATGACCTCAACTCAGAAGAAGTTGGTGCCGTTCTGGAGACACTTGCAGATGTCAGTAAGGCTTGCGCGATCCTCCGACACTGTGGATGTAAGAAATCATGCACTGGCAACTGTAAATGCAACAAAGCGAACTTACACTGCACCTCCTTATGCCACTGCCAAGGTGCTTGTTTTAACAATGATGATCTTACCTAATGTTCTCATTGTATGATCAGTTTTGACACCCTCCCTGTGTCATAACTTGACTTGTAGTAACGATGATCTTGCCCAATGTTCTTGATTAGTTTTGTGTAACTGTAAATATAACCACTTTTAGATGGGCGGAGGTTGGGGAAAGTGGTTGGTGGGTTGCATAACGCGTTGGGTCCTCGTCGAGCACACTGGAAAAACACTTGACTATCGAATAATGATTGAATTTGCAGTCAGACAGTGTGGCTAAAACGCGTTAATCTTTGATTTGCCGATATCGCTCTTATTCTCCATAAGTTCACACAGGTTACATAATTCAACGTTAAACCAAACAATCGCAACCGCAACTGCAACCGCGCGGTTGTGACTTCCTGACAACCGCAACCATAACCGCCGCGGAGCTATGAAATCTGAGAGAAACGAGCCCAAGATCATCAAATTTGGCCCAGCCGTTTCAGAGATAGAGCGATGTAAGTGTTTTAGGGTAAAAAATTACCTTGACCTTTACTTACATGTAAATTATTTAATGGCAGTAGCGTAGGCGAGTCAGAAAATGGAAGTTGGATCGATAGTGATCTTTATTCCTCTGGTTTCTCTCCAGATGAGTTCCAGTTTAAGAGAATTAATTGTAAGGCCTATTACTAAATTAAATGTCCCCACAAATGTTTTTGATAAGGATTTTATCAACGGTAATAAAGCAGGGGATGACTATAAGAAATGAAAGGCTAATAAAAATGTTAATTGTAAATACTCTTTTGTTTCTAAATGTAATAAAGCTTGTCAAGTAGGGATAGCTAAATAAGAGAAAGCTTGCCAGGTAGAGTTGAGTAATGAAACGTTTGCTGGTGCTTAGTTAGGCAGTTCACCGATTGAAAGATTAGAACTTTATGGAGAAATTGCTAATGATTGGGAGGTAGAATTAAGTGGTAATAATAGAAAAATATTTGAAGCAATGTTAGATGAATCAGGTACTGAAAAGGGCCCACAAATTCTTCATTGCCCCGGGCCCCCGAGGTGTCTTAATTCGCCTCTGTACACAGCACGTGTTTTCAAGTCCCCATAAACCCGCTGACAATGGTTCTGCTGAAAGTAGTAACAGGACCATTGTTGAATTATTGCGTAGCATTGGTAAAGCTGCTAATTGGGATAAAAAGTTACAAAGGCAGTTATAATGAACCGCCACAGCCAGTTAGGGATGTCTCCGTCCGATAAGCTTCTAAATGAAAGTCATGATAAGATCAGTGTTATACCAGTTCCCATGTGCGGGCAGTATACATGGATGGAGGGCCATCCAAAGTTTTTGCCGTTTGGAGTTGGGCAAAAATAGTTAGGAAAATTATTACGCAGGATAGAAGTGTAGGAAAAAATTACTAATAGATACTAAGGGTCTTATGTAGTGGAGAGTGTTCTACAAGGAGGGGTTTCCTAGCTAGTGGAAAATGAATAAGAGGTTGTTCGTCTTCATCATACTTATCTTAACCTGTGGGGGAACCCTCCTCTTTATTTACAGGAATAGTTTGATAGGGAAAACGAAATTGAAATATCTCTTATAGTGGAGTGGATGAATGCAAAAATCGTTCAGTTCTGGCAGAAAGTGTGAAATTTGGCATGAAGTTACTTTTAGCCATATAGAAACATTTTCAGGTTGGGGACACGCTAGGACCTCACTCTGGCGGCTATTTTAAGCAAATTCAAAATAGCTGCATCGATTCCACAGCCAAAACCATAAAATGCCATATCTCAGGAATTACTGGGCCGATTTTGATGATCTTGGACTCGTTTCTTATACTTTTGAGGATGCCTGATCAATCGAACTATGTTTCGGAATGTTTCGAGGTCAAGGTCACATGATAAGTCATGGTCAAGTTCATATTTTACCCTAAAACACCTATATCGCTCTATCTCTGAAACGGCTGGGCCAAATTTGATGATCTTGGGCTCGTTTCTCTCAGATTTAATAGCTCCGCGGCGGTTATGATTGCGGTTGTCAGGAAGTCACAACTGCGCGGTTGCAGTTGCGGTTGCGGTTGTTTGGTTTAACGTTGAATTATGTAACCTGTGTGAACTTATGGAGAATAAGAGCGATACCGGCAAATCAAAGATTAACGTGTTTTAGCCACACTGTCTGACTGCAAATTCAATCATTATTCGATAGTCAAGTGTGTTTCCAGTGTGCGGGACGAGGACCAAACGCGTTATGCACCCCACCAACCACTTTCCCCAACCTCCGCCCATCTGAAAGTAGTTATATTTACAGTTACACAAAACTAATCAAGAACATTGGGCAAGATCATCGTTACTACAAGTCAAGTTATGACACAGGGAGGGTGTCAAAACTGATCATACAATGAGAACACTAGGTAAGGTCATCATTGTTAAAACACCTTGGCAGTGGCATAAGGAGGTGCAGTGTAAGTTCGCTTTGTTGCATTTACAGTTGCCAGTGCATGATTTCTTACATCCACAGTGTCGGAGGATCGCGCAAGCCTTACTGAAATCTGCAAGTGTCGTCCAGAACGGCACCAACATCTGAGCTGAGATCATCCATCCCTAGTCAGTAGGACCAAGGATCTCTTGATGAAACCGCAGCGACAGACCCCTAATGAAAGCTTCCTGAAGAATGCAAAGATGCAAAAGGTCACTCTCTCAAACACAACTCAGCCTTGGTCACTCAGTTGTTCCTATCTGTGCAATCACGACCAGATGCAGATATTGATGAGTTTTTCATGTATGAAAACCAAAAAGAGCCCCCATCATTAGCTGTTGCTCGTCGTTTGCGAAATGGTACGAAGTCCGATCTCCTGAAATGCTTCGAGAAAGTCAATGAAAAACCAGATGGAGATTCAACAGTAAAATCTTTGATGGTCCTGCTGTAGTCCATTTTATTCAACCGGCCCAAACCGTGAGCACGATCGGTGAATATATGGAGAAGCAACTAGTGCCATTTGCAAGATCTCATGCCTCTGGTTGTGTGGATCGTATGGACTGGATATGGGATATCTACCCTGCAACTCACAAGAGGAAGAGGTCTTCACACAACCACCCTGTGACACGGAGGGTCTGGAACCGTGTAACCATCAAGAAATGATCCTCCACCTCAAACATGCAGCTCAGCACGGCCACGACAAAGCATACCTCCGCACAGTGGACACTGATGTCGTGGTTGTCACAATCTCATCGTTCCCTGAACTGTCATTGTCTGAACTATGGGTGGCTTTTGGGACTGGAAAACACTTCCAATGTTTTCCCATTCACGTGCTAGCGTCACAGCTCGGCCCAGAGTTGGGACTTGCGCTTCCTTATTCCATGCACTGACAGGCTCGGACACTACATCACACTTTGTAGGAGTTGGCAAGAAGACAGCTTGGGAAGTGTGGAAGCTCTTTCCGGAACTCACGGATAGCCTGCTCGCAATATTGCGTGATCCCGACTGCTTCACCATGGAATCTGTACCTATGCAGATCATCGAACGTTTTAGTGTCCTATTTTACAGTGTCTTGTGGAGCTGCTTCCGTGAACCAAGCCTGGAGGGAGATGTTCTCACGATGGAGCAGAACCCTCAACAATATCTCACCTACCCAGGCAGCTCTATTTCAACATGTGAGACGAGCCATTCTTCAGGCAGGTTTCATTTGGGGTCAGGCGCTGTGGCTTCATCAAGAGATCCCTGATCCTACTGACTGGAGATGGATGACCTCAACTCAGAAGAAGTTGGTGCCGTTCTGGAGACACTTGCAGATGTCAGTAAGGCTTGCGCGATCCTCCGACACTGTGGATGTAAGAAATCATGCACTGGCAACTGTAAATGCAACAAAGCGAACTTACACTGCACCTCCTTATGCCACTGCCAAGGTGCTTGTTTTAACAATGATGATCTTACCTAATGTTCTCATTGTATGATCAGTTTTGACACCCTCCCTGTGTCATAACTTGACTTGTAGTAACGATGATCTTGCCCAATGTTCTTGATTAGTTTTGTGTAACTGTAAATATCCACTTTTAGATGGGCGGAGGTTGGGGAAAGTGGTTGGTGGGTTGCATAACGCGTTGGGTCCTCGTCGAGCACACTGGAAAAACACTTGACTATCGAATAATGATTGAATTTGCAGTCAGACAGTGTGGCTAAAACGCGTTAATCTTTGATTTGCCGATATCGCTCTTATTCTCCATAAGTTCACACAGGTTACATAATTCAACGTTAAACCAAACAATCGCAACCGCAACTGCAACCGCGCGGTTGTGACTTCCTGACAACCGCAACCATAACCGCCGCGGAGCTATGAAATCTGAGAGAAACGAGCCCAAGATCATCAAATTTGGCCCAGCCGTTTCAGAGATAGAGCGATGTAAGTGTTTTAGGGTAAAAAATTACCTTGACCTTTACTTACATGTAAATTATTTAATGGCAGTAGCGTAGGCGAGTCAGAAAATGGAAGTTGGATCGATAGTGATCTTTATTCCTCTGGTTTCTCTCCAGATGAGTTCCAGTTTAAGAGAATTAATTGTAGGCCTATTACTAAATTAAATGTCCCCACAAATGTTTTTGATAAGGATTTTATCAACGGTAATAAGCAGGGGATGACTATAAGAAATGAAAGGCTAATAAAAATGTTAATTGTAAATACTCTTTTGTTTCTAAATGTAATAAAGCTTGTCAAGTAGGGATAGCTAAATAAGAGAAAGCTTGCCAGGTAGAGTTGAGTAATGAAACGTTTGCTGGTGCTTAGTTAGGCAGTTCACCGATTGAAAGATTAGAACTTTATGGAGAAATTGCTAATGATTGGGAGGTAGAATTAAGTGGTAATAATAGAAAAATATTTGAAGCAATGTTAGATGAATCAGGTACTGAAAAGGGCCCACAAATTCTTCATTGCCCCGGGCCCCCGAGGTGTCTTAATTCGCCTCTGTACACACCGTGTTTTCAAGTCCCCATAAACCCGCTGACAATGGTTCTGCTGAAAGTAGTAACAGGACCATTGTTGAATTATTGCGTAGCATTGGTAAAGCTGCTAATTGGGATAAAAAGTTACAAAGGCAGTTATAATGAACCGCCACAGCCAGTTAGGGATGTCTCCGTCCGATAAGCTTCTAAATGAAAGTCATGATAAGATCAGTGTTATACCAGTTCCCATGTGCGGGCAGTATACATGGATGGAGGGCCATCCAAAGTTTTTGCCGTTTGGAGTTGGGCAAAAATAGTTAGGAAAATTATTACGCAGGATAGAAGTGTAGGAAAGAAATTACTAATAGATACTAAGGGTCTTATGTAGTGGGAGTGTTCTACAAGGAGGGGTTTCCTAGCTAGTGGAAAATGAATGAGGTTGTGTCGTCTTCATCATACTTATCTTAACCTGTGGGGGAACCCTCCTCTTTATTTACAGGAATAGTTTGATAGGGAAACGAAATTGAAATATCTCTTAGTGGAGTGGATGAATGCAAAAATCGTTCAGTTCTGGCAGAAAGTGTGAAATTTAGCATGAAGTTACTTTTAGCCATATAGAAACATTTTCAGGTTGGGGACACGCTAGGACCTCACTCTGGCGGCTATTTTAAGCAAATTCAAATAGCTGCATCGATTCCACAGCCAAAACCATAAAATGCCATATCTCAGGAATACTGGGCCGATTTTGATGATCTTGGACTCGTTTCTTATACTTTTGAGGATGCCTGATCAATCGAACTATGTTTCGGATGTTTCGAGGTCAAGGTCACATGATAAGTCATGGTCAAGTTCATATTTTACCCTAAACACCTATATCGCTCTATCTCTGAAACGGCTGGGCCAAATTTGATGATCTTGGGCTCGTTTCTCTCAGATTTAATAGCTCCGCGGCGGTTATGATTGCGGTTGTCAGGAAGTCACAACTGCGCGGTTGCAGTTGCGGTTGCGGTTGTTTGGTTTAACGTTGAATTATGTAACCTGTGTGAACTTATGGAGAATAAGAGCGATACGGCAAATCAAAGATTAACGTGTTTTAGCCACACTGTCTGACTGCAAATTCAATCATTATTCGATAGTCAAGTGTGTTTCCAGTGTGCGGGACGAGGACCAACGCGTTATGCACCCCCACCACTTTCCCCAACCTCCGCCCATCTGAAAGTAGTTATATTTACAGTTACACAAAACTAATCAAGAACATTGGGCAAGATCATCGTTACTACAAGTCAAGTTATGACACAGGGAGGGTGTCAAAACTGATCATACAATGAGAACACTAGGTAAGGTCATCATTGTTAAAACACCTTGGCAGTGGCATAAGGAGGTGCAGTGTAAGTTCGCTTTGTTGCATTTACAGTTGCCAGTGCATGATTTCTTACATCCACAGTGTCGGAGGATCGCGCAAGCCTTACTGAAATCTGCAAGTGTCGTCCAGAACGGCACCAACATCTGAGCTGAGATCATCCATCCCTAGTCAGTAGGACCAAGGATCTCTTGATGAAACCGCAGCGACAGACCCCTAATGAAAGCTTCCTGAAGAATGCAAAGATGCAAAAGGTCACTCTCTCAAACACAACTCAGCCTTGGTCACTCAGTTGTTCCTATCTGTGCAATCACGACCAGATGCAGATATTGATGAGTTTTTCATGTATGAAAACCAAAAGAGCCCCCATCATTAGCTGTTGCTCGTCGTTTGCGAAATGGTACGAAGTCCGATCTCCTGAAATGCTTCGAGAAAGTCAATGAAAAACCAGATGGAGATTCAACAGTGAAAATCTTTGATGGTCCTGCTGTAGTCCATTTTATTCAACCGGCCCAAACCGTGAGCACGATCGGTGAATATATGGAGAAGCAACTAGTGCCATTTGCAAGATCTCATGCCTCTGGTTGTGTGGATCGTATGGACTGGATATGGGATATCTACCCTGCAACTCACAAGAGGAAGAGGTCTTCACACAACCACCCTGTGACACGGAGGGTCTGGAACCGTGTAACCATCAAGAAATGATCCTCCACCTCAAACATGCAGCTCAGCACGGCCACGACAAAGCATACCTCCGCACAGTGGACACTGATGTCGTGGTTGTCACAATCTCATCGTTCCCTGAACTGTCATTGTCTGAACTATGGGTGGCTTTTGGGACTGGAAAACACTTCCAATGTTTTCCCATTCACGTGCTAGCGTCACAGCTCGGCCCAGAGTTGGGACTTGCGCTTCCCTTATTCCATGCACTGACAGGCTCGGACACTACATCACACTTTGTAGGAGTTGGCAAGAAGACAGCTTGGGAAGTGTGGAAGCTCTTTCCGGAACTCACGGATAGCCTGCTCGCAATATTGCGTGATCCCGACTGCTTCACCATGGAATCTGTACCTATGCAGATCATCGAACGTTTTAGTGTCCTATTTTACAGTGTCTTGTGGAGCTGCTTCCGTGAACCAAGCCTGGAGGGAGATGTTCTCACGATGGAGCAGAACCCTCAACAATATCTCACCTACCCAGGCAGCTCTATTTCAACATGTGAGACGAGCCATTCTTCAGGCAGGTTTCATTTGGGGTCAGGCGCTGTGGCTTCATCAAGAGATCCCTGATCCTACTGACTGGAGATGGATGACCTCAACTCAGAAGAAGTTGGTGCCGTTCTGGAGACACTTGCAGATGTCAGTAAGGCTTGCGCGATCCTCCGACACTGTGGATGTAAGAAATCATGCACTGGCAACTGTAAATGCAACAAAGCGAACTTACACTGCACCTCCTTATGCCACTGCCAAGGTGCTTGTTTTAACAATGATGATCTTACCTAATGTTCTCATTGTATGATCAGTTTTGACACCCTCCCTGTGTCATAACTTGACTTGTAGTAACGATGATCTTGCCCAATGTTCTTGATTAGTTTTGTGTAACTGTAAATATAACCACTTTTAGATGGGCGGAGGTTGGGGAAAGTGGTTGGTGGGTTGCATAACGCGTTGGGTCCTCGTCGAGCACACTGGAAAAACACTTGACTATCGAATAATGATTGAATTTGCAGTCAGACAGTGTGGCTAAAACGCGTTAATCTTTGATTTGCCGATATCGCTCTTATTTCTCCATAAGTTCACACAGGTTACATAATTCAACGTTAAACCAAAATCGCAACCGCAACTGCACAACCGCGCGGTGTGACTTCCTGAAACCGCAACCATAACCGCCGCGGAGCTATGAAATCTGAGAAACGAGCCCAAGATCATCAAATTTGGCCCAGCCGTTTCAGAGATAGAGCGATGTAAGTGTTTTAGGGTAAAAAATTACCTTGACCTTTACTTACATGTAATTATTAATGGCAGTAGCGTAGGCGAGTCAGAAAATGGAAGTTGGATCGATAGTGATCTTATTCCTCTGGTTTCTCTCCAGATGAGTTCCAGTTTAAGAGAATTAATTGTAAGGCCTATTACTAAATTAAATGTCCCACAAATGTTTTGATAAGGATTTTATCAACGGTAATAAAGCAGGGGATGACTATAAGAAATGAAAGGCTAATAAAAATGTAATTGTAAATACTCTTTTGTTTCTAAATGTAATAAAGCTTGTCAAGTAGGGATAGCTAAATAAGAGAAAGCTTGCCAGGTAGAGTGCGTTGACAATGAAACGTTTGCTGGTGCTTAGTTAGGCAGTTCACCGATTGAAAGATTAGAACTTTATGGAAAATTGCTAATGATTGGGAGGTAGAATTAAGTGGTAAATAGAAAAATATTTGAAGCAATGTTAGATGAATCAGGTACTGAAAAGGGCCCACAAATTCTTCATTGCCCGGGCCCCCGAGGTGTCTTAATTCGCCTCTGTACCACAGCACGTGTTTTCAAGTCCCCATAAACCCGCTGACAATGGTTCTGCTGAAAGTAGTAACAGGACATTGTTGAATTATTGCGTAGCATGGTAAGCTGCTAATGGATAAAAAGTTACAAAGGCAGTTATAATGAACCGCCACAGCCAGTTAGGATGTCTCCGTCCGATAAGCTTCTAAATGAAAGTCATGATAAGATCAGTGTTATACCAGTTCCCATGTGCGGGCAGTATACATGGATGGAGGGCCATCCAAAGTTTTTGCCGTTTGGAGTTGGGCAAAAATAGTTAGGAAAATTATTACGCAGGATAGAAGTGTAGGAAAGAAATTACTAATAGATTACTAAGGGTCTTATGTAGTGAGAGTGTTCTACAAGGAGGGGTTTCCTAGCTAGTGGAAAATGAATAAGAGGTTGTTCGTCTTCATCATACTTATCTAACCTGTGGGGGAACCCTCCTCTTTATTTACAGGAATAGTTTGATAGGGAAAACGAATTGAAATATCTCTTATAGTGGAGTGGATGAATGCAAAAATCGTTCAGTTCTGGCAGAAAGTGTGAAATTTAGCATGAAGTTACTTTTAGCCATATAGAAACATTTTCAGGTTGGGGACACGCTAGGACCTCACTCTGGCGGCTATTTTAAGCAAATTCAAAATAGCTGCATCGATTTCCACAGCCAAAACCATAAATGCCATATCTCAGGAATTACTGGGGTGGCCGATTTTGATGATCTTGGACTCGTTTCTTATACTTTTGAGGATGCCTGATCAATTGAACTATGTTTCGGAATGTTTTCGAGGTCAAGGTCACATGATAAGTCATGGTCAAGTTTCATATTTTACCCTAAAACACCTATATCGCTCTATCTCTGAAACGGCTGGGCCAAATTTGATGATCTTGGGCTCGTTTCTCTCAGATTTAATAGCTCCGCGGCGGTTATGATTGCGGTTGTCAGGAAGTCACAACTGCGCGGTTGCAGTTGCGGTTGCGGTTGTTTGGTTTAACGTTGAATTATGTAACCTGTGTGAACTTATGGAGAATAAGAGCGATACAGGCAAATCAAAGATTAACGTGTTTTAGCCACACTGTCTGACTGCAAATTCAATCATTATTCGATAGTCAAGTGTGTTTCCAGTGTGCGGACGAGGACCAAACGCGTTATGCACCCCACCAACCACTTTCCCCCAACCTCCGCCCTCTGAAAGTAGTTATATTTACAGTTACACAAAACTAATCAAGAACATTGGGCAAGATCATCGTTATACAAGTCAGTTATGACACAGGAGGGTGTCAAAACTGATCATACAATGAGAACACTAGGTAAGGTCATCATTGTTAAAACACCTTGGCAGTGGCATAAGGAGGTGCAGTGTAAGTTCGCTTTGTTGCATTTACAGTTGCCAGTGCATGATTTCTTACATCCACAGTGTCGGAGGATCGCGCAAGCCTTACTGAAATCTGCAAGTGTCGTCCCAGAACGGCACCAACATCGAGCTGAGATCATCCATCCCTAGTCAGTAGGACCAAGGATCTCTTGATGAAACCGCAGCGACAGACCCCTAATGAAAGCTTCCTGAAGAATGCAAAGATGCAAAAGGTCACTCTCTCAAACACAACTCAGCCTTGGTCACTCAGTTGTTCCTATCTGTGCAATCACGACCAGATGCAGATATTGATGAGTTTTTCATGTATGAAAACCAAAAAGAGCCCCATCATTACTGTTGCTCGTCGTTTGCGAAATGGTACGAAGTCCGATCTCCTGAAATGCTTCGAGAAAGTCAATGAAAAACCAGATGGAGATTCAACAGTGAAAATCTTTGATGGTCCTGCTGTAGTCCATTTTATTCAACCGGCCCAAACCGTGAGCACGATCGCCGTGAATGAATATATGGAGAAGCAACTAGTGCCATTTGCAAGATCTCATGCCTCTGGTTGTGTGGATCGTATGGACTGGATATGGATATCTACCCTGCAACTCACAAGAGGAAGAGGTCTTCACACAACCACCCTGTGACACGGAGGGTCTGGAACCGTGTAACCATCAAGAAATGATCCTCCACCTCAAACATGCAGCTCAGCACGGCCACGACAAGCATACCTCCGCACAGTGGACACTGATGTCGTGGTTGTCACAATCTCATCGTTCCCCTGAACTGTCATTGTCTGAACTATGGGTGGCTTTTGGGACTGAAACACTTCCAATGTTTTCCCATTCACGTGCTAGCGTCACAGCTCGCCCAGAGTTGGGACTTGCGCTTCCTTATTCCATGCACTGACAGGCTCGGACACTACATCACACTTTGTAGGAGTTGGCAAGAAGACAGCTTGGGAAGTGTGGAAGCTCTTTCCGGAACTCACGGATAGCCTGCTCGCAATATTGCGTGATCCCGACTGCTTCACCATGGAATCTGTACCTATGCAGATCATCGAACGTTTTAGTGTCCTATTTTACAGTGTCTTGTGGAGCTGCTTCCGTGAACCAAGCCTGGAGGGAGATGTTCTCACGATGGAGAAGAACCCTCAACAATATCTCACCTACCCAGGCAGCTCTATTTCAACATGTGAGACGAGCCATTCTTCAGGCAGGTTTCATTTGGGGTCAGGCGCTGTGGCTTCATCAAGAGATCCCTGATCCTACTGACGAGATGGATGACCTCAACTCAGAAGAAGTTGGTGCCGTTCTGGAGACACTTGCAGATGTCAGTAAGGCTTGCGCGATCCTCCGACACTGTGGATGTAAGAAATCATGCACTGGCAACTGTAAATGCAACAAAGCGAACTTACACTGCACCTCCTTATGCCACTGCCAAGGTGCTTGTTTTAACAATGATGATCTTACCTAATGTTCTCATTGTATGATCAGTTTTGACACCCTCCCTGTGTCATAACTTGACTTGTAGTAACGATGATCTTGCCCAATGTTCTTGATTAGTTTTGTGTAACTGTAAATATAACCATTTTAGTGGGCGGAGGTTGGGGAAAGTGGTTGGGGGTTGCATAACGCGTTGGGTCCTCGTCGAGCACACTGGAAAAACACTTGACTATCGAATAATGATTGAATTTGCAGTCAGACAGTGTGGCTACAAACGCGTTAATCTTTGATTTGCCGATATCGCTCTATTCTCCATAAGTTCACACAGGTTACATAATTCAACGTTAAACCAAACAATCGCAACCGCAACTGCAACCAGCGCGGTTGTGACTTCCTGACACCGCAACCATAACCGCCGCGGAGCTATGAAATCTGAGAGAAACGAGCCCAAGATCATCAAATTTGGCCCAGCCGTTTTCAGAGATAGAGCGATGTAAGTGTTTTAGGGTAAAAAATTACCTTGACCTCTACTTACATGTAAATTATTTAATGGCAGTAGCGTAGGCGAGTCAGAAAATGGAAGTTGGATCGATGTGATCTTTATTCCTCTGGTTTCTCTCCAGATGAGTTCCAGTTTAAGAGAATTAATTGTAAGGCCTATTACTAAATTAAATGTCCCCACAAATGTTTTTGATAAGGATTTTATCAACGGTAATAAAGCAGGGGATGACTATAAGAAATGAAAGGCTAATAAAAATGTTAATTGTAAATACTCTTTTGTTTCTAAATGTAATAAAGCTTGTCAAGTAGGGATAGCTAAATAAGAGAAAGCTTGCCAGGTAGAGTTGAGTAATGAAACGTTTGCTGGTGCTTAGTTAGGCAGTTCACCGATTGAAAGATTAGAACTTTATGGAGAAATTGCTAATGATTGGGAGGTAGAATTAAGTGGTAATAATAGAAAAATATTTGAAGCAATGTTAGATGAATCAGGTACTGAAAAGGGCCCACAAATTCTTCATTGCCCCGGGCCCCCGAGGTGTCTTAATTCGCCTCTGTACACAGCACGTGTTTTCAAGTCCCCATAAACCCGCTGACAATGGTTCTGCTGAAAGTAGTAACAGGACCATTGTTGAATTATTGCGTAGCATTGGTAAAGCTGCTAATTGGGATAAAAAGTTACAAAGGCAGTTATAATGAACCGCCACAGCCAGTTAGGGATGTCTCCGTCCGATAAGCTTCTAAATGAAAGTCATGATAAGATCAGTGTTATACCAGTTCCCATGTGCGGGCAGTATACATGGATGGAGGGCCATCCAAAGTTTTTGCCGTTTGGAGTTGGGCAAAAATAGTTAGGAAAATTATTACGCAGGATAGAAGTGTAGGAAAGAAATTACTAATAGATACTAAGGGTCTTATGTAGTGGAGAGTGTTCTACAAGGAGGGGTTTCCTAGCTAGTGGAAAATGAATAAGAGGTTTGTTCGTCTTCATCATACTTATCTTAACCTGTGGGGGAACCCTCCTCTTTATTTACAGGAATAGTTTGATAGGGAAAACGAAATTGAAATATCTCTTATAGTGGAGTGGATGAATGCAAAAATCGTTCAGTTCTGGCAGAAAGTGTGAAATTTAGCATGAAGTTACTTTTAGCCATATAGAAACATTTTCAGGTTGGGGACACGCTAGGACCTCACTCTGGCGGCTATTTTAAGCAAATTCAAAATAGCTGCATCGATTCCACAGCCAAAACCATAAAATGCCATATCTCAGGAATTACTGGGCCGATTTTGATGATCTTGGACTCGTTTCTTATACTTTTGAGGATGCCTGATCAATCGAACTATGTTTCGGAATGTTTCGAGGTCAAGGTCACATGATAAGTCATGGTCAAGTTCATATTTTACCCTAAAACACCTATATCGCTCTATCTCTGAAACGGCTGGGCCAAATTTGATGATCTTGGGCTCGTTTCTCTCAGATTTAATAGCTCCGCGGCGGTTATGATTGCGGTTGTCAGGAAGTCACAACTGCGCGGTTGCAGTTGCGGTTGCGGTTGTTTGGTTTAACGTTGAATTATGTAACCTGTGTGAACTTATGGAGAATAAGAGCGATACCGGCAAATCAAAGATTAACGTGTTTTAGCCACACTGTCTGACTGCAAATTCAATCATTATTCGATAGTCAAGTGTGTTTCCAGTGTGCCGGACGAGGACCAAACGCGTTATGCACCCCACCAACCACTTTCCCCAACCTCCGCCCATCTGAAAGTAGTTATATTTACAGTTACACAAAACTAATCAAGAACATTGGGCAAGATCATCGTTACTACAAGTCAAGTTATGACACAGGGAGGGTGTCAAAACTGATCATACAATGAGAACACTAGGTAAGGTCATCATTGTTAAAACACCTTGGCAGTGGCATAAGGAGGTGCAGTGTAAGTTCGCTTTGTTGCATTTACAGTTGCCAGTGCATGATTTCTTACATCCACAGTGTCGGAGGATCGCGCAAGCCTTACTGAAATCTGCAAGTGTCGTCCAGAACGGCACCAACATCTGAGCTGAGATCATCCATCCCTAGTCAGTAGGACCAAGGATCTCTTGATGAAACCGCAGCGACAGACCCCTAATGAAAGCTTCCTGAAGAATGCAAAGATGCAAAAGGTCACTCTCTCAAACACAACTCAGCCTTGGTCACTCAGTTGTTCCTATCTGTGCAATCACGACCAGATGCAGATATTGATGAGTTTTTCATGTATGAAAACCAAAAAGAGCCCCCATCATTAGCTGTTGCTCGTCGTTTGCGAAATGGTACGAAGTCCGATCTCCTGAAATGCTTCGAGAAAGTCAATGAAAAACCAGATGGAGATTCAACAGTGAAAATCTTTGATGGTCCTGCTGTAGTCCATTTTATTCAACCGGCCCAAACCGTGAGCACGATCGGTGAATATATGGAGAAGCAACTAGTGCCATTTGCAAGATCTCATGCCTCTGGTTGTGTGGATCGTATGGACTGGATATGGGATATCTACCCTGCAACTCACAAGAGGAAGAGGTCTTCACACAACCACCCTGTGACACGGAGGATCTGGAACCGTGTAACCATCAAGAAATGATCCTCCACCTCAAACATGCAGCTCAGCACGGCCACGACAAAGCATACCTCCGCACAGTGGACACTGATGTCGTGGTTGTCACAATCTCATCGTTCCCTGAACTGTCATTGTCTGAACTATGGGTGGCTTTTGGGACTGGAAAACACTTCCAATGTTTTCCCATTCACGTGCTAGCGTCACAGCTCGGCCCAGAGTTGGGACTTGCGCTTCCCTTATTCCATGCACTGACAGGCTCGGACACTACATCACACTTTGTAGGAGTTGGCAAGAAGACAGCTTGGGAAGTGTGGAAGCTCTTTCCGGAACTCACGGATAGCCTGCTCGCAATATTGCGTGATCCCGACTGCTTCACCATGGAATCTGTACCTATGCAGATCATCGAACGTTTTAGTGTCCTATTTTACAGTGTCTTGTGGAGCTGCTTCCGTGAACCAAGCCTGGAGGGAGATGTTCTCACGATGGAGCAGAACCCTCAACAATATCTCACCTACCCAGGCAGCTCTATTTCAACATGTGAGACGAGCCATTCTTCAGGCAGGTTTCATTTGGGGTCAGGCGCTGTGGCTTCATCAAGAGATCCCTGATCCTACTGACTGGAGATGGATGACCTCAACTCAGAAGAAGTTGGTGCCGTTCTGGAGACACTTGCAGATGTCAGTAAGGCTTGCGCGATCCTCCGACACTGTGGATGTAAGAAATCATGCACTGGCAACTGTAAATGCAACAAAGCGAACTTACACTGCACCTCCTTATGCCACTGCCAAGGTGCTTGTTTTAACAATGATGATCTTACCTAATGTTCTCATTGTATGATCAGTTTTGACACCCTCCCTGTGTCATAACTTGACTTGTAGTAACGATGATCTTGCCCAATGTTCTTGATTAGTTTTGTGTAACTGTAAATATAACCACTTTTAGATGGGCGGAGGTTGGGGAAAGTGGTTGGTGGGTTGCATAACGCGTTGGGTCCTCGTCGAGCACACTGGAAAAACACTTGACTATCGAATAATGATTGAATTTGCAGTCAGACAGTGTGGCTAAAACGCGTTAATCTTTGATTTGCCGATATCGCTCTTATTCTCCATAAGTTCACACAGGTTACATAATTCAACGTTAAACCAAACAATCGCAACCGCAACTGCAACCGCGCGGTTGTGACTTCCTGACAACCGCAACCATAACCGCCGCGGAGCTATGAAATCTGAGAGAAACGAGCCAAGATCATCAAATTTGGCCCAGCCGTTTCAGAGATAGAGCGATGTAAGTGTTTTAGGGTAAAAAATTACCTTGACCTTTACTTACATGTAAATTATTTAATGGCAGTAGCGTAGGCGAGTCAGAAAATGGAAGTTGGATCGATAGTGATCTTTATTCCTCTGGTTTCTCTCCAGATGAGTTCCAGTTTAAGAGAATTAATTGTAAGGCCTATTACTAAATTAAATGTCCCCACAAATGTTTTTGATAAGGATTTTATCAACGGTAATAAAGCAGGGGATGACTATAAGAAATGAAAGGCTAATAAAAATGTTAATTGTAAATACTCTTTTGTTTCTAAATGTAATAAAGCTTGTCAAGTAGGGATAGCTAAATAAGAGAAAGCTTGCCAGGTAGAGTTGAGTAATGAAACGTTTGCTGGTGCTTAGTTAGGCAGTTCACCGATTGAAAGATTAGAACTTTATGGAGAAATTGCTAATGATTGGGAGGTAGAATTAAGTGGTAATAATAGAAAAATATTTGAAGCAATGTTAGATGAATCAGGTACTGAGTCAGATTTAGTCTGAGATTTTTCAAGATATGTCGGAGAGTTTGAATGTCACAAACAAATTCAGGCTTAATGAAAGACAAGCGTTTATAGATACCTTACAGAGTACGTTGGTAGATGGTACGTTCGATGATATTTCATTAGTAACTGGGCAAGAAGCTATTAAATTGATAGAAGGGGTTCTACTCCTTTGAGTGAAGTTTAGACAGGAGGAGGTATTCTAGACATTTTAAACATTTCAAGTGGTATTAATGAGAACGTTAATGAGGGGCAGTGCTAATAGTACAATAACAGAAGTTACTCACTGCAATAATAGGGGTACAGTACCACAGGAGCAGAACGCTGACTCTAACGTTCCAAAAAGTACGACAGATTTGGACGAGCGGATAAGACAGCAAGTGCGAATTAAAAGGTCATTAATACTGTAAATAAAAGGAAAAGAATAAGTGACAGGACCAGGAGGAACCAGGAAGAACACCACTGTTAATAACTTTAGGAGAAGAACAGTGGCGATCTACAACCGTAGCCATAGATCTGCCACAAAGGAATTTAGAGAGGGAAACACAGATAGAAAGGTAGAAACCGAAGGAGGGCAGTTTCGAAATTAAAGCTTTCTGCCAGACTCTATTAAAAGCTTTTAATATGCTTAACGCAATAGCAAAAGTTTCACCGAAATTCCGAAAGGAGGATGACCAAGAGTCAGAGAGATATGTAAGAAGATCGCCAGTAGAGCGTTCCTTGCGGAACCCATACTGACGATCTGAAAGAAGATTGTGAGAAGAGAGGTGTTTAGGAAACTTCCTATTAAGGATAGAGTCAAAAACTTAAAAAGGATAGAAATCAAAGCAGTTGGACGATTGTTAGAGGGTTGAGAGCGGTTGCCCTTCTTTGGGACAGGCTGGATGAAAGCAAACTTCCAGCAGGAAGGAAAAGTACCAGATGAAAGAGAAAGACGAAAGGGTTTGCCTAGGCAAGGTGTTAGCATAGAAGCATAGTTCTTGAGAACAACAGGAGGAACTCCATCAGGACCGTACTCCTTCCTAGAATTGAACTCAGAGACGTTAGAAAGAACATCTTTGGAAGAAATTCTAATTTCTAATTCTAATAAAGTCAGAGGTAGGAGGAGATGGAGGAACAGCACTGGAATCGTCCAGGGTTGAGTTGGAGGCGAAAGTTTAAGCGAAGAGTTCAGCTTTGTCAGGAGACGACAACTGGGTCGTCAGAATGTAAAACAAGAGGGAAAGAAGAGGAAGTAAAGTTGTTGGAGAGGTTCTTAGTAGTGATGCACCGATACCTCAATTTTGCCGATACCGATTAATCGGCCGATACCAATTTGCCGATACAGATTAATCGGCCGATACCGATTAATCGGCATCAATTTAGAAAAATTATAAGTATAACCCAATGTAATGTATATTAATTAATATTATATTATTTATTATTTACTTTTATTTACTATAATAAAAACTTATTACTTAATTAGCGATGTGAGCTTGTTTTTTGTTTTTTAATAAAAGTTTTTTATTGATACTCCAAAATATTATTCACTGAGAATATTCGAGAATTTTCTTTTTTCTTAGTTTTAAGAGAGTTTTAGATTGTTTTACAGCTTTTTATAGAATTCTAGAATATTTCAGAACCTTATGGAACTTTCTAGAATGTCTTAGAATATTCTAGACGATTCCAGAACATTCTGGAATACTCCGGATTTGGGAGAAAATAGTACCTATATAAAGGATGGCAAATTATTTCCTTGGTTAGTTGTGGTTGTGTATAGCAAAAGCAAGTATCTACATGTGATTGTGATATTGTCTGTTGAGCCTTTTATGGTAGGCCAGGTAGTTCTTTTTGAATTTTTTTTTGCCATTTTGGATAATAATTTGAATAACAAATTGAAAGTGTTATTAAACTGGTTTTCTTAAGCTTAGCATTATTTATAACTGCTTGATCAGCTTGAATCATTCAAAATTATTTCAAATTTGTTTTTAAATTTATACATTTAAGATTGAATATTAGTATTGTTTTTTTAATATTATTTGGTTATTTACAACAAAAATATAGTTGGTTATTTACAACAAAAATATAGTACCCTATTTTATAACATTATAGCAAATAGAGCAAGCATCTACACATGATTTTCTTGTTCCTTAAGGGAACAGGGAAACCTTGATAAGGTAGGGGAAATTTACGTTAGGTATAATAAAAAGTCCATACATACTACATACATACATACTGGTATAGATACTAAAATACATACTATTGCAGTTACTTAAATAATTACTAATATAGTTACTAAAATACATACTGATATAGTTACTAAAATATATTTTGATATACCGTAGTTACTAAAATACCGTACATACTGATATAGCTGTGTGAGTTAGTGATATGTGTTATGTGGAATTGGCAATCTAGTTCTTATAATGGCAGTTGTGATTGTGGTATGATATAATTGGGTGTTTTCCGGTTTGTCTTTTATATTTCAATATACATATCGCTACGGTTTTACCTGTAACTGTATAACGGGAACCATAACAATAGCTAATAAATACGTTCTGATATATAGTTACTAAAATACAGTACTAATATAAATTAGTTAGTTTATTTATTTCTTCACTCATCCTATCATTCACTTCTGACTTAGAATTTCTCCATTTTGACAGGAACTGAAGTTAAGTTGTATCAGAATAGTTGAAAACCCCTCAAATATTCTATAAAAGAAAATTATCAAAAATTCTCGGTTCAGAGAATATTCTCCTAAAGATTATTCCCGAGAATTTTACAACACTAATATGAGCTATGTCTAAATCTTCCAAAACCAGCCCAATTTGGGATTTTTTTGCCATCTGTTCAGAAGATAATAGCAAAGTGTAAAGTATGTGGTGCGCTTATATCCAGAGGAGGAAAGGAAACACATAAAATGACTACATCAAACCTCAGAAGCCATCTTAAGTCTCAGCACAAAGCTCTTTTTAACAAACTTGAAGCTCTCAACAAGCAACAGCATCCAGTAAAAAAAACATCACTAACAAGTCAAAGCATACTCATGTCCACTTTTCTGTCAAAGAAAGTTACTGACTCTCCAAGTGACGAATCATCAAATAAAGATAGAAAAACTGAGATAGTTTCGTTGGAAAAACCAGGCCCCTCCAATAGGAAATCATTAGAAGAAACTATATCAGAATTTGAACATGTAGAACCAGAAGTACATGAACTACAATCATCAGACAGCAAGTTAACAAGTCAAGATAAAACTCTGTTACAACCATCATTGGAGAATCTACTGGAAAAGAAAAAGAAATGGGCAATCAATGATAATAGAGCTAGAGTTATTACTTTGAAGATTGGAGAAATGATCTGCTACGATCTGCAACCCTACTCAGTTGTAGAAGACATTGGCTTTAAAAATTTGATAAGCCATCTTGAGCCTAGATACACTATACCATCGAGAAAGCATTTTGCAGAAAGTGTCATCCCCTTCATTTACCAAAAATTGGAAACTACTCTACGTACCAAGCTTGATAATGCGTCATATGTCAGCCTTACTACAGATGGATGGACGGCTAGTCATAGTCTGCATTCGTTTTATAGCTTAACAGCCCACTGGATAAATGAGGAGTTTGGACCTGAGCAAGCTGTTCTACAAATGTCCCATTTTGAAGGCTCACATACTGGAGTTAAAATAGCAAAGTTTTTAACAGACTCCCTCAAAAAATGGAACATCAATAAGGAAAAGATACAGATGATCGTAACCGATAATGCGGCAAATATGAAAGTTGCTATTAGAGAGAGTGGCCTAGAAGACTCCTCATTTTGTTGTGTTATACATACACTTCAATTATGCATACAAGATAAAGTTATTAAAGAACAAAGAAGCGTAAAGGACATGCTTGCGGTTGTACGAAATTTGGCAACTCATTTCCATCACTCTAGTTCAGCACGAGATGCTTTAAAGGAAATACAAAATGAAATTAAATTACCGCAGCATGCTATCATCCAAGACGTATCAACTAGGTGGAATAGCACCTATTATATGCTAGCACGCATTGTTGAGCAAAAGAAAGCAATAATCCTATATTGTATAGGGAAAAAGCATACTTGCTTAACAGATGACCAATGGGAGCTTGCCGAAACACTTGTCATGGTTCTCAAACAGTTTGAAGTAGCGACCAAAGAGATGAGCTTTGCAGATGCATTAATTTCTCAAGTCATTCCTTTTATTGTATCAATGGAAAAATATCTGGATTTTGCTGTGACAAATGTCAAAGGTATTCAAACCATTCTTGAGGAAGTCAGAGGTAGTTTTAAAGAAAGATTTAACAAGTATAAAGAAGAATCTAAACTAATCCTAGCAACAGTACTCGATCCACGGTTCAAAATGAAATATTTTGTTACATCAGAAGACAAGGAGAGAGCCCTAACAGAACTATATAATGCTTCAGACAAATTTGCAAAACCAAAAACTGATGGTAAGTCAAATAATATTTATATTTTATTCTTATTTTCCCAGATTACAATTTTATTTTCATAATTTTTTTTAAAATTGATTCTAGGGTTTAGGATATTAACTTTTTAACTCAGTCAGTAGTTATTTTCATTAGCCAAAATACCTATTCATTGTTATTTAAAATAAATAGATCTAATGTTCCTTCAAAATTAGTTCATCTATTTCCTTATTTTTTAAATTACAAAGTAAATTGGTGCACTAAAGTGATTTAATCTTATTGGCAAAGTTGATTTTTTTCAGATTTAAACTAAAATCTCAAAAAAAAAAAAATCATTAGGTTTTATGAACTTTAATCATTAGGTTTTATGAACTTTAATAGCTATACTTAAATTACAGAATACAGCACAAGTTTAACTGACTCAGAGTTTTCAGACTCTGGTTCTACTGCTTCTGGATCAGATGCTGAGTCGACAACCTCAGGTTCACCCTTAAAAAAGCTAAGAATACAAGATGATATATATAAATTTTTTGAAGAAGGGGAAAGCAACTTGGAACAGTCAAAAAGGGTTACAAAAAAGTTGAAATCAATCCACAAACAACTTATTAAAGACAAAAAGATAAAATGGTTAGCAACATTTTTTTTTTAGGTGACTTTATATTTAAATTATTTATGTAATGTAACGTAACACTGCATGATTGTATGTATTTTCTATTTATTTCAGGAAAGAAGAAGTTGATTTCTACCTATCACTTCCTGCAATAGCAAAGAAAGAATGTCCATTTCATTGGTGGAACAATTATGATATGGGCAAACATGGAAAGAAATCAACAGAAAATGAACAACAGCTAACTACACTCTGCAAAATGGTAAAAAAATATCTGTGCGCTACTCCCTCTTCAGTTTATAGTGAAAGATTGTTCAGCACAGGAGGAAATATCTACGAATCCAAGAGAAACAAATTAACGCCCGAACATGGGAAACAATTGGCATTAATTCATTGTAACATGAAATTTTTAAAATAAAAATAAAAAAATTTCCAACACTTTAAGCAGCTGTAAGGAATATATTGAATAAATAAACCGTTTTTAAAAAGTTAATTTTTAGTTATTTTAAGGAAAATATTTTTATATGAAGATAGCTACCATAGCTAGCTACTTTGAAGAATTTGATTGTTTTTTACCAGGATGTGTGTTTTCAATAAAGCTTCATTTCGGTGTTGTCTTAATCATTTATGTTTGGTTAATGAAGTTTATTTCGGTTGAAATAAGGTAGTTTTTGGCTAAAAATTTTGTCTTCTCTACATGCGACTCAGTGTAAAATGATTTTGATGTTCCTAACTGCTGGATTTAAAAAAAGAGACACAAAAGGTTAAAGTTTTGTGATTTAGTGGTAAAAACTAGAAACAATTTTAATTATAGTTTTAAGAATGTCGCATCAGCAAAAAAATCATTTCCCATTTGGTGACCCAATTCGCCCCAGTCGACGCTACCTATGCCAAGCTTGCCGATACCAATTAATCGGCCGATATTAGGAAAATAATCGGCATGCCAGGTGCCGATACCGATTAATCGGTGCACCCATACTTCTTAGCTAGATGCCAAAAAGAGCGAAAAGAATTAGAATTGGATAGGTTTTCACATTTTTGTTTGATGAAGGAAGTTTTGTCGAGTTGAAGAACAGATTTTATTCGATTCCGGGCAGAAATATAAGCTGAGTGAGAGTCAGGAGTTGGATGGCGACGGTTCCTTCTCAAAGCTTCCTCTCTGTTGCGGATAGCATTAGAACAAGTATAGTTAAACCAAGATATTTTTGTATTAGTAGTAGGAATAGAATATGGAATGTACGCCTCCATGCCCGAGAGAACCACCTCCATGATGCTCTCAGCACACCCGGCGGAAGGACCTCGGCCACGGAAGCAGTAATCATTCCTTGGGAAATCATAGAAGTACTGCCTATACACACACACACCTTTGGTTAGCTTCCGCCCGAATTATTCATTCTGACGAAGGTCAAGCTTTTCACTCTACCTTAGACCTACAGTTTGACGTGGAATCCGAACCACGCTGCATCAGCAGCCTAGCGTCTTAACCACCAGGCCACCTAGGGTACCCATTCATCTACCAACCACTTTCTTTATTGTGTGGAAGGACGAACAGCTGGGTTTTGCTGCGCGCCGGCTGCCGTCGGGTCTCGAACCCGGGGCCGATGGATTCGTAGTCACCGACGCTAACCACTACACCTATATATATATATATATATACTGGGGTGGCCCTTATTTTTTAATTTTTTAATTTTCTGTGTTGAACCCCTGAATTGGTTTGATTCCATGTAAAACTGCGACACATGAACGCGTTCGGAACTTTCGCCGCAGGACTTTTCGCCGCAAGGAATTTTCGCCGCCGCAAAAGAATTTAAAAAAAATAAAAAATAAGTTGACGATTGGTTAGGTTAAGTCGTAATATTTTCGTTAGTTTTAACGTTTTATTGGTGCTACTGTAGTATGCGGTCTACCTACGATTCGGCGGTCTACCTTTTAATTATAGCTTCTTATCTTGTTTACTAATTGTTTGTTTACATCCCATTGTCAATCGCCCTTGACGATTGGTTAGGTTTAGTCATGATATTTTCGTTAGTTTTAACGAAAATATCATGATTAAACCTAACCAATCGTAGGTAGACCGCATACTACAGTAGCACCGTTTTATTTGATGGATTCATTTAAAAAATGTCTCCTAAAGATCCTAGCGTAGTTTACGTTCTATTATGTACTTTTGCAACATATCCATATTCTTTTGCCTCCATTTTCTAATATTTATTGATGAAGTTGCAATTGATGGCATTAGATAACAACATGCATCATCTAGGCTTGCAGAAGCATCGGCAATTAGTGATCTTGCAGATAATTGGGAGTTAGTAGCAGTCGTTTCCATACTTGCTATTGTGGCGTACACTTTAGGCTTTGATGGGTTTGCAGAATGACTATGCTCACCAAATGTTTTGAAAATTACTATTTTAGCGTCACTTTCTAAAATTGTATGCACTCTTGCCTTGCAGTTTTTTATTCCACACTTCCAATACGATTTTTTATCACATTTTCTGTCGATTCGGTACACGTAATTAACATCGTCAACTAATTTTTATCCTCCTCGGCTGCTTTTAACTGTATATGGCATCCTAGAGGGCTTAAGTAATGGAATATAAATGTAAGCACTCCACGCGAAATAACTATTGTGGGCGGTGCTTAGGGGTAGACCAGTTAGCTCAAAGACAAGGGCATATAATTTATAAACTTTGACAGTATCTGTTATTGCATGTGCAGTATCACTTTAAACCATCAAAAAATGGTTTTTAAAAACCTAAGGGTTCAAAACCTTTGAAGTACATGAAATCACTTATTTAAGAGAATGAATAAATTAAAATTTCCAAGTCATCCAAACCCGACGTATTAGAAGTTCAGAAAATTTGGTAGGCTTATATTTATATTCTATACAAATTATATATTTTGCGGCGAAAATTTCCTTGCGGCGAAAATTCCTTGCGGCGAAAATTCCTTGCGGCGAAAATTCCTACGGCGAAAAGTCCGGCGGCCAAAAGTCCGGCGGCGAAAATACCTAGATTGACACATGAAATAGGAAAGAATGTGAAGAATTTTTAGAGGTAGGTCAATGTGCTCAAATCCTATTTATTTATTTTTTTATTGTGTTTAATTAGTTTTAATTTTATTTATTAAATATTAATTTAATTAATTATTTTTAACTAATTTTAATTTTATTATTATATTTAATCCTATCTGTTTCATTTCAGGAAAAGTATGGCTTCTAGTATAGTACCAAATACGCGCTCTAAAACTCTAAAACTACTTGGAAGTAAAATTACTGAAATTATTGGATCCAAGCTACCATCAATCAGACAAGCTCTTGGTGTTTTTCTCTATCGCCACAATAAAAAAAAGCGAAACTAAACGAGATGCGTCAACATATGTGATTCAGAAAATTCTGCCATTCTGGGAGAAAACTAGAATACCGACCAAAGAAGTACAGCATTTCAAGGTAAAGATTGAGGAAGTGTTCGAAAATTAGAGGCTGCTGAAAAAGAACAATGGACGAACATCAACTACGGTACTTAGAAGTCTAATGAAGAGAAGTTTATTAATGCGCTCGATGATTTCTTCGACGTTGCACATGCGGACGCCTTAAAGAGGATTACTACCCCAAGGATCGTGAATTTCTGATAGCTCAACGAGAAAAGTAGCGACGCGACTGCATGACTGGGTTTGATGTCAGCCTGCACAAGAAAGAACAGAGAGCTGCTAAAAGAAAAATGGAAGAGGATCAAAGACGCACACGTGAAACTTCAAGGGTTAGTGCTTAGCTTTAAATAAAATCTAATGCTGTCATTTATTATTCACATTGTTCTATATATTTTACTGTATATACACATTATTCTATTCTTTCCTGTTCTGTTCTATATATACATTATTTTCATGGTTCTGTACATTTATTTACTACTGATTTTACTTCATAAAAATACAAAACTAATCTGGTCCTTCTTTTCCTTTACAGAAGGCAGCGGCTACTAAAGTAATGAAGGCTTCATCAAGCAGTGAATCAGATCCTGAAGTTAAACCCGAAGAGCCTGAGTGGACTGCTGAGCCAGGACCTAGCACAAGCGATCAGCTTCGTCAGCGTGGTCGAAAGATGGTCATTACCTCAACCTTATCTGCTGTTCTCGACCGTACCAAACTCTCTGACAGAAAGGCAACAATGGTAATGATTGAAACAGCTAAGAGTCTGGGCCATGATGTCACAGATTTGGTACTCAACCGGCAGACAATTCAGCGTTCTCGTCAACAACACCGAGAGACAATGTTTCATCTACTCAGAGAAACTTTTCAGGCGGAAGATCCTCTCGTAGTGCAGTGGGACGGAAAAATACTGCCTAATATTACTGGAAAAGAGTATTCTGATCGTCTGCTATTTCTCGTCTCAGGAGGCGGTATCTCTCAATTACTAACAGTGGCGAAACTATCTTCTGCAACTGGACAAGCTCAATCTACTGCAGTCTCTAATGCACTCAGAGAGTGGGGAATAGAAGAAAAGGTTCAAGGTATGAGTTTCGACACAACTAGCTCGAACACAGGAAGAATAAATGGTGCGTGTATTTTGATTGAGCAGAATCTCGGACGCAACCTTCTCTTCTTCGCCTGCCGTCACCATATTTACGAGCCTGTTCTGATGCTGGCAAGCATCTTCCTCGGAGCAATGCCAGCAAAAGGCACCCGTTTTATGACTCCAGGGTCCATGCACCATGCCCGTTGGATGTCAAAAGTCATCTACAGTCTGAAAGTATGGATGTTTTGTGACCAGTTCCACCTCTCTTCTCGCGAGGAGAAGGGTCTACGAGATATCTGCCTTTTTGCAGTACGTCTCTACATTAAAGCCTGGATCACTTGTCCCAGCGCACCCTGTGCTCCAGCAAATGATTTTCAGTTCCTCAAAGATTTGCTGGGTTACTCGTCAATACATCCAGGCACTTCATAAGTCGCCTCGGCCAAAATGTCCAACCATCTCTGGTACATTTCGGAAGAATTGGTTTCTCTGGCCTTTTTTGATGGATGACAAGACCTCGGCTTCGACAAAGATTCAGATGATTCACGAGCTGAATGCTAACAGTAGTATGGAGGACGATGAAACACCCCCCAGAAAAGTTCAAGTTGATCCGGAAACTTTCGGAGATAAGTCACTACAGGATTTCGTCACAAACAGATCCCGCACTCTATTCACAAAGTTTAATCTATCGGAACACTTTCTCAAAGAAGATCCAACAACCTGGAGCGAACTGGAGGAGTACAAACGTTGTGAATGACTGCAGAGAGGGCGGTTGCTCTCATTCAAGAATACAGCAGTCATCTTACGAAGGATGAAGGACAGTTACAGTTTCTTCTACAAGTTGTCAACGAACACCGCCGTCTCTTCCCAGATAGCTTGAAAAAAACTCTTTCTATGTCTGTAAAAGTTTCGTTTTTCATGTGGAACCAGTGTACTTACATCTTACACCCAGGGCCGGATTAAGGCCAACTGATGCCCTAAGCACAGCCCAACAATGGTTCCCCCTCGACCCTTCCATTGTCTAACTGACAAGACATTAAGACTCAATAAGTGCTGAATGTGAAATAATAGATCAAAAATTCAGTTTTCTTCCAGGCCATCCCCCAGGCCAGACCACACAACTATATTAAATATAACCTGTTTTTTAATTTTATTTATTAATTTTATTTTATTAAAACTCTGTGGTGCCCCCTTCCCTTGGTGCCCTAAGCACGTGCTTATTTTGCTTAATGGTTAATCCAGGCCTGCTTACACCAATTCAAACTACTTTGAAGGTTGCGATCCTAAAAATGTAAAAAAAATTTTTTTTGCCCGATATAAGGGCACACACACACACACACACACACACACACACACACACACATATATATATACGCATATGTATGTATGTATGTATGTATGTATTAGTGATGTGCCGATTCTAAAATGTAGCCGATGCCGACGCAGTTTCTTTGCCTATATTTAAGAAAAACAATTGAGGGGTCGCGCGTCTTAAGGTACCTAAGCGCCACCACAGGCGAAAACGTGTTTTTGATGGATATCACTAGTTTCACCCTTCCTCTATCGCGTGGTTTGGGTTATAATGACCTTACGACACTAGAAGTATGGTTGAAAACCTTATGAAGCGAACTACTTTTTTCACTTCTATCGCCAGCTGGGCTCTGCCGCCCAGATGTGATACGCGTCTTAAGGCGACGCTCGGTCTCTGGGTGGCGGGAACAGCAGGAGGAGCGCGAGCCAATGAAAACATGGCAGCCACGCCGCTCTGCTTTCTGATTGGCCACCCGCTCCACGCGCCGAGAGGGACACGACACAAACATCCCACCAGTACCTTAAGACTCGCGTTGCTGTTAGCAGGCGTCCTGTGTTCGTGCTCATATTGCTGAATATTGCGTGGATTATTCTATTCACCCGGCTTCTAACTATTATCAACGTGTGCAGCAATGTCTCACCGTGCTAGTGATAGTGAAGAAAAATCAATGGAATCATTCTGTGCCAGAAATCGCACCCAAAGTTCGGCATAATAAGAAAATCAAAAAATTAAAAAAATATATATAAAATATAAAATACGAAACTCTATTCCAAAAACTCATCAACATCTTCATTAGCATACTTAAAACTCTAATTTAGCCAAAAATGAACGTTCTAGCTCAATTAATAACAGAGATACTATTGCCAGAATATTGCTGAACTTTGGAGGCGATATCTGGCGAATTTTAATTTTGGCGCTTAGGTACCTTAAGACGCGGGACCCCTCAATTCCCTTCATCTTTCAATTTTGATATTTTTACATTTCAAATTTGTTTAAATGTTTTTCATTAGCTCACACCACAATATACAATACCAGAATTTGTTACTCATATAACGTAGCTAAAGCAATGGTAAATAGTTTTATTACTCAGAAAGTGATAAAATAATTTTGTTTTAGTTTCGTAAAGTGAATGCCACTATTTAAAGTAATTGGTTTTCCTTATGTCGAAGGTATTTTCTTTCTCGAACAATGTAAACAACAAAATTTTTCATTAAAATTTTAAGTCGCTGGTGGCCTATTTGAATAGAAAAAAAAGATACACAATTTGAGTTTATAAAATTTTTAAAATACAGGGTGTTTCTAAAGTAACCATCTATTTTGGTGAAATAGGGGGATTTTAAACAATTGTTATATTGGCATAATGGTATGTGCATTGTTATACAAAATTCATGTATTTATAATATTTCAATTGCTTTACACGATTTTTTGTTAATTATTTTATTTTATTTTCAGACCCATATCATTGATGATGAATGTGCAAGAACGGGTTTATGTAGTAACATGCAGGATAAAAGGCATGAAGTGCAATGAAATTAGAGAAAAGTTTGAGAGAAGGTTTCGTAAAACAGGCCCTAGAGACCAGGCTATTCGCGAATTAGAAACAAATTTATGAGGACTGGATCTGTGCATGACGAGCGTAGATCTGGACGGCGAAGAAGATCTCACGAAAGAATCGAATCTGTTCAAGAAGCATTCGAAGAGGATCCACAATTATCGATTCGGAGGGCATCCCACAGATTAGAAATTCCACAAACAACGGTTTACAGAATTCTACGTTATGATTTAAAGAAAAAGCCATACCACATTCAAGTGTTCCACAACTTACAAGAAGAAGATTATCCACGAAGAGCAACAATGTGTGCCGAGCTTACAAATATATATATATATTTCCATGTTTTAAAGGTGTTTCTTTTATAATTCATATTATTTCGCAAAATAGATGGTTACTTTAGAAACACCCTGTATAAGGTTGTAACATATATTCTGCTCGATTTTTTAGTTCATTCAGAACAAAAATTAAATGACTTATAAGGAAAAATTAATCAATACAATTCCCTTCTTTTTCTATAACCTCCTCCCACCTGTAGAAAAGTTTTTTTATGCCACATTCGAAGAAATCCCTTGGTTTAGAGTTAAAAAAGGCGATCATTTCGTTTTCGATAGCTTCCCTGGATTCCAACTTTTGTCCATCTAGGTGGTGTTGCAGACTTCTGAATAAATGGTAGTCTGAAGATGCGATGTCCGGAGAATAAGGTGGTTGAGGCCTTTTTTCCCACCAAATGCCTCCAATTGAGCAGTGGTGATTCGAGCAGTGTGAGGGCGCGCGTTATCCTAGTGGAAGAGAACACCTCTGCGATTAATAAATGCAAGACGTTTTTCTTGTACTGCCATCTTTAATCGTTGGAATTGCTGGCTGTAGACTTCAGCTGTGATTGTTTGGTTATGTGGCAGAAGCTCAAAATGAATAATTCCTTGCATATCTCACCAAACGCATAGCAAAATTTTCTTTGGCTGAGGTTCAGTCTTTGTTTCACGGCTAAGTCACTGATGTCGACGCTTAATATTGTTATAGAGGACCTATTTTTCATCCCCAGTGACGATCCGTTTCAAGAACGGTGCCTGCAGTTGCCGAGAATGCAGTGATGCGCAAATATCGATTCGATGTTGAAGATGCGTTTGTGACAAATCATGCGGAACCCATTTTCCAACCTTCACTACTTTCCCTAACAGCTTCAAATGACGATGAATGGTCATATGGCTAACGCCGAGTTGCAGGCCAAATTCTCTTACAGTTACCGTTGGGTTTTCCTCCACTGTTGCTTTCAGCAACTCTTCATCTAACCCATTTGGTCGTCTGTTCGTTGATAATCTTTCAGACTGAAGTCTCCATTTCTGAACTTCTCAAACCATCTCCTACACATCCATTCCCTCACAACATCATTTCTATAAACTCTTTGAATGTTTTTTGCGGATTCACTAGCGTTAGATCCTTTATGGAACTCATACAGCATCACTTGTCGAATATGCTCTTTCGTGGGCTCCATGTTTTTTTCAATTACTGTAACATCGTAGGGGTGGCGTTGTAACTGTATGAAAAACACCAGTAGTCCGGTAGCACAGACCCTGGTTTTACTGGAACCCTGCATTGCTTGTTATAAAGCAAATTTTTACATATTTTGAAAGTTTATACCACCCCATTCAAGAATCCATCGGGTGTACACCTGACCCCCGCTTGGCTTTTTCAATATGGCCGCCATTTTCCAAGATGGCCGGCGAAACTGAAAAATCCCATATCCTGGTCAATACTTGATGGATTTTGATGATCTTAGTGTCATTTCTAGGGGTTTTTAGGATGATGAGTCGATCTGGAGGGGTTCCAGATACTTTGGGAGTCGTTTTCATCCACATTCGTCAATACTCAAGATCATTGGAGGTCAAACGCCCCCCCGAAATAAGGAATATCCCATATCCCGGGCAGTCGTGGAGATATTTTGGTGATCTTACTGTCGTTTTTATGGTTTTGGGCGAGACTGAGTAGTTCTATAGGGTTTAAAATGAAATCAGGAATTAATTTCCCCATGGTAAGGTGAATTCCAATATGTCTAATTATTCCTCTTATTTTTTTCAGGTTGTTGAGATTATTGCTGATGGTGCTGCCCACCTGGTGGTTTGATGACGTCTTGGTTGTGCTGATTCCAAAATTGTTTTTTGACTGCTGAATATGGAGAATATACCAGGTGAGCACTATTTAGTTTTCATTTGCTGAGGATAAATTATTTCAATGCGATTTGGACTCTGAAGAATGGGTAAACAAAATTCTTATTTTTCAGGTTCTACAAAAGCTGCAGACGAATGTTTCTTCAAGGATTTCCTGCGTAGGTGTCCTGAAGGTCAGAAAGGTCTTTCAAATTGTGGAAAGATTCAGAAAATCATAGAGACCAGCGACATCAGAGGGCAGCCAGATGTTCGAGCGAGACTAGAGCCTCTCTTGGAAGATGGAGCAAAAATCCTTTGTTGTCACAAGAACTGTGTTTCCACTTATGTGTCCAAGCGGAATTTATCAGCATTCATGAAAAAGCAAAATTGTAGATTAAACTGTCACAACCTTGCAGCTATGTTAACACAGCCAAGATCACTTGAAAACGACAGTGCGAAGGTCATTCCTAGACTATCAAAACAAGAAATGTCAGTTCCAATAAATTGTGAGCTGGAAGTTGTGCCATACACTGGTCCGAAAAAACCTATGCCCATGGAGGCAACCTCCTTATTTGAGCCTTCTGAGAAGCTTACAAGAGCAGCCAAAGTGTCACTTCACCGTGCAGAAGAGCTAGATCTGGAGTTCTTCAGACGGATACTGTTTGTCGCTGGCACCCCTGAGTACAACGGCCTCAACACCCGCCATTGTAGAGAGGCGGGAATGATGCCAGCTATGAAGTCGGCCATCAAGTATATGCCACTCATTAATATGAAGCCAGCGGACCACAACACTCTCAACATTGCAATCAACAATGGCATTAAAGTGACGAGGGAGTCCAACCAAAGTGTTTTGGTCATCACAGCAGATCAACAGATCTACAAGGTTATAGTGGACATCCTGTTCCATACACGAAGTCTTCTGACTGATGTGGTTGCCATCCTTGGTGGAATGCACTTGGTGATGGACTTCATAGGTGCGATTGGCAGTCTAGCAGCGGGAAGTGGCCTGAAAGAAGTTCTCTGTGGTACATTCGGATCAGTGGATAAAATGTCAGAAGGAAAAAAGTACCCTCAAAATGCCCGTGCACTTCGCATGCTGACTGAAGAAGCTCTCAGACCTGTATTCTTTAAGTATAGTGATCGTATCAATATCATGGCTGACTTGATGCAAGTCCTTGAAGAACTGGCCTCTGCTAGCAGAACAACTCGTATGTGGGTTGACATCATCATCAAGCCAACTTTTTTCACTATGAAATACACGCGCAGTACACATGAAGGTGATTATGCTCTGGCCATTCAAACAGCTGAAAATATGTTGCCATATTTCTTCGCTGCTGGGCATCACAACTACAGTAGATATGGCCTCTTCTTCGTTCGATCTATGACGTGGTTACCTGAAGAAGTCTTAGATGCATTTATGAGAGGAGAGGGTTCTATGCATCACATGGATGAACTCTGGAATGGGGTGCCAACCGACCAGTTCCTGGAGAGTACCTGGATGCGTCGTGGGAAGGGCCCTAGTGGTGTAATTGGTAACACCCAAAATCCACAAGTGATGGCCACGTGGGTATACAGCCTCAATGCTCGTGTGAGTCTGACTGCTGACCTCCTAAATATGAGTGAGCACTTAGAAACATTCCATCTGTACCACAAAAAGAAGGCAGGAGGTCGCATCAAACATGATGGAGAAGATCGCCAATCACTTCATGATTCCCTTTCTAAGTGCATGAACCCAACTTATACAATATTCAGACAGGGCAGCTTGCATCTCCAGATGCCAATGCCGATAGAGCTGTTAGTATTGGAAAGACGCAACTGGCACAGTACGAGTCATCATGGCCACAAGGCTTTTATGGCACCATTTCCAAACATGTCATCACCTTTGCAAGTTAAACGAAACATATCAAGGTGGGTGCCCACTTGGTTATGGACCAAGAAGCGATTTATGCACGCGTCATCGGTTTGCTGATGAGCCAACGCGAACTTAACTTGTCACTCATGTATTCTCAACAGAGCTTGCGGCCATACCGACTTCCATTGTGCGAGGCAGGAGTCGAGCAGCATTGAGGCTCTCATCATCTCATGAAGAGGATGACGTGATAATAACAAAACACGCTATCGCACAAGCTGAGAAAGATTCTGATGCCCGCATCTCCATCATTTGTGATGACACATACTTGTTTGCCATGCTGACTCACTTCTATGAATTTAAGAAACTAGGCTGTCTCACGATTATGGAGTCTCCAGTGCGTGGCAGAAAATCAGTGGACATCCGAGCAACTGTAACCCAACACAAAGACATCATCCCACAAATCCTCAAACTACACGCTTTGAGTGGTTGTGACAAGTTGCAGCAATACATGGCATCGGCAAAGCCACTGCCATTGCCACAGCCAAGAAAGGTCGGAAGCTAGACAAGCTGGGGTCCCTTGATGCATGCTTTGACTATATCGAGAAAGAGACAACAGCGTTCATTATTGCCTGCTATGGGGACAAGAAATCCTCATCTCTTACTGAGTGTCGTCAGCGAGTATGGGCTCAGAAGACAGGGAAGTCGGGAACTGCTGCACCCAAACTATGTTCTCTGCCACCAACAACTGAAGCTTTCCATCAAAATGTGCTCAGAGCCCACTACACTGTGGCGAACTGGTTCGATGCACTAAAGTGTGACCTACCACCACTTGATCCTATGCATTATGGATGGGAGAGAGACGAAACAAACAGAGTTCTTATCCCAAAAACAGTTGGTGAAGGAGTGTGCTTAGTGCCAGATGAAGTTCTGAAGCTAATCAGATGTGGGTGTGAGTCACAATCAGCATGCAGGGGGAGTCGCTGCGGCTGCATGGGACGCGGAATCCCTTGCACAATGTTCTGTGCATGTGGCAGCGGCTTGGATTGCAACAATCCATTGACCCAAAACGCAAACGAAGAGCAGACTGATGATCCTGACGATCCTGACACAACCATCTCTTTTGATATTTGCCCCCAATAAATGGTTACCTAATGTGAATAACTGCATCAAAGTTGTCAATGCCAATCCCCCCAGCTAGGTGTGAGCTTTGTTTTGCTTACGAGGTCATATTTTGTAGCTTTGCAACCTTCCATAGAATGCATGTGCACTGCACTTCAGCATAAATTGTGGTTTACATCCGAATATCCATATCCATATAATGTGGGTTATGTCAGTTAAGCATTATGATCATCAGTCATTACAATTCCTAAATATATCTTTTGCTTTAGAATTACTCTGAATTTCCTGTCCATTTGGGGTTAGTATTTCATGGATTTTAGGTCCTCCCTTTTTCCGTACTGTAACAGTTGAAATTTCTCAGTGTTAAACTTCACATTGTCTTCCGTCCACTTGTAGATTCTGTTCATGTCTCTTTGTAGAGATCCTATATCCTCTGGGTTTCTTATTTTTCTACTGATCTTTGTGTCATCGGCAAAGGACGTTACTATGCTGTCTCTGGTAACGTCCTCATTTATGTCAGTTATCATGATTATGAAGAGTAGTGGAGCTAATACTGTTCCTTGTGGTACTGAGCTGAGGACCCCTGATTCTGATGAAGATATTTTTTGAACTGTAACGACTTGCGCCGCTCACTAAGGAAATTATATATCCATTTTCCTACTTTTCCTGTTATTCCCATATATTTCAGTATGTGTATTATGTTTCCATTGTCACACTTGTCGAACGCTTTGGCAAAGTCTGTGTATATTACATCATAGTTTTCATTACTTTCCAGAGCATTAATAATGTTGTTGTAGTGTTCCATTAGTTGTGATGGGCATGATCTGCCTAACCGAAATCCATGTTGGTTATCATTGAATTTTTTCTGAGTTTCCAAAAAATTATAGATTTTCTGTCTCACTATTCTTTCAAATATTTTAGTGAGATGAGATGCAAGCGACACTGGCCTATCGTTTTTGGCCTCGGATCGATGTCCTCCTTTATATATTAGGACTATGTTCGCGCTCTTCAGGATGCCCGGTATTTCTCTCGTGTCCTGTGATCGTCTCCATATCCAATATAGGTGCTCACCAGTAGTATGGGTGCAAAATGGGAGAGTGCAATGCAATTGCATAGTGCATAAGGTTATGCAAAAAGGGGAGGGAAGGAGATGGGGAATGTTGCAAGCTGTTATGCAACAAGGGGAGGGGTGTCGCAAGTTGTTATGCAACAAGGGGAGGGAGAATGTTGCAAGATGGTATGCAACGAAGGGGGAGGGGAATGTTGCAAGAGAAACAAGGGGTTATGTAACTTGGAGGTGGAGTTATCCCCCAAGAGAAAGAGAGAGGAGAAGGAGAGAGAGAGAGAGAGGAGGAGAGGTTTTCGCCTGGCAGGAGCCAAACGCATATTAAGACAAGCCGAGCGGCCGGTCTTATAGGGCCCCTAATCAGCCAGCTGGCTTAATCAGCCAGTTGGCTTATCTGGCTGAGTTGCTAGATTGCGCTATTTATTTAATTAAAGCATATATTCCTCCTTAATCCGCCAGTTGGCTAGAAGTCTTCTTAGAAGACATAAATGGCCTGTATATATTAATAATCTTCGAACGAATTAAAAGCGCACACAAACGCACATACACTCACCGACTGTACGCCCATAAAGCCCCTATTATCACACACACACACACACATATATATTAGGGTGGTCCAAATTTAGGATGAAAATTTGAAATTTGTCTGAACCTAGCGAGCACATGGTGTTCTCGTTGCACTTCATGTACAATAGCTTTCTGTAAAATCTGAAGAAAATTAGATGATGTTTAGGGGTCCCGCAAAACGTTTAGTTATTTTAGTCTCGTAAAATTCTAGCAAAACCGCCAATTTCTTTTAATTCTTTGAAAATTATTCGTTGTAGCCTATATCTTTCTATAGTTACGCTTATGAGACCTAATTTCTGTTTTTTAGTGTCCACAGGTAGTGTTTTTGATTGGATAATGGATATGGTGACACGAAGTGGGCCAGCCTTTTGGCTTGTTGGCCACCCAGACCCAGATATCACCGGTGCTCGATTGCCTTCCAGAGGCCAAGTGCTTAGGAAATATTACTTCCATCACTCTGTCATGAAGCAAACGAAAGCAGATGCTGCAAAAGCATCTATTCAAGCAGTGCTAGAGATATGGGAAAAGGCTAGAATTCCAACATCAACCCTGGCTTACAGCAAAGCCAAACTTTTGAAAATGATTGATGAGTACGACAAGCTCAAGAAAAACCGCAATCGAGACTCCGAGACCTGTCGTACTCAAGAGGCAATGTTCCGGGACCAGCTCGAGGATCTCTTTGATGTGGCTCACAAAGATGCGATGATTATCATGTCAAATGAAGAGGATAAGGCCTTCCTGGTGAGCAAAATGGAAAATCGAACATCATCCTCCATGACCGGGATCGATGTTATTCACACCAAAGTCAGCGCGGAAAAGAGGAAACGAAAGGAGGTGATTAAGCAACAGAAGGAGAGAAGTGAAAATGAGAAGGCGTTCTTTGAAGTCTCTGATTCCTCGCAGACGGCATTGCCTTCCTCCTCAGAAACAGATACAGAAGAGAATGACGCCGAGTTCACGCTCAAAGATGGCAGGTCACTGCAACGAAGGAAGGAGAATCGACGTGTTCTGCTCAGCCCAAAAGTGACTGCAGCCATGGATCGGTTCAACATCTCCGACAGGGCTGCCATGGGCCTTTCGGGAGCCCTGGCAAAGGCATCGGGGCAGAACCTGAAGAAGATGACGCTCTCACGAAGTTCAATTCGACGACACAGGATGCCCAATAGGGAAGCATTCGCAAAGACAAATAAGAACCTGAACCTCCCTCCCAAAACCCCACTCCTCCCTCCTCCACTGGGATTCGAAGCTGCTTCCTGATGTGTCCAAGTCCGAGAAGGTTGACAGGATTGCCATCCTAGTCACAGCAGGCAACCAAGAGATCCTTCTCGGGGTCCCCAAGATTGACAACAGCACAGGTGTTGCATCACTGCTCTTCAGGAGTGGAACCTCATGGATCATGTGCGAGGCTTGGTGCTCGACACCACGGCCTCAAACACTGGTCTGTCCGAGGGAGCTTGCACGAAGATACAGGCTGCCATCAATCGGGAGATTATTTGGATCGCTTGCCGTCACCATATCCTTGAAGTTGTTCTCTCTGATGTCTTCGAGAAGGAGTACGGACCATCCAGTGGCCCCAATATCTCCTTGTTCATGCGGTTCCAAGAGCAGTGGAGATTCATTGATGGAACCCGCTGGAAGCCAGCAACGCACGATGAGAATATCGTGGAAGAATTCTCTGGTCCCCTGGCAGGATTCAAAGAAAGGGCGCTGAAGGGCCTGAAGGTGGCAATCGAGACAAGGCTCACCTCAGGGACGATTACAAGGAACTCCTTGTCCTGTCATACACCTTCTTGGGGGAAATTCCAGTGGGAGGTATGAAGATTAGGGCACCTGGGACCTTCCACCAAGCCAGATGGATGGCAAAGGCCATTTATGCTCTTAAGATCTTCCTCTTCAGAGAGCAGTTCACCCTCACTGCTCACGAAATGTGTGCGGTGCGGAATATCAGCCTCTTCATTTCTTTGTTTTACACCAGGTACTGGCATCAAGCAACGATCGCATCATATGCCCCCAAAAATGACTTGGATTTCATGAAGGATCTTGAGAGCGGAATTCCCAATCGTCAGCTGGCGAACACTGCCCTCACAGCCTCCAAACGCCACCTGTCGATGTGTCCGAGGAATTGATCGGTCTTGCATTCTTTGATGACCGGATTGGAGAAGTGGAGAAAGTTGCAATGGTGGAAAATCTCAAGAAGAGAGAGCGGAAGGGACTGAAGAGAATTAATGGCGAGAGATTCTCTCCTCAAACACCGCTTCCTGACTTCGTGACTGCCAAGACCAAGAACATCTTTGACCTCATTCTCCCGAATGGTCGTCAGGAGTCGGAGTCCTTCCTCGCCAAGCCACCTTCTTCTTGGGACAAAGATGAAACCTACCAACAACTCATGGCCTCCGTCGCTTCACTGAAGGTTGTGAACGACAGCGCCGAAAGAGGTATTGCTCTGATCACACAATTCAACTCATCCATCACCAAGGATGAGACCCAGAAGCAGTACCTCCTGAAAGTTGTAGCTCAGCACAGGAAGGATATGCCCTCCATGTCAAAAGCTGTCTTCCTGAAATAAATTTAGAATCTACAATGATGCCTTTCAATTTTTTATGATGACCGGGAAGTTTAAGTTTTGCGGGACCCTTCCATATTGAGATAAGAAACTGAAATTTTGCCTGATCATATGTTGGGGGTAAAGGTATTAGGGCGATATGTGTCTAAATTAAAATTCCAAATGTAGGCGTGTCTATGTTTACGACTTCAAAAAGTAAATCGTTTGTCAGGTACGACTTTTCAAGACTCTTGTTTAATCCCGTCACAATGTCCATGGCTGTATCATAATGCCAGATTCCTAGCGATACATTTGTGCTATAGTACCGTTCCTTACCTAACAGGACTGAACGCATAGTATTGTCTAAGGTTATGCCTAATTTTTCGCACTCATCGATTCTTCGAAGGATCAGAAATATGATTTGCTCATTTTCAAGAGTTAAAAATTTGGAGACTAACTGGAGTTCACATAAGCCCACCTAATACGAATCACGCTCCAATTCAATGGGTCCGTGGAGTTCTGTCACAAAGTTGGCGAAGGTGTTGTTAGGATGTATAGAGAGAGAAGAAGAGGAAGGGAATGTGAGATAGAAGTGGTTAGGCGCCATGTTGCATACTAATTAATCTTCATTATTGCAGCAGCTTTTATATAGGTGTTGAAGTTTTCTGGGTAACCCAGCCGTTTCACCAGGTACATTTTTCTCTTTCCTGAACTTTTGCTGCCTAAAATTGTTTCAATTTTAAACACACTTTTTCCTAAATTAAATGTCACTTTCTGCAACTCCTCCAGCGATCTCTTCCCCATTCAAATCTTCAAAGTAATACATCATTATCTCACCTTTAGGTCTCATTGCACGAACTTTAAAAATCTCACGTGTCCATCCATGCTCAAATCCTTTCGCGAATTTATTTCCCGAACGTGATAGCCTTACGTAATCATTAATTTTGAAATGTGTAGAGTGGTGGCGGTGCTCCATCTCTTCTCACCTCTGGCAGCGCACCTCTTTCTAAAACTTCGTTAGGCGTTGTGCCAATCGTACGGTTGTGTGAACGGTTGTATGATGAAGCCAATGACCCGAGAACGTTTATATATCTGTATGTGTTTTTATGTGTAAAATAGCGATGCGTGCGCTCCTTTATGGTACGTTGAACTTTTTCAGCTAAAGAGGCCTTATGTATAGAACTGCTAGTGCAGTAACTGATATTAAACTCTGTCAGCATGTTCTGAAAAGCGTGACCTATAAATTCTTTCCCCATATCCGTATAAAAATAGCCAGGAACCCTTTCTTCTTTTAACATCAACGTTTTGGTTGCTTTAGCAACTGTTTCAGGCAATTTATTTTTCAGGGAATGAGCCACAGATATCTAGAGAATACATCTATTATGAATAGGATGTAGCGGTATCCGTCATTACACTGAATATCTTTGCATGTCTGTTAAATCCGCTTGCCAAATAGAGTCAATCGAATCCGCGGTTGTCTTGGCCGTTTTAAACCTTTTTCTCACCGGTTTATGAAGTGTATAAGCATCCTGTTCCCGCAAAAACCGCTCAACATCTTTTTTCCTACACCGTAAACACCTCTGTACAGTCTATTAACGCCACCATAGGAGGCGGGGTTAGAAATGTCATAATAGCGTTTACTTAATATGTTAGCCATTTGCGTATTTTAGAGACACGTGGATAAGGTTGGCCGTTTGTTCTCTTCTTTCTCCTCTTCAGAGACGCTGCTGCTGGGGGATGGCGTACTCAGTTGTGACACATGCGAGACTTGATCCAGGTCTTTTAACCTATTCAGATTACCTATCAATGTTTTGGGGACATTTATTTGTTGTAGTCTTGCTTTAATATGCTTCCATCCTGTTGGTGAGGGTCTGTCCCACTTTCTCACCAGATCATGAACAATATCAACGATATTGGATCCTTGTACCCTTGTTCCTTCAACAATGACCTCGCCTGTATCGGCCCACTGTATGATGGGGTCCTCACTCAATAGATTATAAAGACTTAAGCCTTTATTCCTCAATGTATGTGGGAGGCTGTTTTTTAGCACATGTTCGATGTGTTGTGTTCCGTTGTTCTTTGGTTGGTCATCTCTAACGTCGGGCCAGGTCCTGTGTCGCCATGCTCAGCACTACTCGCGCTGTGCCTAATAACCACGGGGAGCTCTGTAGGATTTATAATCTTCGTACTCATGAAGAAATTTCTGCAAAGCCTCTTGGTACAAGATCCTTTTCTCATCAGGTGACTTTTCACTGTTTAATAGGGCTAGCAACTCGCTTTCCATTCTTTTAAGCCTACTTTTACGGGGTTCTAGAGCCGTGTCTGGAATCTTTGAACTTTGCAATGAAGCATACACCTCGTGCGGAATCACAACCACCTTCTTCATTATATTAATCTAGTCAGTAAAGGACCCAAAACTGAAAATAAGATGGGTAGGAATGATCCTCCTCTTTGTACAATAATTCGCTTTTTCTTACCCACAGTTTGACTTTTATGAGCGAGCGCTCGTATTATGTTCTTGTAACGACGTAAGCGAGCCTTCTGAGAGGGTTTCATTGGCACATTACATTTTATAACATTAAGACAGATTTCACAGATGCATTTTAAAAAGTCAGAGTCGATATTTTTAACAAACATCTGTTGCAGTGCCCGGGGCAATCGTTGATAGATTTTTATTAATTCACGATATTTCTTCAGCCTATTTGTCATTCTGGAATATACACCGTTTCAGGTTCGCTTGGGAATATATTCGTTCTTAGAAGCACCCTAAACGTGTTTCGCGGGTGAAGGTCACAAAGCAAATATCCATAACGCTGGTTTGGCTCTTTATAAACCTCCAAAAACTCCTTACGCTGATTCGGGAACATTTGATTGGCTAATACCCCAATTTGTGACACATCTCTACGTTGTGCGAATAAGACTAGATATTGTGTATTTAGCGACACATCGCGCATGTATCTATTTTTGAAAAATAGATTCTGGTTGATGAAGAATACGCTTATGTTAAGATGGTGGGAGAACACTGTAAATGTCTCGGCAAACGTTTTATCCATTTCCAACATGAGATCGTCAATTACAATAACTGTATGCTCATTACCTTTTAACGAATTAACGTCATAGACCCCTTGTGGAACAAAATTTCATCTTGGTACTCGTTGAACACTGACTGATACGTCGAATAGCACCATATTACTTTATGCACAAATTTTGAGAACATCTCCCCTTATCTTTAATGATTTTAAGCATAAATACAGTTTTTCCACATCCTGTAGGGCCAGATATAATACATGTGGGGCTTGTGAACCTGAATTTTTCTACAGATTCCATCTCTAACACGTCACACCCTAAGTGGGTCATTTACAAAATATTACAAATTTTGAGTGCTGTTCCTTATATTTTGTTTTCTTCTTCCACAGAACCGTGAATGACGACGATGTACAGCACCCCATCATCGATATCACAGACGAACCCGTGACCGTGCAGCTACAGAACCCTTCCCCGCTGACGAGCCCTCACCAGCGACACCTGTAGCATGCGACAGTTCAAAGCGGAAGCATGATGAAGAACCCTCCACGTCAGGTATAAAGCGTGCCAGGATTGCTCCGGTTGTTAGACCCCAGTAATAGATCCCCAACCCTCAACGTCTTACGACACAACCCCCACAATAGTACCTTCCTCAAATATGCCCCATTGTTCAGATCCGGGTACTTCCTCCACACAGCTTCTCATACTGTGGAGGATGGTATAACATTCGAGTTGGTGCGCACCGCTACCCCCACCCCTGCCCTGACTAGAAATCGGTACGTGGTCAGGGTTGGCCCTGGATCCCTGTATACCAACGGACTGCGGCGCGTAGTTGAACGTATTGTGGAGTTTGCCCTTCAGAACCGCGACGAACGTGAAGTCCGGACGAGGTTATCCTTCAGGTTCGGGTCAGATGAGGGGGACGATTTTTGGGTGGTAATACCGTTCAGACGTTTGGCGGCTGTAGATATAGTATATCTTGGGCGTATAATGCAAGCCTCTCAAAGTGGTACATCCTTCAATATGGACAACTTCATGGTAGATATTGACAGAGTATTCCGGGTTGCGGGTCATAGTGCCACACCTTATACTCTTAATTTCAATTCTCCGGTTATTTACAGAAAGCATTTAAACGTCGATCGTGGTTGTGGTTTTATAGCAATAATTTTAGCTCATATGTTCACTGTGCTAAATACTTGGACGCAAAAATTTGGTTGCCCACGGTTGTGCAGCGTGCCCGTAAACTGGCTTCAGATTGTAAGCTTGAGTTTGAGTGTAATATGGGTCCTGAAGAACTGAGAAGGGCCGAGCAGGAAATGAATGCACGTATAGTCGTATTTGGAATGGATGATCGTCGTAGGACTGTGTATGTTTTTAAAAGCAGCGTGAGAGATCGTACAAGACCTCTACTTATTTTAGGATTGTCAGGAACATCGTATCTCCCCATCCGTAACATAAGGGTCTCTACGCCAGTTATGATAAAAGTCGAAAATATGGAAGGCATCATGATTTGTGTAAGGGTTGTCTCGAGTTTGCTGATGATATGGTGAAACATTGTAAGGATTGCTACATGGTATGTGAGCAGTGTAAAAGCCCCAAATGTGAAAGTCAGGTAGTTGAAATCGAGAAGAGGGAATGTAATGTGTAGACGTACATTTTTCAATAATAAATGCTTTGAGCTCCATAAATCAAATGGCACTTGCAGGAAAATGAGGATTTGTAAGTGCGGTATGTTTCACATGATGGATAATTGGGGGAATTTCAAACATAAATGCGATGAAATTCACTGTTCTACATGTCATGAAAAATATAAGGCGGATGGAGTGAAGCATGTATGTTATATGAAAGATGCTAAACCTAAAAATAGCCCTTGTATAACCGTGTACTACGATATAGAAACTTACACGAACGCTGAAACCAAAGAGGTTTTCCACATTTACTCGTAAGTCAGACTATCTGTGATGAGTGCATGGAGTCGAGTGTGATGAGTGCACAAATGTGGAAAACGGACAAACGTATTTAAAACGAATGCACGACAGCCCTGTGAAACTCTTTGTGTCCTATATTGTCAAATTAGTGGACAAGTTAAAAAAAATGACTGTGTATATTCTTGCCCATAACGAGGCGAAATTTGACACACAGTTCCTTTATAAAGAGCTGCTTGAGCACGAGTCGTCTGCGATATTTACAGGTGATCCCTTGAAAAGAGGCAACAAACTAATACAGATGCAGATAAGAGGTAATGTACAGTTTAAAGACACCCTGCTGTTCACACCTTGTAAATTAGCAAAGCTGCCCAAGGTCATGGTCGTAGCCGCTGAAGTTTCAATAGGATATTTCCCTTACACATTCCTCACTAACGAGACTTTAAATTATGTAGGACTACCTCCACCGAAACATTACTTTAACTACACCAACATGAGTGATAGTGAGCATGAAGATTTTGACCGCTTTGAAGCCTTTAGGAGGATGTACCTAACCCGTTTCAAATGCGATCCGCTGCAAGTCGCGACCACGATCGCCTCATTATGTTTTACGGTGTTCAAGAATAACTTCATGCCTAAAGAAACCTTAGCCGTTATTCACAGAAACAATCCCCGCAGTTATGGGTACAAGGCTATTTACTGGCTCATACACCTACAGCAGCAGACCGGGGTATGCATAAAGCATCCCCGCAACACGGGTGAAATACCCATTAAGGTTAATGGTCGTGTTTTTTGGGTTGACGGCCTAAGCGAGGATCCAACCACTGGTGAGAAGACTGTGTATTCCTTTAACGGCTGCTGGTGGCAAGGATGCCCACGCGCTGAATGTGCCGTCACATGGGACCTTTATGGAAGATCCCCCGCCGACAGCCTCGCATGGACCAGCATCCGCGATCAACTTATAGGCTCCCAGTTCGCTCACAGAATCTTGTGGGAGCATGAGTATGATGCAAAGATGGAAACAGATGGACAGTACCTTGAAGAAACAAGGACCATCAAACGTTCAATGGTGTTGAACCCCCTCAAATGCGGTGACAGCTTGTTTGGAGGGCGCACAAACCCATTCAAACTATACTTTGCCTACGGAGGGCGTGAAACTCCACTACTACGACTTCTGCTCTTTACACCCCTACGTGATGAAAAACAATCCGTACCCCGTAGGTGCACCTGAAAAAATGGTGGATCCCACCATACCAACCATCGAGGAGTTTTCTGCTAACTTGAATGAGCGCTACTTTGGACTCTCTTTCGTAGACGTGCTCCCCTACTCGCGATTTATGGATGCCGATCTTACCCATCGTTATAGATCACAAGCTCATGTTTCCCCTGTGCGTGAAGTGCGCAGAAGACAACAACGGTGATTGTGACCATACAACCCACCAGCGTAAGATCAGAGGTGTATATAAGGGGTTCCAAAAAACCTTAGCATCCCCTTCCCATTTGCAGCTTACATGTTTACTTATATCGAAATAGTTTTTAGTGATTATAAAAATATATAAAATTCTTTATTTATTGCAGGTATTAAAATTACTCTAGCTGATAAAGTGGTAATATAATGGCTTCTCAATTAATTGGCGATTCGGAGAGGCAACGTGTGATAGATCGCATACGAGCAATAACATTTCGGGAAGCTACCTTTATAACACGTTCATGGGTTGCCAAAAAGTTGCGAAGAAGTGAGGACTTCGTCAAAAGAAATTGGAATAAAACTTTGGATGAATGTGAAATGGATACAACCAAATCTGGGCGCCCAAATTTGCCACTCTCTCAGGAAACAAAGGACATCATTGAAAGCGGTACGCGTAAGCGGAAAAACAGCTGTGCTAAACTTTCTAGAGAGGTCGAAGTGTTGAGAGGAAAGATCGTTAGTGGTGAGATCATTCGACTGTACCGTCATAGGCAAGGTTTAAAGCCTTGGCATGAACTTCCAAAGCCAAGAAAAACTCAACTTAACATCGATGACAGAATGTGGTTTGCCCATTATCTTGAATATTGGGATGTGGATGATTTCATGCATCTAGCTGTCTCCGATGAATTTTTTGTTTACATAACACGTCGGCCTAACTACCAAAATGATCGAGTGTGGGCCATAACACCAGATGAAATCGATGACAATGAACATTATCGCGAATTATTAAAAAGTCCAGAGTGTGTTGGTGTGTTTGTTTTGTTTACTGCAAAGAAGCTCATGTGGGTGCTGAAGCCAAATGGTCAGAGTTGGGATGGACAGTATTTTCGTGATATTATTTTATCCCAGCATGTCATTCCTTTTCTAAGAAACCTAAACAATGTTATGGATGTCGATCAGGTCACACTTCTGCACGATAAGGCCCCCTGCTTTAAGGCATTAGCCACTCAACAGTTGTTGCGGAACCATGACATCGATTTCTTTGGAAATGAAGAATGGCTAGGAAATTCTCCTGACCTGAACGTCTGTGAACACATTGGATCAGTTATAAAGGACAAGGTTGAATGTCTCTTGTTTCAAGAACCTGCAGCAAATCTATTTTCGAAGGATACATTGATGCAACACATTAAAACTGTTTTAGCAAATTTGCGTAACGATCAAGATCTATTCACGTCACTTTTGGCAAGCTACCCAAAGCGAATTCAGGCTGTCTAAGGTTTATTGGAGCCCCGTACAAGCCCTGAGCTGGCCCTAGCAGTTCGCCATGGGTATAGAATAATAAAAATACATGAGGTGTTGAGGTTTCTGAAGCTACCCAATCTTTTCACACCATATATAAACGCTTTTTTTGGAAGATAAGATTGAGGCGTCAGGATATCTGTGAGGGGTTGATACCGAAGATGAAAAAACGGCTTATATCTAGCGTTACCGTGCCCTTGAAGGTATACTGCTTGACCGATCCCAAATTGTTAAGATTCCTGGAAAGCGCTTTAATGCAAAGTTGTGTCTAAACAGTCTTTGGGGAAAGTTTGCAAAGAATAACGGCAAAGTGAACGTCCATTTGGCACAAAGTTATAGTGAAGTCTGGGATTATGCCAACGCTCCCGATAAAGAGGTTATGGAGATCGTGAATGTACTGTAGTAATACTTACATAATAAAGTACAACATCACCGAACTTGCCACAGATACCTCACGGGTTCCAAACATACCTGTAGCCAATTTCACAACGTCCTACGCCTGCATCAAACTTTGGGGACTATTGCACTCTTTTGGACAGAGGGTGTTGTACGCTGACACAGATAGCGTGATATTCACTGCGAGGGAAGGTGAATACATGCCCGCTATTGGGGAGTTCCTCGGAGAGTTAACTGACGAGATGAAGGATGAGTATGGTGATGGTGCATACGCAGACTCGTTTGTGTCAACAGGGTCATAAACCTATGGGGTACGGGTGAGGGTAGGTGATGATAAAGTATATCGTGAAGGCTAATGGTATCACGCTTAACCATACGAACCGTCGAGTCGTTAACTTTGACTCGTTGAAGGAACTAGTGTGCTTGGAAGCTGAGGGTGACCAGCTACCCCAACTGACTGTGGGGACGCACAATATTCGGGCGCAAAAACTGGGGTGTGTGAAGGAACTTAAGGGCACGAATTTATGCCGTAAAACCTATAGGAAACGTTACCAGGTTCCTGGTACCTATGATACCATGCCCTTTGGCTACCTTAATCCTTGATTGTATTATATATATTTGTATTGATATGTTTATTTATCACGTATATTTGTTTCAACTAAGGTTTCATTTTCTCCTTTGCGTGCGTGCGTGTGTTTGTGCAGTAAAAAGCTAAGCCCCGCCCACTGTAAGATCGGCAACGTGAGTCCTGCCAGTACCTGAGCATATCTCTATCCCTGCGTGCTCAGTTGACTTCTGCATACCCTTGAGTTCAGACGTGTATTCTCCCGTGTAGAAGAAAGATAGTAATGGCTACCTTTAATATTGCGTGTTCAACATTTATGAAGTGGTATTCGACAAAGTGCCAAGATGTGGTGGATACTGAAAAACTCCCTATTCCACCCTCCTTTGATACTTTTAAGGCTACATTGAGCCGTGCGATGGACCAAGATGTTCAAATACTTTACGGGTATTCTGGCGAGGGCATTGTAGGATTTCGTAGTACAAACGATGCATTTAAGTATGTTGTAGACCTAACCTTTATAAAGGCTCACATATACCGCGAAGTAGAAGAAGCAACACGTTCAGAAGATAAGGAACGGTTATGGATAGTGAGTCTTGTTGATGAGTGGTGTGACAAGCGATATTATGTAATGTTACATTATACCGACTACTCGTACCCTACGGTTGAGAATGTAAATCTTGTCATCATGGAGAATCTTAAGTATTTTTACCACTATATTAATATATATCATGACGAGGTTTGTAGTGAGGTTGTGGCTAATGGGCTGTGTGAGTTTTTAACAGACATTAGAGATGAGTACCGCTTGTTAAATAAAAAGGATAAATATAGGCATATGTTTCTCTCAAATAGTGCACCAGATTGTGAAGATGTTTAGTTTGTGGAAATGAACGTCTGGTGAGTGATAAAACATTGAAACCGGTATTGCTTCATGTAGCGGCAAATTCTCTTTGTCGAAGGGCACAAGTGTTCGAAGAAGTCTGTACACCCTTCATCGGTGTGACTCGCTCCCCCCAGCGAGCAGCCCACCCGTGTACCTCACGAAGCACACGAGTTCGAACAAACCCGTACACGTTTCATCAGCGTGACTCACTCCTCCCGTCGAGCCGATCCGTCCACCTGTGGCTCATAGCCATCTCAGAGCTTGAACCGAGTGGACGTGCGAATAAGATGGAACTTCCTTTGAGAAGCATTCTCAACGCCTCGTACGATGTCTACTTGACGAAGTCATTGCGCGTGTTCAGGCGTGAAACCGGCACCATTAACTCTGTACTTGAAACCATTTGCAGGCAAGCAAACTCTGGTAAACGTAATGTTATTTATTTAATTGTTGAGGAGATGAATAGAGTCTTCGTGATAGTTGAGAAGTGGGAAGAGGACCGTTATAAAATACCTGCAGGTATAGGTACAAGAAGAGAGCAGATTAGTGACGCTCCCTCATATGCCGTTGTTTGCACGTTGTGTATAAATAACGAACAGCCATGCACTGATATACGACTGATGTGGAAGAATGCATCTGATAATAACGTTCTTGTCCCTACGCGAAACCGATTCATCCCCGACAGAATGTTTGAAATCGTCGGATTCCGCAAGCTGAAGCCTATATTAGACGCTCGTGTTACGGATATGATTTATTTTGATACGGTTCTTGAATACGTATACACCGCTCTGCTCGTCGGATTTATCGAATGTAGGAATGAAGAAGGCGAGAATGGTCTAGAGCTAGATGCATATTTAAAAGGTTTAGATTCTCGAAATATCCTGAACTTTGGTACAAAGCACTTGAGCGGTACAGGGCAGAGCTTGTTTACACTGTTAACCCTGAAGAGCTGTACCTCTATACAGGGTGTCCCGTAAGTCTGGACCCATAGGGATTTATAATATATTTTTTTAGTATGTTGCAGGTAAACCATGTCACTGACTAGAGAGGAGAGAGTTCAAGTTATTTTGCTGGTCGGGACCCGCAGTCACCGGGAAGTGGCCGAAGAATTCAACAATATGCATCCAGACCGCGCACCAATCACACACAGATGTGTTGGCAAGTTGATAGCCAAATTTAAGGAAACTGGATCCGTAGCTGACAAGCCTCGCAGAGGACCTTCAAGGACTGTTACGGAAGACGAAACCAGTACCAATGTGTTGGCTAGCTTCGCTGTCAGTCCCAAGAAGTCACTTCGACGCATGTCCAGCGAAACTGGGACTATTTTGTAATTTTATTAATTTTGCCCTATGGGTCCAGACTTACGGGACACCCTGTATAATGAATAGCTGTCGTTACGACTTTTAAGATTATTTCAATTGCCGCTATGCAGAGTGAAGAAGAGTTCACGATTGAAAAGCTCGGGACGGTTAGAAAAACCCTCGATTGGAAAGGCGTGTTTATAAACTTCTATTTAATAATGATGTTGTGGTTAACGATGACTTCTTTTTTCATGCTTTTGATTGTATTCTGTCCGTGTTTAAAGATAACTTGCCAACCGAATGTAAAGTGGGCACAAAAATAGTATTGAACGATATGAAAGCCATTTATGTCGAGTATAAGCATCCGTATAAGTTAAACGGTGAAGTGTTGCTTGGACGGTTTTACCGCGTAGTACAAAGTAATAACGATGTGAATGTGGACTCGATTACGTGTGAGTTTAGCGTTTTGCGGCATAGAACATAAAGGATGTATATTTAATATTTAATTGTGTGTATATATATATATATATATATATATATTTCCTGTACTAATATGCAACTGATTATACGTTTCGTATATTATTATTTTAATTATTTAATATACCCCGTAGAACATAAAGGATGTATATTTATTTATTTAATTGTGTGTGTGTGTGTATCTATATATATATATATATATATATTATGTGTGTGTGTGTATATATATATATATATATATATATATATATATATATATATTATATATGTATATATATATATTTCCTGAACTAATATGCATTTGATTATACGTTTCGTATATTATTATTTTCAATATATTTAATTATTTAATATAACTGTGTATATATATATATTTTTTTTCCTGTACTAATATATTAATAATACAACGTTTTGTATATTTTTATTATATATTTCCCGTTCGTGTTTCTTATGCTATTACTATTTTTTGATCATATATATATATTCCATTGTATATTTATTATATATTCATCGTCCGTATGCTATTATTAGTTTTGATCATATATATTCCATTGTATATTTATTTTCTAAGTATTTCCATTAATTCGCCTAAATAAACAGAATGATGTAATGGTGTTTTATTTAATTCTTTTGGTTGTACACAGTATTTAATTATATCAATTGGCTGGCTTCTAAAGCGGATTTCTAAACCAGAATATATGCATTAATTAAATAAATAGCGCTCTCTGGCAACTGAACCTGTACACCTGAACAAGCCATTTACGCCTTCTAAGTCAACTGGCGGATTAAGTCAGAATATATGCTTTAATTAAATAAATGGCGCAAACTGGCACTCAGCCAGATACTCCAACTGGCGAGTTAAGTCAGAATATGTGCTTTAATTAAATAAATAGCGCAAACTGGCAACTCAGCCTTCTAAGCCAACTGGCTGATTAAGCCAGAATATATGCTAAAATTAAATAAATAAACGCAATCTGGCAACTCAGCCAGGTAAGCCAACTGGCGGATGAAGCCAGAATATATGCTTTAATTAAATAAATATGTAATCTGGCAATTCAGAGAGATAAGCCAACTGGCTGATTAGGGGCCCTATAAGACAATGGCCGCTCAGCTGAAGTCTTAATATGCGCTTGGCTCTTGCCAGGCGAACACCTCTCCTCTTCTCTCTCTCCTTCTCCTCTCTCTTTCTCTTGGGGGATAACTCCGCCTCCAAGTTGCATAACCCCTTGTTGCTCTTGCAACACCCCCTCCCCCTTTGTTGCATAACATCTTGCAACATTCCCCCTCTCCCTAATGCATAACAATTTGCAACATCCCCCTCCCCTTGTTGCATAACAACTTGCAACATTCACCTCCCCTTGCTGCATAACATTATGCAACATTGATCACCATTTGCAATTGCACTGCACTCTCCCATTTTGCGACCACACTACTCTCAGCGATTGCGTTCTTGCAGTTTTTGATCAGTGTGGCATTCCATTTATCCGATCCTGCCGTCGAGTGTGCTTTTAGTTTTCCTATAGCTTGTGTAATATCATCTGTCGTAAAGTCGAAGTCCGTTTATACTTTCCCCTTGTAGTTCTTCAAAGAACGCGTTTCTATCGCATATCAGTTTGTCAGTTTTTTGGATAGTGAATGCTGATTCGTACTGAGCTCCTAATATTTCAGATACTTCTGTTAGATCATCAGATAAAGCAATGTCTTCGTTTTTCAAGGGTCCGATAGTCGTGTGGTTTTTCGACTTCCTTTTTGCAAAATTATAGAAGTACTTTGAGTTAACCTTTATCGCTTCTATATCGTCGTCTTCTTCTTTTTCTGTATGCTTCTCAATTAGTTCCTGTATGACGCAATCGATACTCTGCAGTTTATCGTTTAATATTTTTCTGATGTTGTTATCTTTAGTTACTTAATTTTGCACTCACTCTTTTTACTCTTTCGGAACAATGACTTCTTTTGTCTCTCGAACCTGCTTCTCTTTCCTCTTTGCTCTATTTTTGGGACATGTTTTTCCACAATTTCCAGCGTCTCTAAGGTCATTAGCATCTCTCCCGTTGTCTTGGCTTTGAAGATGGTTTTCCAATCTATTACTTCCATGCTGGATGCAACACCTTCCCAGTTTATAGCTTTGGAGCAAAAATTTAAAATTCCGAATTTGCTTCTTTCTATTGTACGTGTTCTTTCCTTTCCTATTGCTTTTATAGTGGTTGTTATTTCAATAATGTTGTGATCCGATATTACAGTTGGGGTTATTTCTACGTTATCAATTAGGTTGCTGTTGTTTGTGAATACCAAATCTAAACTTGTTTTTCCTTGTGTTTTCTGTTATTTCTTAACATATATATATATATATAAATAATACAACTCAGAATTGTTCCCTGAGAAACTTTAATGCTACACACAGACCTGCATGGAACAAGGAACTCTACTGAAAAAACTAAATACACTATAGTCTGAATAAATAATGGTAAATAACCACCACTATATTTTTTTATGATGACCTGTTGCCCATGTTGGGCTAACATCATGAAAAAGAAAAACTACAGTGTTTGTTATCATACTTACCATTACTTATTCGGACTATAGTGGATTTAGTTTTCTCAATAGAGTTCCTTGTTCCATGCATGGTCTGTGTGCAACATATATACATATACGTATATATATATATATATATATATCGCAGGCTCCGTTTATGAATGGTAGGTAACCTTACGGCTAAGTATCAAAATTCAAAGTTAAATTTATTCTTTGCTAAGTCTTGCACAGGAACACACATACACACACACACACACACACACACAGTTAAGGTGTATGTGTGTGTGTGTATTATATATATATATATATATATATGTGTGTGTGTGTGTGTGTATATATATAATATATATATTAGGGTGTCTCTTATTTTCGAAGTGTTGATTTTTAGGTTGCGCCCCCTCAACCAGTTCCATTGTTGAAAAAACATCACATATAAAATGTTTTTGGATTGAACAATTTTTAGAGGTCGCCCCCGCTTATTAAAGTTCATAAAATATAGCTATTATTTATGCAATTAATATTTGAAATTACTAGCAGTTGTCAAGTATACTAAACATATGTTTTTAATTAATTAATCATCATATTTATGATGAATTCAATTAAATGAATATATTAGAGATAATTGTCAAGTTTGTAGCTGAAAATATTGCTTGATAAGACAAGATCAACCTGTTTAAACATGTTTCATCAAGAATGCTCCAGATTATGTTGCAATTGTTTATTTGTCATCATTCAGTGTTCTGCTGTCATAAGTAAAAGTGTGTAACTGTGTATCACTATACTTCTTTTTTGCTATTATCAGATAATAAACTATGTTATTTATATTTTTCACAATTATTTATACTGATTTTGTTATTAGTGTTTGAAAAAAATTTAATGAATTTAATGAAAAAATTAGAATTTATGCTCTTATACACATATTATGAAGTTTTAAACAATGTTGCTATTTGTCACAAAGAATTTAATTTAGTTCAATGGAAATTTTACCTGACATGTGTTTCATGATCTGTGTTTCTATCAGTGGCGTCACTAGAGGGGTGCGGGGGGTTTTTGTGCAGTGTTTGAGCAGAAATTTATTATTTTTTATAAAAATATCCCTGTAGTTAGTTATAACAACAAAAACATTTTTCGTAAGCCCAGCTTACATGTATCAATATACCTACAAGGCTAAAACTCTATGCTAATTTACTTTTTGAACCTTCTAATGCGCTCCGGTCAGAGCTGTCATTATTACCCAATTACAATGACGCTTCGAATCACGTGGTTTCGTCTGCACGCTCTACAAGCACGCGCTGTTGTTTTCGTTGCTGCTGGTGTTTTTATAGTCGCTGATTTTGTCAAATTTTCTGTTGTTTTAGCTACAATATTGTGGTAATTAGTATTTGTGAACCTATATCAATAACTTTTTTGAGAATGAAGTAGTAATTAAAGGAAAAGAAGGAGAAAAATAAAAAAAGGCTTCCGCTCAGTTGTTGCAGCCTCTGTCTTTATGATGTTGCAGCCTCAAATTTATGAGTATATTTCCATATGCATTTGTCTACAACTTCTACATTATTTGGGCCGTTATTGATTATGCAAACCTAATCCATTAATGTATCTCATGTAACGGTAAAGTTTAACGTTAAAATGAACATAATTTTGATGTAGTTCTTAAACGTTTTTACTTCGAATTCTATTGTTTTCTTACCGAATTTTCACTTTAACCACATGAAACTATGTAAATGTAAATACATTTAGGCTGTGCGTATGATATTGTAATTTAAAGGAGTAATTTTAATTTTGCTAGTTGTTTATGTCACTACTATTGCCATTACATTCAGTGATATACGGGAATTACGATTTACGAGTAACATTAGTACAAAAAACATTACTAAGGATTCTGTATGGTCTGGTACGGGAGGAGGTCCATGGGGGGGGGTGACACCATGAGTTACCGCACTGGGTGACACCAACCCTAGTGACGCCACTGTTTCTATTTCCAATAAAATAGCAAAATATAAATTTCTACTACAAAAATATTTATTCCTTGTTTCTTAGATTAAAAAATAATAGGAATAATAATTGAGAAAAATACGTTAGATTTATAAAATAGACCAAATTAACTTTATGTCTACCAAATTTTTTTTTTTTTGTAATTTAAAAAAAAAACTGATTTAGCCCTGCTCTACAAAACCATAACACTACATTAATATTTTGTTTTCTTATTTTGCAGATGAATACAAGAAGACCATTCTATTTGCTCGGATCTACAGTAGATGATATTAAAGGCTCAAAGCTGCCCCCATATAGGCAAGCTTTTGGTTATTTTATGCACCTCCACAGAGAGAAAAACATGACAATCCGCGATGCTCTGCGTCAATCTATTCGAGCCACAATAGTTATCTGGGATAAGGCCAATATTCCTACTCAGCAGGAACCTCGTGCCATGAAGAAGTTAGAGAATTTCTTTAACGAATGGACTTGCTTAAAGAAGCATGCTTCCAGAACAAGCCAGAGCCATAAAACCAAGGAGGCTGATTTTGTAGAGCGATTGGAAGATCTCTTTGACATCGCCCATGGAGACGCTGAGAAGCTGATCAAGAATCGTGAGGACTGGGAGTTCCTTCAACTGCAAAGACAAAAAGGTCGTCCTGGCTCAATCGGTGGTGTGGACACTGTACATCTTCACCGCACAAAAAATGCAGTCAAACGGTTGGAAGCTGAGGCAGAGAGAAAAAGAAAGTCAGAATCTTTGATGGAGGCGTCTACTAGTCAAGTTGTACTGGCTTCTTCCACATCTTCCAGCAACACTGATGAAAGTGAGAATGAGGAGGAGGAGCCCAAAGGAGCTTGTGCTTTACCAAAATCTAAGAAAAACGAGGCATGAAAAACATCATGACTATTCAGATGTCTGCTGCCCTGGATCGTACACAAATTTCCTCTAGAAAGGCAACATTTATCCTCGCAGAGGCAGCTAAAAGCTTTGGTTTGGACGCTTCAGATTACAACATAAACCAACATTCTATCCATCGCCTTCGAAATAAGAACCGAGCTCGTCATGCTAAAGAACTTAAGGAGCATTTCCATGGAGAATGTTCTATGACAGTCCACTGGGATGGCAAGATGATGGAGGACCTCACCTCGCACAAGCACATTGATCGTCTCCCAGTACTTGTGTCAGGACCTGGTGTTGAACAGCTGCTTGGTGTCCCCAAAATCCCAAACTCAACTGGAGAAGCACAAGCTGAAGCCGTCTTTAACTGCCTGAATGAATGGGGAATTACAGAGAGAGTAAAAGCAATTTGTTTCGATACAACAGCTTCAAACACGGGTCAATATAGTGGAGCCTGTGCTCTCATCGAAGCAAAATTGGGACATGATGTTTTGTACTTGCCTTGTAGACACCATGTTTTAGATTTATTGTTGGGAGCTGCATTTGAAGCAACATTGGGATCTACATCAACTGGTCCAGAGATATTGATCTTTAAGCGTTTTCGTGACAATTGGACTTCTGTTGATCAAAGCCAGTTCCAAACAGGTGAGACAGACACGATTACTAAAGAAGCAATTATCCAGTCTAAAACTGAACTAATTCAGTTTGCTAGATCCCAGGCACCTATGCTACGGGATGACTATCAAGAACTTTTGGATCTGTCCATCATCTTTCTTGGAGGTGTCCCCAATAAAGGCATCAAGTTTCGTGCACCAGGTGCCATGCATCGAGCTCGCTGGATGTCCAAAGCGCTCTATTCTATCAAGATGTGGCTTTTTCGAAACCAGTTCAAGATGACTAAGACTGAAGAACGAGGAATTCGAGATCTTTCCCTTTTTTCTGTTCTCATCTATATGAAGGCTTGGACAACATCCTCACTCCCTATTGAAACCCCATTTAATGACTGGCTCCTTATGAGGTCATTGATTAATTATCCTAACAAAAAGATTTCTGATGCAACTAAAAAAAAGCTCTCTAACCACTTATGGTACCTGTCTGAAGAAGCAGTTGGTCTTGCTTTCTTTGATGAGCGAATTACTACAGATGTAAAGAAACGCATGGTAAAGGCATTAGAAGATGAGTCCACTGATAGACCACCCAAGCGTCCTCGGATTCCTGAATCGACCTTCTGCTCTGGTGAAGGACTACACCAACTTGTTACAAGAAATACTAGAGAATTCTTTACTAAGCTGAATTTGCCAGAAGGATTTCTGAACAAGGCACCCAGCACTTGGACATCCAACTGTGAATATTTAAGGGCCAGAGCTATTGTTGCAGCTCTATCTGTTGTAAATGACCGGGCAGAACGTGCAGTAGCTTTAGTTCAAGAGCTGAATAAGAAATTGACAGTGGGGGAAGAGCAGCTCCAGTTCCTGCTCCAAATTGTTGCAAAACACCGCCAGAGTCACCCAGTTCCATCAAAAACTGTTCTTCTCAAAAAATAACCATCAATGAGGTCGCACCTTAAAATACACCATATTGTATAATCATTGTATATTAAATAAATGTTGTATAAGGAAATAATGCTAATTAAAGTAATTAAAGTATGTAAATAGCACTGGCATTTTGAATTTATCTCTATATAATAAACTAATGTTTTTTTTTTGTAGCAATGCTTCATTGCTGATTGTATATAAAAAAAGAGCCAGGAAGGATTTTGGATAGGAGAAAAAGGATTGGGATAAAGAAGGATTGAGGACCAAAGGATGGATTATAACAACATCAAGGATAGGTTAGAAAAGGATCAATGATAAATAAGAAGGCCTATACTTATAAAAACGAATCAAACTAAAAATATCAAACTAAATATCAAAATATCAAACTAAATATGAGCCAATTTGTGTCAAACTTTCAAGTTGTAGTTTTTATGCTAAATGGAACTATTTTAGGGGGCGCAGATAAAATAATTCAACATTTCAATTTTTGACTACCCAATAAGAGACACCCTAATATATATATATAAATTCACAGGCTTGAAGCCAAAGAGTTTTGAATCCTTTGAACTGTGATCCTTTAGAGCTGATATTGCACCTTTAATACTAATGACGGTTTAATTGGATTCATTTTGCAGAAGAAACTAAATTTAAAGAATTAATTACGATCGGAGTTATATGTATATTTTAATAAATAGAGAAGTGATTATGTAATAGAAAATAATAACAATGAAACTCCAACAGAATTTCGATCACTCAATTTGCTTACCTGGAAAGAAATAGGTTTTAATAGGAATAACGATAGAATTTAATTTATGAATTCACAATTACGTAATACTGAATAAAACCACTACCGAAATTGAATTATCCAATTAGTTGGTCGCAAAATAAACTAATTATTTGGGAATTATACCCTTTTTTATTCAGAGATAATGGAAAACAAAAGAAAATAAAACCAAAATAGCATTTTAATTGAATTCAACTCGCTAATATGCAAATTAATTAAATATTAGAATGCTCCACACTCATAATACCTGTATTACCATCCTATTATTAGGTCATTACAGCCTCGATCGGGTAATACCAGATTTGATATTCATATTACACGAACTTAATAAAGAATTTAATGCACACTTGCAGCTGAAAAGAATTATCATCGTGTCATTAATAATTTTCAAATTTCATAATTATAACAGCTTATTTATGTTGAAATAAATTATCAAACACTATACCTTTAAATTTAGTCGCTTTATATGTGGCTTATAATATTAAATGTTGTATGTTATTATATATATATATATATATATATATGTTAAACACAGACCGTGCATGGAACAAGGAACTCTTCTGGGAAAATTAACTCCACTATAGTCCGAATAAGTAATGGTAAATGACAAATACCATAGTTTTTTCCTTTTTCATGATTTTAGCCCGACGTGGGCAACGGGTCTCTCGCAAAGAGATCCCATAAATATAGCTTCCCTCACCAGCTATCTGCAAAGCAGACAGGATCCAGCTTTGGGACGTGGATCTAGGGTTTAAAGCAAGCCTAGATCCCTACACTCAGAACCTCTATATAAGTAAAAGACTCGTTGCATTCACGTCGTGTTGAATAAATCAAAGAAAAAGGGGTAACTATTGTATTTTAGCCAAAAAAAAACAAAACTTAACCTCAACCGGGACATTAGCGTCCACTTTTCAAGGCACGAAACACGTCCGTTTATACACAAACTCAGAATGGTTCCCTGAGAACATTATATGTTAAACACAGACCGGCATGGAACAAGGAACTCTTCTGGGAAAATTAACTCCACTATAGTCCGAATAAGTAATGGCAAATGACAAATACCATAGTTTTTTCCTTTTTTCATGATTTTAGCCCGACGTGGGCAACGGGTCACTCGCAAAGAGATCCCATAAATATAGCTTCCCTCACCAGCTATCTGCAAAGCAGACAGGATCCAGCTTTGGGACGTGATCTAGGGTTTAAAGCAAGCCTAGATCTCTACACTCAGAACCTCTATATAAGTAAAAGACTCGTTGCATTCACGTCGTGTTGAATAAATCAAAGAAAAAGGGGGTAACTATTGTATTTTGTTTTTTTTTGGCTAAAAATACAATAGTTACCCCCTTTTTCTTTGATTTATTCAACACGACGTGAATGCAACGAGTCTTTTACTTATATAGAGGTTCTGAGTGTAGGGATCTAGGCTTGCTTTAAACCCTAGATCCACGTCCCAAAGCTGGATCCTGTCTGCTTTGCAGATAGCTGGTGAGGGAAGCTATATTTATGGGATCTCTTTGCGAGAGACCCGTTGCCCACGTCGGGCTAAAATCATGAAAAAGGAAAAAAACTATGGTATTTGTCATTTACCATTACTTATTCGGACTATAGTGGAGTTAATTTTCCCAGAAGAGTTCCTTGTTCCATGCACGGTCTGTGTTTAACATATAATGTTCTCAGGGAACCATTCTGAGTTTGTGTATACTAAACGGACGTGTTTCGTGCCTTGAAAAGTGGACGCTCAATGTCCCGGTTGAGGTTTAAGTTTTGGTTTTTTTTGGCTAAAAATACAATAGTTACCCCCTTTTTCTTTGATTTATTCAACACGACGTGAATGCAACGAGTCTTTTACTTATATAGAGGTTCTGAGTGTAGGGATCTAGGCTTGCTTTAAACCCTAGATCCACGTCCCAAAGCTGGATCCTGTCTGCTTTGCAGATAGCTGGTGAGGGAAGCTATATTTATGGGATCTCTTTGCGAGAGACCCGTTGCCCACGTCGGGCTAAAATCATGAAAAAGGAAAAAAACTATGGTATTTGTCATTTACCATTACTTATTCGGACTATAGTGGAGTTAATTTTCCCAGAAGAGTTCCTTGTTCCATGCACGGTCTGTGTTTAACATATAATGTTCTCTGGGAACCATTCTGAGTTTGTGTATATATATATATATATATATATATATATATATATATATATATATGTTTTAGATACTAAGAGAATTTTTTTGAATATTGTGAACTGTTGAAATGTACTTAAAATATGAAGCAGAAAGATAACTTATTCCGAACCTTTGTCTCTTGTAATTTGGAGAAAGAACATAGGATTAGTCTTCATTATTCACTGATGTTTCATCGGTGATAAATAGGCATTCTTAATGTACGAAACTCGTGAAAAAGTGAATGCATATTTTTCATTGCGATAGCGATGCTTAAAGAAGAAAAGCAGTAATAAAATTAAGTGTTTCATAAATAACAGGTTCAGTCCCCGTAATCTCTTGTTGAACGTTATAAATTTTGTTAATAGACGTCTATCAACGTAAACCGATATTATTTCTGGTAAAATTAATGATTATCGCATTTTCCTGTCATATTATCAAAGACGAATGGCTGCTCTAAGGTATTAAGAGTAGAATAGTCTTCCTTTTTTCACTTCACAAAAATTATAAATCTTCAACTTCTACGAAAAGTTTCTTATACTGCCATAAATGTAGACGTTTGATAAAGTTGTTGACGGACAACAATATTGTAGCTATCTTTTCATTGTTTTCGTATGTCGCCATGTAACACTGGTGATGCGTATTAAATAAAAGACAATAACTTATAAATTAACATATACACAAGGAAGAATGTAAAGCGTTTATGTAAAGAATATACAAATTCACTGCATTAAATTAATGATATTACATCAAGTTTAGATATCTGAAGCATTCTTCAGCAAAAATGCAAATATGAAACGATTATTTGGATAAAATTTTAAGATATATTACTGGAACATTGTTTTTCTTCGTTTTAAAGAAGCTTATCGGGTTCCAAACGTGAATAAATTATTTGAAATTAATTAAGTCACGTCACGTACACTTCGAATTTTATTGCCGTAATTATAATGATGAATTTCAGCTTTGGTATTTATTTCCTTTCACTGTTGTTTAAATACATTTTCCTCTTCAATATAATGTGCATTTCACATGAATTATATTTGGATATACTATATGTGGCAGTCGGTGTGTGAAACTAATCATTCTATGTAATGTCTGATTTCGTGATGGTTACGTTAGGCTAGGTTAGGTTACATTAGGTTAGTAATGCCTAATACCTGCGCATAGGAAAATGTCTTAGTAAAAGCAACAAACATGTGTATTTGATCGTTCTTTGTTTGGATGAAATAAAGTAATGGTTAAAACATAATAATTGCTTTAGAGTTACCAGATATACTTTGTTATCTTTATTTTGTTATGACAAGCAAAAATCATTTCTCTAAAAGAACGAACAAAGTTCAGTTAACAACCATTTGTTAGAATATAATAATTGCTTTAATTAGTTACAACAGCTTTTTTATGGTTTTAGTTTTTTGTTACTTTAGAATTTGATTTCAAATGTTATATATAAACACTAATGAATTATATTTCCGAACGACAACCCATGCATCCATGTATGCATGTATTGCACCAATGCCCTTACTCGGTTAATATTATTTTAGTTTTAAAGAAAAGTTCAATGCTTTATTTTTTTCTGAATATAAAGTTTTTAAATGGAAATACAGTCTAAAAACTTTCACCTGAAAATAATTAATAAAATTTTAATGCAGAACAAAACTAGAGATACCCAATTTGTCAAAAATATCGTAAGTCGGTAGGGCGTAACTGGTAAAACACTCTGTACGTTATGTAAAGAATTACGAGGAAAGCGATTTGACTCCGGTTGAGGTAGTGTTCTCACATTTGTTTCTGTATGTATAATGTGCATAAATGAATATGCAGTAATTCATTTAAAGTTAAGTGAAGAAATTCCGATAAAAAAAAATCAGAAATATAAATTATACCTTTTGATAATTTGAAAATGAAAATAATTTGTTTAATTTAAACAAATTGTTATTTAAGACAAACATAAGAACTGTAGATTTTGACCGATCAACTAAACATCTGTTTACTGCAGTATATTAACAAAAAAAAAAAAAAAAAAAAAATCCTCTAGTAACACGAAGCAAAAACATTGGTGAAACACGTCTATTTTTGTTCGTCAACAAAATATTTTTCTCTGTGTGTGATTAAGGGTCATAATTATTATGCATTAAGTGAAATGCCTGGTTTCGTACATTGACTCTAACACATACACACACACACACACACACACACATATATATATATATATATTATAGATATATAGAGAGAGAGAGAGAGAGTATATAATATAAGAAAATGGATGGACATACTACTTATTTATTTACCACGTTTCACTCTTATAAAAACTATAAAACTGAAAGTGAAGTTTGTTGTTCATTTTTTATTAAATGTTTTGCAGGGATACATGGAAATATGTTGAAAATTTCGTGACAAAGTAAAACAATTTCGCCAAAATATTATTAATACTGTCGTTGGAAAAGTTCACAAAGTTGAAGAAATAATCTATGGAAGAAACCAAAAAAAAAATTCAGAAACGATTTATAATTGGTTGGAAATATAATTTGAATAATAAGAAGAGAAATTTACAATTGCTATTGTGTTTTTTTTACTAGATATTTAATTGCTCGTCTTCGGAGAACTTTTCTCCCCAACTGTACATAAATTGTCAAGAGGGGAATACGGAGAAATTATCATTATTAAAAGTCTGATATTAAATATTTAATTTCACTACTGCTATTATTAAGGATCCCGGTAGCTCAGCGGTTACGGTGGCGGACATTGAGCGGTGTGTCGCTGGTTCGCTCCCAGCCGCTGGCATCGGGTGGAGTTCATTTGACTGCTTACTGTTTCTGCTCTATTTCAGGTGACCCTTTGGGCACACCCACGTCGTGGGAAATGAGCTTCTTAGATGTTACTTTCACTGCTATTACTACTAATAACTATCATTATTATATTATTATTATTGGTAAATATTTTTACTTGGGTTCTCAATTTGATTCATAAATGGAAATATTTATTTGGGTCTTTGTCTTCATTATGAAATATATTAGATTGTGTTGTAAACATTTACCCTTATTAAGGCTGAACAGTTGGATACGTTAGGTATGTAGAGAGCCGAAGACATTAAAGAACTTGGATTAAGCCAAACAAATTCCCGTTTCCGAAGTCGACTTTAAAAGATATTTTTAGGTAGCCTCCTGCAGGATGCGTGTAAGCGTTTAAATCGAAGGCTCGTTGCATAGGTTCTTAAAAGAGCTTAGCGCAAATCTTTGAAAAGATGTACTATTCATATAGGCTTAATATTGTAAAGAGAAAAAAATTGTCGTACATTCTATGAATTAACTTATTTTAAGAGGACTCAGTGGAATGTCCCCTCGCATTTCTGCATCAAAAGTTAAAGTTTCTAAACACTAACTCTATCCCTTATAAAAGACTCCTACAGTATATCTATAAATAAATTATAAATATCGTTTGGGATTATTTAATTTCCTCTGTAACAGCAAGGTTCATACGACGGAGGGACCTACAGCTTTACGTAGGATTTAAACTACTGTTGGTCGTTACATCATCTGAACGAGGAGGATGGTCACCCATACAGCTACTGAACAAACACAACGTTAACCGCGCTGATCTAATGGGAAGCTTCAGGCTCCACTCTTACTCTTTCTCTTTTGTTGGGTGATTCCACGCCTATACTGAAGGACACACGTTTCTCCTTTCTCCGTCAGACTGGCCTCCTGCTCTCCATTTAGTGTGGCTCAGGTATAATTTCTTCCTCCCTTTGTTGCTTCCAGTGCCTTTTCTCTCTTTCTCACGTTCTTTCTTTAGCTGCTCCTTCTCTCGTGTTCTTTTCTCACCATCTCCTTGCGTTCTCTCTATTTTAATTTCGGCGCGATATGACCTCAGCATAATATCCTATTCCTAACTACATGTACAGTCGCCTGCAATAATTCCGCTCCACCCTTTCCGAGATGTAACAACGCAGTCCCTCTTAAATCTCAGTCCCCACCCTCACTCACTCCCTCTCCTCCTCCCCTTCTCAGGTGTTGTCATAGTAATACTTTTAATTTTAGAAAACCAATGACAGAATAAATATATTGTTTACGGTAGTTTTGGTGGTAATGCTAGGACGACCATGTATTTTATTCATGCATTATTCCTAAATTTAGGAAATAGCGTAGTTAGGTTATTTCACAAACGTGAGATACTTTAAAAACTTTTAATCATAGGATTTTGATGTGATCATGTTAGTTAAAGGCTAAGATAAGTTGTAGTATCGACTTTTCCTCCAGGCAATATTATTTCTGTTTGGAGTTCAGGCATCATCAACAAATGATTACCCAGAAAAAGGTCTATTCATGGAGAGATAATGATAACATAGTTCAATTTTTTATTATGAACATAAACATAACTCAAGTAAATTTAGGGGTTTTCTTTGGAACATACAAAACATAATGTCCAAATTATAAGGAACTGAAAATTGTTTGAGTAAATAAGTATATATGTACTACATCACAACCATAACATTATTATACACAATTACTTAATACTTGGTCCATCCTCCATTATTACACTGGTCAACACTCATTTTATTGCCAATCATATTAGAGTGATTTTGGGGTAACTTTGTGGTGCTGATTCCGAATATGACATCGGTTTTGCTAGATTGGCTCTAATTTATGAGATAATTGGTACCCCATTGAAACACGTAAAAATGCAAAACATTTAATGTTCAGGCGGAGCCTACTTACAAATCGCATTGAAATTGTCTCAAATCATACAAAAGTAAACACATGAAATACATAATGGCATTTTATTCGGTCTCACCATCTAGAATGTTCCGGTAGTTTCCCATATGCACGCGTTATGGTTACGTTTCCTATTAATTGAGGGTATTCATTATCTCAAGAACTAGAGCCAAATCGGAAAAACTACTTTCATTTTGGGATTCAGCAACCCAAAAATACCCTAAATTCGTACGAATTTCCTTGGCAACGAAAAAAAAAAATGTTTTTTTGTTGACCTGTGTTATTAATGAGATCTCGTAGCCTATTTGGAACAGATGCCACGTGATTGTAGATGACTTGTGGGTTCGTGCGGAAAAGTTCCCACTCTGCCATGGTGTGTTCCAGCAAGTACCGAGATGTCCGCTCGTGCCCAGGCTCCCAAACGTTAACCACATTTGTCCACACATTTTCAATGGGGTTTAGGTTACACCCCTTGGTGGGACGGTTTAGCAGCTATACATCTCATTGTTCCTGAAAGCACCGTCTGATGATCCTGACAATATGAACAGGGCAGTTATCCTGTAATATATATGTTAACTCTCCGTTTATGGCCTTGGGTGGTTCGAGGTTGACTGGGACTCTGGTCAGGTGGCAGCAACGGATTTTCTCACTCTGTGGCAGCTGGTACCGTGTAGGGAATCGCAGTAGTTTCTTTTATACTACACTCCGATTTCTTCTTGTACTGGATCGGAGGATTCTGTGAAAGCTTACTAAATTATCTGACAGGTACCCGATTCTTCTTGTAGCGTATCGGAAAATTATTTATTCTAATTTAAATCTAAGTTCTCTGGAAAAAGCTGGGCTGAAATTAGTATGATGGCAATTGGCCAGAGGAATTTGGGGCGCTTTGAAACTTGCCCCTGGAGGGATCCCCTGAAGGCCTTCACCTCCATTATGAGGGACCCCACCTTCCTTAAGTTCCTCATCCACTTATGGGACTTGACCGTCCTTAATGAAAGTCATTTGGGGGTTTGCCCCTTGAGTGGCCCTTGCGGGGCCACCTAAAATTTGTTTAAAAGGATTCATCCTCGCCTTCCTTTACGAGAAAAAATCCTCTTGTGGAGTTCTTTCATGGTCTTTTATGAGACAAAAACAGACAAACATACATTCGAGTACTTTTTACGCAGCGTTCCGGCGCGTTCCGTCGTGCTCGTGGACCCCCGCTAGTTTTAGCTGCATGGGTCGCAACATTCCCACTCATCAGACTGGTATTCGCTGTATAAATATATACATACATATATATGCACTAAAATCACAGAACAACACGTGATCTTATTAATAAGCAAACAACCACAGGGAAAAGGAAAAAGAAACACGAAATCCGAGCGTTTTCGTGATATATTCACATCTTCAGGGAAAAACAAGGAATAGGCAGATTTTACAAAGTAAATGAGTTAAATACACAAGCGAAAAATTCCCAATCGGTAACTCAATTTAAAAACCATAAAACACTAAAGTTTTTTTAATAGATAACTTAATCTGAAGGCTGCTAAATTACTGAATATAAAAGAACTATATAGATGAAATTAGATAATTAACATGTACAGAGAACAAAAATTATTATAACAGTTATTAGAAATAGTATTTAATTAAAGCAGGCAATTAAGTGGCAAGAATTTAATGAAAGCAAAAGGAATGGTGCCATCGTCTTACAGAATAAAACTCTCCCAATAGCCAACCTATTCAAAAGTCCAATAAACCACTAAGCACACAAAGATTATATACGAAAGAAATATTACAATTAAAATGCACACATAAGAATGTTAACAGTTCTTAAAATAATATTTAACCAAGGCAAACCGTTAAGGGGCAAGGATGCGGTCAAGAAAACAATAGGCCCTACACCAACTTTCTAACTATGTACGAGTCTAATTTATACAGCCCAGGGCTAATATTAAGGACCAAATCCGCATTAGTCTTCATCACACTTGATTCAAGTATATTTCTCCTAACAATAGATTTACTAAACCTTGATTTGGAGGCATTTTTCAAGTCAATGGGATGATTAGTATCTCTTACGTGAATGAAAATGGCGTTAGATTCCTGGCCGATTCTTATACTGTATTGATGCTGCTTAATACGTAACTCAAGGGTCTTACCAGTTTGGCCAATGTAAAATTTATTACATATTGTGCATGGAATTTTATATACACAACCCTGTTTTAAAGAGGAGTTCTTAATCAGTGAATTCTTAATTACATCTAAATTTCTGAACGCAATATTTACGTTAAAAGTCCTCAGCAGATTCCGCAGATCAAGGAAATTTTCTCTGAATGGTAACACTAAAATATTTTTTGTGTTATAAGGAATCTTGTCCTTTACTTCGTAGAAGGTTTTCTTTGCCATTTTTAAGGATTTATCTACGCAGTTCTTTGGATATTTTAAATCAAACGCAATTTTGTATATTTTACTAATTTCGTCATCAATGAACTCTGGGCTACAAATTCGTAGGCCTCTTAGGAACAAAGTAGAAAGAACGGATCGTTTTACGTTAATTTGGTGAGCAGAATAATAATGTATATAGGAACAATTATTAGTGGGTTTTCTGTAAATATTGTACTTAAACTTTTTTCCAGACCTATATATTAAAACATCTAAAAAAGGGATCGAAGAATCTTTTTCTATTTCAACTGTAAAATTGATAGAGGGAGTTAAATTATTAAGTTTGGGTAAGAATTCATTGAGATTTAAAGTTACTGGCCAAAGACAAAGAACATCATCTAGTGTACATATCTAAACCATGGAACATAATTTGGCAGAATCTTCCTTAATAACTAACTTTCAAAAAACTCCATATATAAGTTACTTAAAATAGGGGAGAGGGGGTTTCCCATTGCCATACCAAATTTCTGCCAAAAATATTCATTATTGAACACAAATTTCGAGTCTACTATGCACAGCTTAATTAATTCTATAATTGTAACCACAGGTAATGGTTATCCAAATGGCTTGTTTCCATTCTTTACCCTTCGTTAGCACCGTGGGGGTGTTTGAACACCCCAAAAAATGTTTTTGCTCATATTTCTCAATTGGCAACACTAATATTCCTGTTCTTCCCAGTACCTTCCTGAATCTGTGAGTGGAGGGAGCACCAAGAGTCCTGCAGTCCTGCCCCTGCTTGTGTGAGAAGTAGACGAGATTTTGTCCTCGTGGGGTGTACAGTCACCCCTCGGTACTAACCAAGTACGTTTTCATGATTTATAATTTTTTTTTAAATTTTCTTTTCAATGGAAAATAATATAATATAAAATAATATAAGTAAAATAATATAAGTTTATCTAAGATAATAATGCAGATTATCAAATAATATTTGCTTTATGGAAGATTTCTAATGGATTGCAGCTATAAAATTCATGTTAACTTTTCAGATATAAGATGACCGACGACGAAAAAGAGATGAAGAGGATTCGGAAGTTGTTGGACGAATGTGACGTTGCAAGTGATCCAGAAGATGACAGTGAAGGTGAATCAGATTTCGTGGAGGAGGATGAGCATATTCCTGACTCTGATTGCTATGAATCGGGGCCTCATGTTCCACCACAAGAGCCCCAACGGAAACAGTCCAGACGTGATGGGTGGCTGGGAAAAGACAAGAAAACGTCGTGGGAGAAGAAAATACGTAATGTAACAGTTCGTACCCGTTCTCATAATGTCTTCCGGGGGAGAGAAGGACCAAGAGGACCAGCCCTAAATGCACAGTCACCTACTGACTTCTGGGGACTCTTCATCACTCCTGAAATAGTGGATTTATTGGTTGACAAGACTAACCAGTTCATCAGTGACAAGAGACAGAATTATACTCAGACTAGCAAGGCAAGTGACACTGACATTGTAGAAATGAAAGCCTTTCTTGGCCTACTACTTTTAGCTGGTCTTTATCATAGCAACAGAATGAACCTTGATGATCTGTGGAATTCTGATGGCACTGGTGTAGAGGTATTCAGAATGACAATGTCATTGCATCGCTTTCGTTTTCTCCTATGTTGCATACGATTCGATGACAAAGCAACACGCCCTGCAAGAAGGCAAGTGGATAAACTTGCCCAAATGAGAGACCTCTTTGAGATGTTTGTTGAAAACTGTCTGAGGAACTACATATTCCCCATCAGAGCTTGTGACAATTGATGAGATGCTTGCAGCCTTCAGGGGCAAATGTCCCTTCAGACAATATATACCCAACAAACCAGCGAAGTATGAAATAAAGATACAGGCAATGGCGGATGCAAAAACTTACTATGTATGTAAAATGGAAATATATGCAGGAGAACAGCCTGATGGCCCATTCAAGGTAGACAATTCATCCATTGCTCTGGTCACAAGGCTTACCTCACAGATCTCAGGATCAGGCAGAAATGTCACGTTTGACAACTGGTATACCACTTACCCACTACTCCAAAAGCTGCTTGATGACCATCAATTGAGTGCGGTGGGCACACTCCGAAAAAACAAACCTGAGATTCCTAAGGAATTCTTAGAGGTAAAGAACAGAGCTAGGTATGAGAGTATGTTCGGCTTTACAGATAAAGTGACACTAGTCTCATACACGCCAGACAGTAAGAAGAAGAAAAATGTTGTTCTCGTCAGCAGCATGCACTATGATGACAGAATTGCCCCAAATTCTGGTGATAAGAAGAAACCTGAAATTATCACCTTCTACAATTCAACTAAAGGAGGCGTTGATATGGCCGACCAGATGGCAGGGGAGTATGACACTTCAAGAAATAGCCGTCGTTGGCCCATGACTGTTTTCTACACTCTCCTGAACATCTCAAACATAAATTCCTACATCCTATACTGTCACAACCCTCAGAACCAGCTAAAGCGCCGCTTGTTCATCAAGAATGTAGCTATGCAGCTTATAGAGGACACTCTGAAGAGGAGAATGCAGAACATACTGTACATCTGAAGAAGGATCTCAGAGAAGGAATTAGAAGAATGTTGTCAAGAGCTGTAGAGTCCTCAACACCCTCCCAGCCACAGACATCACGGGGGGCAAAGAGATGTACATTCTGTGCCAGGTTACGTGATCGTAAGGTGAAAACAGTGTGTAACAATTGTGGTAAACATGTGTGTAGAGAACACAGCAAGTTGCTTGTCAGTTGCATTGAGTGCGAAGGTACAATATCAGGTGATGAATCAGAGTGATAGGTAATGATGAGGATGTTTGGCAGAAACAAGCTTCTCCTTCATAGTTTTGTAATGACCTCACTTATATTTTTCTTGTCATTTCATTTTATTGGAACAGTTTGCGGTTATTTTGATGAGTTTTCTATTATTTTTTGTTTTCTATTATTGTCTTGGTGTACTTTGGCAGGAATAAACAACATATTTTTTATAGGGAATCGGTAACAGAACTTTTGGCTATTTTTATGTCACAACATTGGCAGATCTCTTTAGTTAGGAATGTAGTAAAGAATGAGAAAATTAAACTCAATTATGCTTTTATATACTTATGTTTATAATTTTATAATTACAATTTATAATAATACTGAGAAAAAAATCATATCATGTATAATTGTATAATCCTGCACGCCTTTACCTAATAAATGAGTATTTAGAATCAAAACTTTATTTTATTTTTATTCGACCAGTTTTTTTTACACAAAATTGAAAAATTTCAGCTACATTGAAATTAATCTGTTCATTAGTGAGTGGAGGAATACGTTGAAGCAGCTATATGAATATATTAAAAACGTTAGTAATTTTTTTTAATTTTTTGAATTTGGGGTGTTAAAACACCCCATGGTACTAACGGTGTTTGACCACCCCACGGTACTACCGTAGGGTTAATCGTCTCCTGGGCACAATTTCACAATCACACATAAATAATAATGTAGAACTTGTGGAAGAATTAAATAGTATCAGTGTCAATTACAATTTTAGATTGGTAAGCTTTGATGTTACCACTTTATTTACAAGAGTCCCGGTGGAGGCTCTATTAGTGTTTCTTTCGAAAGGACTGGTTAAGCATAATTTGCCATTACCTGTGACTACAATTATAGAATTAATTAAGCTGTGCATAGTAGACTCGAAATTTGTGTTCAATAATGAATATTTTTGGCAGAAATTTGGTATGGCGATGGGACCCCCCCCCCCCCCCCCATTTTAAGTAACTTATATATGGAGATTTTTGAAAGTAAGTTATTCAGGAAGATTCTGCCAAATTATGTTCCATGGTTTAGATATGTAGATGATGTTCTTTGTCTTTGGCCAGTAACTTTAAATCTCAATGAATTCTTACCCAAACTTAATAATTTAACTCCCTCTATCAATTTTACAGTTGAAATAGAAAAAGATTCTTCGATCCCTTTTTTAGATGTGTTAATATATAGGTCTGGAAAAAAGTTTAAATACAATATTTACAGAAAACCCACTAATAATTGTTCCTATATACATTATTATTCTGCTCACCAAATTAACGTAAAACGATCCGTTCTTTCTACTTTGTTCCTAAGAGGCCTACGAATTTGTAGCCCAGAGTTCATTGATAACGAAATTAGTAAAATATACAAATTTGCGTTTGATTTAAAATATCCAAAGAACTGCATAGATAAATCCTTAAAAATGGCAAAGAAAACCTTCTACGAAGTAAAGGACAAGATTCCTTATAACACAAAAAATGTTTTAGTGTTACCGTTCAGAGAAAATTTCCTTGATCTGCGGAATCTGCTGAGGACTTTTAACGTAAATATTGCGTTCAGAAATTTAGATGTAATTAAGAATTCATTGATTAAGAACTCCCCTTTAAGTGAACAGGGTTGTGTATATAAAATTCCATGCACAATATGTAATAAATTTTACATTGGCCAAACTGGTAAGACCGTTGAGTTACGTATTAAGCAGCATCAATGCAGTATAAGAATCGGCCAGGAATCTAACGCCATTTTCATTCACGTAAGAGATACTAATCATCCCATTGACTGGAAAAATGCCTCCAAATTAAGATTTAGTGAATCTATTGTTAGGAGAAATATACTTGAATCAAGTCTGATCAAGAATAATGCGGATTTGGTCCTTAATATTAGCCCTGGGCTGTATAAATTAGACTCGTACATAGTTAGAAAGTTGGTGTAGGGCCTATTGTTTTCTTGACCGCATTCTTGCCCTTTAATGGTTTGCCTTGGTTAAATATTATTTTAAGAACTGTTAACATTCTTATGTGTGCATTTTAATTGTAATATTTCTTTCGTATATAATATTTGTGTGCTTGGTGGTTTATTGGACTTTTGAACAGGTTGGCTATTGGGAGAGTTTTATTCTGTAAGACGATGGCACCATTCCTTTTGTTTTCATTAAATTCTTGCCACTTAATTGCCTGCTTTAATTAAATACTATTTCTAATCACTGTTATAATAATTTTTGTTCTCTGTACATGTTAATTGTCTAATTTCATCTATATAGTTCTTTTATATTCAGTAATTTAGCAGCCTTCAGATTAAGTTATCTATTGAAAAAATCTTTAGAATGTTTTATGGTTTTTAAATTGATTTGCCGATTGGGAATTTGTCGCTTGTGTATTTAACTCATTTACTTTGTAAAATCTGCCTATTTCTTGTTTTTCCCTGAAGATGTGAATATATCACGAAAACGCTCGGATTTCGTGTTTCTTTTTCCTTTTCCCTGTGGTTGTTTGCTTACATATATATATATTATATATATATATATATATATACACATATATATATGAATTACTATCCTTTTTTAATGCGCCTCGGTAGTGTCGTCATTAGCGTCGCTGACTACGAATCCATCGGCCCCGGGTTCGAGACCCGGGGACTGCAGCCGGCGCTCAGCAAAACCCAGCTGTTCATCCTTCCACACAATAAAGAAAGTTGTTGGTAGATAAATGGGTACCCTGGGTGGCCTAGACGCTGCGCTGCTGGTGGGGCGTGGTTCGGATTCCACGTTAAACTGTAGGTCTAAGGTGGAGTGAAAAGCTTGACCTTCGTCAGAATGAACAATTCGAGTGAAAGCTAACCAAAGGTTATATATATATATATATATATAGTTTAAAACTAAATAGCAGTCGCCTTATGACTACAGAGCTCGACACCCAATTTTGAACCTTATACCCTTAAACAATAGAAATGAAAACTTAAAATAAATATTTGTAAAAAAGGGCTTAGCATACCTATATGAGATGATGTATGGGCCTCAAAACATACAATGACTTGTATTGTATTCTCAAAGCGTATTATTATAATTTAATACAACATTACCTCTTCGAGTGTAACTCTGTCGCATCGTTTTCGTATGTTAACTAATGCGAACATCACAAAAAACAAAATCAGGTTAAACACATTTTAAATCAAAAACAATTTCTTTGTTTACTATCTGTATTATGAAAAATAAATGAAGGTTTATTATTTTAATTTAAATAAATTAATTTCTCTCTTTTTTTAAGGAAAACTGACTTATTTTCATCCGATCTGAAGCTCAAACACAAACTTTTTATACATTCATAACACATGTTTAATTGTTTATTTACTTTTAAATATGTAGTTTTCTGTTATTTACATCGATATATAAATATCTTCTGTTATGTGAACTAATAATTTTACTGCACATAAAATATTGTTATGAAATTGTGTGTTTAAAGAAATTTCTCTTTAAACGTTAAAGGCAACGTAATTTAAAAATCTTAATGATCTGCTATTTGTTTGTAATATTTGTACGTATGTACTGATATTTACATTATACATTTCGTGAATCAACAGACGTAAATAAGCCGAGATAATATAGTCTTCCCATCTCTCTATTGTGCAATTATATATATATATATATATATATATATATATATATATATATATATATATATATATATATATATATATACTGTATATATAATGTAAAGAATGACGCTTGTGTAGAAGAGCGTTCCGCACAAGATGAGGAGGCAGAACGAGCAAATGAAAAATGAGGTACCTCCCAGGAATCGAACCCGGGATCATCCAATTGCCGGTCGGATATGCTAACCACTGCACCAAGGACCCCGATTAATCAGTACTTGTAATTCTCCTACATACGAGCGGAATGAAATGCCCTGAGGGGGCACCTTTGCATGCCGTACATATATACATTTTAACTGCAAGCAACATACAGTATAATTAATGTAAAGAACGACGCTTGTGTAGAAGAGCGTTCCGCACAAGATGAGGAGGGAGAACGAGCAAATGAAAAATGAGACACCTCTCAGGAAACGAACCCGGGATCATCCAATTGCCGGTCGGATATGCTAACCACTGCACCAAGGATCCCGATTAGTTCGTACTCGTAATTCTCCTACATACGAGCGGAATCAAATGCCCTGAGGGGGCACCTTCGAATGCCGTACATATATACATTTTAAATGCAAACAACACACAGTACAATTAATGTAAAGAACGACGCTTGTGTAGAAGAGAGTTCCGCACAAGATGAGGAGGGAGAACGAGCAAATGAAAAATGAGGTACCTCCCAGGAATTGAACCCGGGATCATCCAATTGCCGGTCGGATATGCTAACCACTGCACCAAGGACCCCGATTATTCAGTACTCGTAATTCTCCTACATACGAGCGGAATCAAATGCCCTGAGGGGGTACCTTCGCATGCCGTACATGCCGTATAATTAATGTAAAGAACGACGCTCGTGTAGAAGAGCGTTCCGCACAAGATGAGGAGGGAGAACGAGGAAATGAAAAATGTATATATGTGCGGCATGCGAAGATGCCCCCTCAAGGCATTTTATTCCGCTCGTATGTAGGAGAATTACGAGTACTGAATAATCGGGGTCCTTAGTGCAGTACTTAGCATATCCGACAGGCAATTGGATGATCCCGGATTCGATTCCTGGGAGGTACCTCATTTTTCATTTGCTCGTTCTCCCTCCTCATCTTGTGCGGAACGCTCTTCTACACAAGCGTCGTTCTTTACATTAATTATACTGTGTGTTGTTTGCAGTTAAAATGTATATATGTACGGCATGCGAAGGTGCCCCTTCAGGGCATTTGATTCCGCTCCTATGTAGGAGAATTACGAGTACTGACTAATCGGGGTCCTTGGTGCAGTGGGTCGAAGCCTTTGTGTTAAAGCGAATATGACTATAAGGAGCTTCCCGTTCTGTACAAGTGAAGCTAAAGAAACTCCCTTTCTGCAGTAATATATACGGACAGCAACACTGGGTGGCTTATAAAAGAGGTTCTAGCAGAACCCTAAAGTTGCAATCCAAAAGATCTTTTAGACTTGCACATAAATTACTCCGAGATGCTCAGTTCCGCAAATGTTTTCTACCCACACTGAGCTTCCATGAGGTAACAAAACTACAGTCTAATACAACGAATTAAAAAATCAACCAGCCTGATTAGCCAAGCTATTTACCAATCCTACTGTAAGTCTTCTAAGCTATGGAATTCATGGTATGAAAACGTCTGCTTGTAGCTTTACCTAACTTCAACATTATTGTATTATTTCTCATTAATTGTATATATTTCAATCCTTAGTATGTGAATTGTCATTGTATTATTAATATTTGTCATATGGATAATGATCTGTCAATAATCGTATTCATTTTCATTATTATCTTCATATAAATCAGTGAAATAAATAAGCAAGTATGCCTTAATTTCAGTCTGATAACACAGTTAAAGAAAACGACTAGTGAGTTTTACGGAGGTAACTCTGTTATTTGTGATTTTTCCGAATTATCAACCCCATCTGTAAAATACTTGGTCAAGGGCTAACAACTTTAATACAAATACATTTCGCATCATCGGTAAAGATTAATTTATTTAACCTCGTATTAGCTATACAATAATCAACTCTTGGCTCGAAACACAGAAACGTACAAGTTATCTTTCCAGTCGACCATTGTGACTGTATTTCTATTGTCAGTTTCTGTACTAACGGCAATAAAGAGACTTTTTACAATCACAATATATGTACATAATCAACCATACTCTTTTTACACATGTAGAGTATTTAATACCTAAAGCTTAATAATTAGCCACGTATATTTGCGCGAGTCATGTCTAAAGGCATGTTATATATATATCATATATATATGTTAAGCAGAACAATAGTAAAACCTCATCAGTAAATATAATCTCTTTTTAACTCACCTAAAAGAATCTGTAATTTTTATAAATTATTTAATGTTTAAAAATCAAACTGTTAAAGACGCCAACAACTAGCCCAAACAGATTCAGCTAAGACATAATAGAAAATTAAATCAAGTGCGCCTGAAATCGAACCTTCAACCTCTTAACCCTGATCATACAATTTTTCTAAGAGAACTCTGAGCAACAACGAAAGACAACTCCTCTCTTTGGACCTAGATTTTAAGTTACCAAACTTTAACCCTCTAACGCCGACTGGGTCGAGTACGTACCGTTTCAAATGCACGCATTTAGACTTAACCCTACAAAAACGATCGGCGTTAAAGGGTTAAGATAAATTATTTTAAACACTTTTTATCATTTGAAAAACTTTTTCATAGTTTAAAACGAATCCTAATAACTGACGAGACAAAACTTCCATCGCCAATAAACACTTTTATAACTTTAAACCTCATAAAGTTTTTCCCCCTAATCAATAGTAAAGATATCGCTTGCCTAAAAGAATTATACAGGGATGACTCCATCATAATTTCAAATCCCGACAAAGGCAAAGGTACCATTTTTCTTAACAAATCAGATTATAATAATAAGTTGAATAATGCCCTCAACGACTCCCCCATATTCAAAAAGATTATTGACAATCCTCTAACACTTTCCCTAAAACTTGAAGATAAAATCAACCGTTTCCTCAAAAAATATATAATCAAAATAAATTTCGGAGGATGATTACAACCAAATACGCTCTTCTGGCTCCTCCCCAGACACTCTTTATGGTCTCCCTAAAATACACATACCAAATTTACCCATTAGACCTATCCTTTCTGCCAACATCACCCATAATTACCACCTAGCAAAATTCCTAATTCCCCCCCCCCTAACCCGCTAACGCAGAATAAATATTCCATCGCCAATTCCTAAGAATTCGCCAAAGAAATACTGACGTGCACAGCTTTGACATAGTATCCCTCTACACCAATGTACCAATTAGAGAAGCCATCGACATCTGCACCAACAATGTATTTTCCATCAATCAGAACACAGACTTCTTTCGCAATGCTAATCATGCCCCTCATTTTCTTAACTGTCTCAATTCCCAGCATCAAACCATCAAATTCACTAAAGAAGAAGAATCTAACAACACCTTACCCTTTTTAGATATAACATTAACAAGACAAAATAATAAATTCAGCACTTCCATATGTCGAAAACCTACATATACAAACCTAGGTACAAAGTACTTAAGCCACGTCCCCTTACTATATAAAATTAACAGCATTAAGATCTTAATCCACCGTGCTTATCAACTTTGTTCCTCCTACTTATCTTTCCAGAACGAAATAGAATTCGCTCACAGTTTCAGCATTAATAACTCTTTCCCAAAACATTTACTACACTCTCTAACTAGAAATTTTCTCAACAATGTTTATCAACCCACCCTAAGTTCCCCACTGTTATAAAAGATATACATTAATTTTCTTTTCCCTACTACGACTACATTGGTTACAAAATACAATCAGAACTTCGCCACCTACTCACCCCTCTTTACCCTCAAATTAGCCTTCAATTTGTATTCACCAATAATAATAGCATTAAATCGTATCTCAACCATAAAGAAAAAACCCTCCCCCTTGTCTCATCCATTATCTACAGTTTCAACTGTACTCACCGCAAACCAGTTATATTGGCAGCACCATTCGCCAATATCAAAGAGGAGTGGACGAACATCGTGGCATTTCTACCAGAACATCACAACCTTTAAATAAACCGTCGAAATCATCAATAAGAGATCATTGTCACCTCCACAATCACCCACTGCTCCCCACCAATTTCAAAATTATCATTTCAGCATACCAACTAACCGACCTCCGCATCCTCGAATCCCTACATATCCTTAGTACAAAACTTATCCTCAACGACTACAGTTCTTACCTCTCTACATTTTATATAATTTTAACTTTAAATTATTATCATACGACTGTGCTAATATTTTGTATAAAATCTGCTACTATATTTGTTCACTTTTTTATTTTTTACTTCTTAGCAATGATGATGGAAATTGAATTTCCGAAACGTCTGACTAATAAACATGTAAGGAATCTTACTATTATTGCTAACCTTCTGTACCCAGGCATGACAAATCTGACTTTTCCGAGTTCCATTTGTTAACACACCAGAAAATAAAATGGATTGAAACTTAAAATAATTATAGATTATATGTATATAAAGTCCTCATTATTGTTATTACAATATACATGTCGCAAGACGTATAGCTTTTGATATTTCCAATAGATGAAAGACTCGTTTCTTGCTAAACTAATTCATCTACTCGTGACGTCAGATTTTGACATGAAAAGTTTCTATTCACGTGTCCAGAGAGTGGAACAAACACTTTCACAAAATCAGTTGAGAAAATAAGAAGTAAATGTTAACAAATTTTACGACACACACACACACACACACACACACACACACATTTCCGCATATTTATTTATTCGGCTAGCAATAGTCTTCGATTCTATAGGTAAGCCATCTTTCTGGGTTTCTGGCCACTGTACAATGTTTGAGCCTAAGATTCTTCATAATTTTGAAGTTGTACAAAATAGGTCTGTCGCACTAAATAAATTATTGAGGACTCAGTTTAGAGTTAAAGTTTTGTATTGCGAATATAATCTACGCAAAGTCTTTTGCTTTATTAATATATCTAGAGCTGGTCTAGCTACTAATTAATGAATAGGGCCAGCAAGGGCGTACCCAGAAATATGCCAGGGGGGGGGCAACTTGGAACTAATCGTAGAAGTATAATTGAAATAGAGATAAATAATTTTTATGTACGTTCATGATGAGCTTATCGTTCAGTTAGAGATGATTAACTAGCTACTGCTAAGACATTATGAATAAAAATATAAAAATAATATTGTAAAAATATAAAAATTATGATAAAAATCTGATTAGTAACAAAATATTCAATGCAAACCGCAATTAGGATGCTCAGATTTGTATTAACATAAGAATAAAAAAGTGCTAATTTCGAGATTAAGCATTTCCTTGGACTGTTACCTTAAAAGAAGAAAATTATTCTCAGGGCCGGATTAAGAGTTTTCGGGATCGTAAGCCATTTTAGAATTTTAGTAGTAGGGGAGGCAAGAGGTGCACCGAAGGCGCCGAAATTTTTTCACTTTCATTCTCATCCTGTTGTAACCTAGCAATTTTACTGAGATTAACAGTACTTTCATCATGATGCTCTGTAGAACCACTGTCAGTTTGGACATTTTTTCTCTTGAAAAATTTATAAAGGTCCATTATCTTTAGTCCTGTGACACCTTCAAATAGTACTCTACAAAGTTACAAATAGAAATAAGAATTATTACTAACCATAACATTAAAATCCATTATAATGAAAAAAAAAAAATCCAAACAAAATCCACATAAAATTTTGTGTGTGCAATACAATGTGAAAAATTGTAAATTAAATGAAAACTTTGAAACTAAATTTTAAAATGTGTAAAAAACTGAATACCAAATTTTAAAAATAACATACTTAATGTTTCATTTCATTTATTAGTTACATGTTTGAGACCAAGCGGCCTTCACACATGATCACACACACACACACACATTCATACACAAAAAGTTCAAATCAATACTTAAAATTATCAAAATTTAGAAAGTTCACAAACTAAATATTTAAATGAATGTAAACAAAAATCGATAAATTGCGGTTGCCAGGTGCTATGAAAAATGACGCAATACTCATGAAACACTAAATCGCTAGAAAGCTAGCTAACACTTTTCGATTGGCGCATGAAATTAAATATGTAAAATATTTAATTGAATATGTAAATTAAATACATAAAAATAATCAAAATAATAATTAATAATAAAATAATAAAAATAATAATGAAATTAAATATGTAAATTAAATACGTAAAAATAATAAAAATAAAAATTTATTAGCTCAAGGGGGGGCGATCGCCCCTGTCGCCCTCCCCTTCGGTACGCCTCTGAGGGCCAGTAGCCTTAGAGCATGCTGGCCTAAAAACTTATCTTAGGCTGTATAATCTATTTTTAATAGGATAAAACTATTTTTTCTATAAACACGGGTATTAAAGTTCATGAGGTCCAACATTTCTTAAGCCTATCAAAGGTTGCCGCGTCTATGTAACTTGGCCTAGGTTTTCGGTAATGCAATAGCCTAGCTTTGGAAGAAATTGCCAGTTTATAGCCAATTATGTCAATTCAGCTCGCCTGTGGATTGACGTACAATTGTGCATTCACAAACAGAACCTGAGACGATGGAAATATTGCGATGAGGGCATAGGCTAATTTCTGAATTAGCATGAAAATTGATATATATATATATATATATACACCCCAGAGTATATCGCATATACTTAGTTAATTGGAATACCTGATTGACACAACTCAGTATCTGTTTTGAGCTCAATAATTAAGTTTTAAGTACATGTGTGTATGTTTATATATATATATATATATATATATATATATATATATAACATTTCGAATACCAGTCTGATGAGTGGGAATGTTGCCCCCCCTGCAGCTAAAACTATTGGGGTCCCATGAGCACGACGGAACGCACCGGAACGCTGCGTAAAAAGTACTCGAATGTATGTATGTTTTTGTCTGTTTCTGTTTGTTTGTTTTTTCTGTTTTTGTTTGTTTTGGTCTGTTTTTGTCTCATAAAAGACCATGAAAGAACCCCACATGAGGATTTTTTCTCATGAAGGAAGGCGAGGATGAATCCTTTTAAATTTTTTAGGGGGCGCCGCAAGGGGTCCCATAAATGGGTGAGGAACTTAAGGAAGGGGGCCCCCTTTATAGTGGAGGCGAAGGCCTCCAGGGGCAAGTTTCAATGCGCCCCAAATTCCTCTGGCCAAATGCCATCATACTACTCTGAAAAAAGAATACAAAGAGGTCGTCTGACTGAATTTTACTGCTTCTAAAATGTTACAGTTAATGCTTCAGCCCCTAGGTCAGATTAGAATAATCAGAATGATAATTTGAGAAATTACAAGAGTTTTTATACTAATAATTTGGTGACATCATTATTATTTATTGTTGACCTTTTTTTTTTAATTCTCAATCGGCTGATTTTTTTGGCAAAATATTTGAAGATGAAGGTAAATTTTGGCTGTAACAGCATATTGGCAGATAAGCAAGATATTTGAAGATGAAGTCTTATTTTTCTTTTAAACAGTACATGAGTGTTGACAGATCTGATGTTATCATGATTTGCCGAGTTAATTAAAAATGGAAATTGAAATATGCATTTTATTATGAATTAAAATTAAACATGCATATGAGCCAAAATTAAATGCTTAACATTTAAATTTAAGTGTTAATTTAGAGTTTTGGGAAGTTTGACTTCATCTTTTACAACTAAGAGAGGATGCACAAAAAAATGAATATTGCAGAATTTAACATGATTACATGATTAAGCTTAATCTAAAAAATGATTAGGTAATTTAAAAAAGAAATAATTCATCAATTACTTAGCAAAGATAAAATAGAAAGAAAATTCAAAATTTTTCCAAACTTACATTTTATATAGCTAGAGTGTCACGCGAGTTTGGACTTTATATGCAAAAAAATGAATGTTAGAATTATTCATTTTTACATGTATGTTAATATATATTATTTAATATATTTCGTCGCTGGGTTCAAATCACAGTTTAAAATTAGATGCTCTTCGAATCGTAATCTGACATGCCGAATTACAATGTTCTTCGAATCGTAATCTGACATGCCGAATTACAATGTTCTTCGAATTTTGGGATCATTCGTGATGAAATACTTTTTGTCATATCGTAATTCGATAGTAAAACTAACAAATAAGTGTTACATTCCTCTACATTATGATAATTTCAGCTATTGTGCGATTTCATGTAGACCGTTTGATCTCATAATATCGTCGTTTTTGGTGTAGCGAAAGGAGAGGGGAGGACGAGAGAGTGGGGATAACGAGAGGGAGAAAGGGAAGATGGAGGGAGGGAGTGAGGGTAGGAGAGAAAGAGGGACTGCGTTGCCTCCACATCTCAGAGAGAGTGGAGCGGGACTATTGCAGGGGACTGTACATACATCTTACACACTACATCTTTTAAAAATTTGAAACAAAATTGCATCAACTTCAAGAACCTCGGAGTCCCCTGGGGAGGGCACCATAAATGTCCCCACTTCTGGCTCCCCATTCATCTAATGGGAAGCGGTGTCGCGAAGTCATGCATGCCGTAGCCCTACACCAATGCAACTTTTTTTTAAATGTATCATAAATGTTTCTAAAAGTTTTACTGAATGTATAAAAATGTAATTATAAATTTCTTTAAACATAAAATCTATTTTTATAATGTATTTGCATTTCTATAATGTTCATATTTTCCATTTCATCAATGTTTATATGAAGAATGGTTTAAAACGAGTGTAGTAATAGATTACCAATGTAATAACAAGAAACTATCCAACACAACAGCCTCCTCTTTCTCTAAAAAAAAAAAAAATTTGTTAGCAGCTTTTCAGGGCTTTTCCCTAATTAAAATTGACTTTAAACAGAATCATTTGATAGATTTAATCATATATGCGCCAAAAGAGGCTGTGAGTAATCTTATTAAAACCAACTCAGTGGTTCAAAGCAGTTTTTATAACATAAGTTGAGCTTACACCAATATGTTAGTATATGAATCTAAACTGTTAACGCAGACCTACAAAAGAAAAAAGTTTGATCTTAAAATTCTGTATAATTCCCGTTTTATTGAAACAATTAACACAAACGCGTACTATATCACGGAGATGAAAATTCAGTAAAAATTTAGGAGGATGCAAAAAACAATTGATTTCACTAACTTCACAAGTTGATTCAGAGTGAACAGACTTCGCAAAAAAGTTTCGGTAGATGTACGTTGACTCTGTTTAATTAAACGAGGAATTTATTGCGAGATTCGAAAATTGCAAGTGAATAAAGTGGCCGAAATTCCTCTTAATGAAATATTTATTTTCGCTTTTAATCGTCTCATTTCCTCTCGCTGGTTTATACACACACACACACTACATTATATATATATATATATATATATATATACACACACGAAGAAGAGATTGTAGACACCAATCGACAAGAGAAATACTCCGAGGGGGACGTTAGGCAGGAGGCAGGGAGTGCTGGTACTCCCGTTTTTCCTATCACTGTCCTCCTTAGCTGATCTTTTTCGTTTTCATCTACCGAGTGAGCAGTGCAGTATGCACTCAAGCACACACTTCTTTACCTGTTCCTCACTACACACACATGCATACATCTTATACACTACATTATCTTTACAAAATTAAACAAAAAAATCACAACGATTTCAAGAGCCATGGCGTCCCCTGGGGAGGCGATCATAAATGTCCTCACTACTGGCTACCCCGATGCCGATACAGGAACGCAGAACCGGAGAGCGAGTTTTGTCCTGCTACTTTTTATTCGAGAGATCCTGGGCCTCTGCCTGATTCACTTTGCATTAGCTTCTGCAACATTCGCAGCCATTCCTTAAATTTTTCGTCTGTTGAACACCACCTCTCTTCCTCTAACCTCGCCTACTGTAGTCTTCCTCACTGAAACTCGTGTGTCTGGGACAACTGACAGCAGTTCCTTTTCTGTACCTTCTTCCTTACTCTATACTCAATTTCATTCCAAAGGTGGATGTTGCATATTGTACATAGCGACCTAACTTGCTCTCGTATTTCCGAACTTGAATTCTCCGAATTCTACACTCTTTGGCTACGGCTTATGTGCCAATCTCAAACTAAATACATCTTTACTGTCCACTTTTCTTCTAATTCCACTGACTATCCAAAACCTTTTGACTACCTTACTTCCAAAGTGGAATACATTCTATCTCATCTCCTTTCGCTGAAATCTCCATTTCAGAAGATTTCAATGTTCACCACCACCTTTGGCTTTCCTAACATTTCACTGACATCCCAGGTGAACTAGCTTACAACTTCTCTATCCTAAATGACCTGGAGCAGATTGTACAGCGCCATACTCGTATACCTACTCCTGATCGTATTATGATTTATTTCCCACCACTCATCCTTCTTATTACACTGTCAAACTTTTTTTCTCCGTTGGGTTCCTCCAACCACACTCTTATATCTGTTTCCTGTCCTATCGCTCCAATTCGACCTTTGGATCCTCTCAAGAGAAGTCGCCTTTGGCTCTTTGATTATTAGGCGCTTCGGGAGTACTTCTTTGATTTCCTATGGAATGATTTCTGCTTCCGTGGCCCAGGTCCCTCCGAGTGCGCTGAGCGCATCACTGAGGTGATTCTTTCGGGCATGGAAGCGTACATTCCATATACTATTCCTACTACCAATGCAAAAAGAAACCCTTGGTTTAACTTTGTTCTAATCCTCTCTTCAATCGAGAGGAGGTTTTCAGAAGGTACCGTCGCCATCCAACTCCTGACTCTCACTCAGCTTACATTTCTGACCGGAATCGTGCAAAATCTGTTCTTGGATTCGCCAAAAATTCTTTCCACAGAAAAATGTGAAACCTATCTAATTTTAATTCTTCTTGCTCTTTTTGGCACATAGCCAACAACCTCTCCAACATCTTTACTTCTTATTTCCTTTCTCTCTTCCATACTGACAACTTAGTTGCCGTCTCTCCTGATAAAGCTGAACATTTCGCTCAGACTTTCGCCTCCAACTCAGCGTGGAAGATTCAGATGCTGTTCCTCCCCTCTCTGACTCATTTATGTCTGAAATTAGAATCTTCTCCAAAAATGTTTTTTCTGCCCTCTATGGGCTTTAATCTCGGAAGGCCTACGGTCCTGATGGAGTTCCTCCTGTTGCTCTCACAATCTATGCCTCTGTGCTGACACCCTGCCTAGGAAAACTCTTTCGTCTTTGCTTTTCAGCTGGTAATTTTCCTTCCACTGGAAGTTTGCTTTCGTTTTTTCCAAAGAAGGGTGACCGCTCTCAACTCTCCAACTATCGTCCAATTGTCTTGATTTCTTGCTTTTCTAAGGATTTTGAATCTATCTTTAATACGAAGATTCTTAAAGACCTCTCTTCTCACAATCTTCTTTCAGATCGTCAGTATGGGTTCCGTAAGGGAAGCTCTCCTGGCGAACTTCTTACGTATCTCTCTGACTCTTGGCTATCCTCTTTTTGGGATTTCCGTGAAACCTATGCTTTTGCGCTAAGCATATTCAAAGCTTTTGTTAGAGTCTGGCACAAATCTTTAATTTCGAAACCGCCCTTATTCGGTTTCTACCCTTCTATCTGTGTCTTCATCCCTAATTTCCTTTGTGGCCGATCTACAGCTGCGGTTGTAGATGGCCACTGTTCTTCTCCTAAAACTCTTAATAGTATTGTTCCTTAGGGTTGTGTCCTGTCACCCACTCTTTTCCTTTCATTTGTCAATGATCTATTGAGTCGCACTTCTTGCCCTATCCACTCCTATGCCGATGATTCCACCCTTCGCTTCTCCACCCGTTTCACAAACCGTCCCTCTCAACAGTCACTCCATGAGTAGCGTAGGACGGCTATGGTGCAGCTGAACTCTAATCTTTCTAATGAGTGTGAGTGAGTCAGAGAAAACCTTGTGGCTTTCAATGCTTCAAAAGCTCAGTTTCATCTGTCTACTCGTCACAATCTTCCACACGACTATCCAGTTATCTTCAACAATACACAAATCAATCCTTACTTTCATATGAACATTCTCGGTGTTACCTTTTCTCGTGATCTTTCCTAGAAATATCACATATACACTCTTCCCAAAAAACACCTTCTAAAGCGTTAGGTGAGCTGTACCGACTCCGGTACCTGTCTCTGTACAGGAGTCTTGTCCGCCTCTGCATAGAATACGCTTCTCATGTGTGGGGTGGTTCAACCCACACAGCGCTAGTTGACCGGGTGGAATCAAAGGGTTTTCACGTCTCATCAATTCTCTGCATCTTACTGACTGTCTTCAATCTCTCTTTTTTTACTATCGCTATTATAACGAACACCGCTCTTCTGAACTCTCTAATTCATAGGTTCTTACCCTGGGGTTAACCCCCGAGAGATAATTCTACCTTTCTCGCGAGTTCAATTTGAAGTTACAGTCATAAATATTTGTTTAGTTTTATGAAATAAACCATTCCTCAGATCATCTTTTGTCATTGTTTTACCATTTTTTGTGATGGGAATAATCCTAATTTCCCTAGATAGCTGTACGGGTAGGTAAAAATGATAAAAAGGTTAAGAACCACTGCTCTAAATGTATGCCTTCTCCTTTAAGGAGAGCACGCAGTACCCGACTTTCGACACATTCTCATTCCTTGTCTGTCCAACTCTCAAACGTAAGGGTTAATCGGTATTTTCAATCTTTCATTTACTCAACAGGTCAACTCTGAAACAATCTACCAGAATCCATCTTTCCCCTTATCTATGACCTCCAATTTTTCAAATACAGTGTTCAGGCATCTCGAAAACATTGGACCTTGATTTTGGCTCTCTTCTTCCTCTATTTTTGTGGAAAGGGGTTTGCGGGCATTCGCCCTTGGACCCACCTCTCTGCATAAATGAATAAATAAATAAATATATATTTATATACATATATTTACTCGTATACTGTATATATATATATATAATATATAAGGGGTTCCAAAAAAACCTTAGCCCCCCATTTGCAGCTTACATGTTTACTTATATCGAAATAGTTTTTAGTGATTATAAAAATATATAAAATTCTTTATTTATTGCAGGTATTAAAATTACTCTACCTGATAAAGTGATAATATAATGGCTTCTCAATTAATTGGTGATTCGGAGAGGCAACGTGTGATAGATCGCATACGAGCAATAACATTTCGGGAAGCTCGTGATGCTGGAGCCACCTTTATAACACGTTCATGGGTTGCCAAAAAGTTGCGAAGAAATGAGGACTTCGTCAAAAGAAATTGGAATAAAACTTTGGATGAATGTGAAATGGATACAACCAAATCTGGGCGCCCAAATTTGCCACTCTCTCAGGAAACAAAGGACATCATTGAAAGCGGTACGCGTAAGCGGAAAAACAGCTGTGCTAAACTTTCTAGAGAGATCGAAGTGTTGAGAGGAAAGATCGTTAGTGGTGAGATCATTCGACTGTACCGTCATAGGCAAGGTTTAAAGCCTTGGCATGAACTTCAAAAGCCAAGAAAAACTCAACTTAACATCGACGACAGAATGTGGTTTGCCCATTATCTTGAATATTGGGATGTGGATGATTTCATGCATTTAGCTGTCTCCGATGAATTTTTTGTTTACATAACACGTCGGCCTAACTACCAAAATGATCGAGTGTGGGCCACAACACCAGATGAAATCGATGACAATGAAATTATCACGAATTATTAAAAAGTCCAGACTGTGTTGGTGTCTTTGTTTTGTTCACTGCAAAGAAGCTCATGTGGGTGCTGAAGCCAAATGGTCAGTTGGGATGGACAGTATTTTCATGATATTATTTTATCCCAGCATGTCATTCCTTTTCTAAGAAACTCAAACAATGTTATGGATGTCGATCAGGTCACACTTCTGCATGATAAGGCCCCCTGCTTTAAGACATTAGCCACTCAACAGTTGTTGCGGAACCATGAGATCGATTTCTTTGGAAATGAAGAATGGCTAGGAAATTCTCCTGACCTGAACGTCTGTGAACACATTGGATCAGTTATAAAGGACAAGGTTGAATGTCTCTTGTTTCAAGAACCTGCAGCGAATCGATTTTCGAAGGATACAATGATGCAACACATTGAAACTGTTTTAGCAAATTTGCGTAACGATCAAGATCTAGTCACGTCACTTTTGGCAAGCTACCCAACGCGAATTCAGGCTGTCTTGGAAGCCAATGGCGGGAACACCAAGTTTTCATTGTTTCTCATTAAATGCAGGATTAAATTCTCTTTTGTAAGGTATGTTTAGTTTTACTGTACCTCCAATGGTTTAGACCATGGGCGGGGGGGGCCTAAGGTTTATTGGAGCCACGTATATATATATATATTTTTTTTTGCTTTTCGATATTACATTGCTTTAGGGAATTTCGAGTTCAGTCCGAGCGGAAAACAGAACTGAATTTTAAAATTTCTTTCGTTCATGAATTTCATCGCAAGACTTTCATCCGGTCACATATATACACACACACACAACACATATATATATATATATATATATATATATATATATATATATATATGCACAGATGTTTAAGGCTTAAGCTAAATTGCATACCCAACTGTTGAATTCTGGCCTCTTCAAACATATACAACGTTTAAGTCTTTTTGTAAAAGCTGTTAAAGTTAATTGCGCGTATAATGATCTTGAACGGCCGTAAGGTAAGGCATTGAACATTATGCTTGCAATATCTGCATTGCAGAGTGTTTGCAATGTTTACTGCATGTCATCAGTTTAAGATGGAAAGACACATAAAACTAGGATTGATTAGGAGACTCTAAGAAGCTCAAATTTCTTGAAAAGAAGCCAAAACCACATATATATTTAAAACCTTTTTGGAGTTTTAGTCACATTTTTTTTCACTGTATTAAATGTAAAAAGTAAAAAAGCAATGTTTTTCGGTTGACAAAAGGATTCCTATTTTGTTCTTTTTAAGATCTATGGAAGACAGGACGCAGACGGCGTGACACAACAAACAATACGCGATTCTGATGACTTTTCAAAAGTATATTTATTGTGGAACCCAAAGAAAACGGATGATTTTGGACTTAACTGTAAATTTCTTCCAAAAATAAAAATTTATATTTAGGAAGTATTAGTGAGGGAGAATCTTTGATTTTCTTTATCTTATAGAAATCACAAAAAGAGTAAACTTTATATATTAACTAGACATTATGTCTGGCTCTTCACGTGGGCATCGTTAGCTAGAAAGTTTTGTTTTTAGAAGTTACGGTTTTTTGATGAATGCTTCCCAAATCATTACCATCCCCATTTGTGGCCAGAAGTTTTCTCCGAAAGAATGGTCGATACGGAAAAGAAAAGGTAAAAAAACCGCTGTGACTCACTCGAGGCCCCGAGGGATATTTCCTAATGTGAATTAGTGAATCTTACAATGGGAATGAAACGATTTGAAAATTGTTTTCCTTCAGATTCCCACCTTCGGAATTCGAGTTATTGATTGAAATAGGAATGACTAAGAACGAGAAAAGTATTTGCTTGCTTTTGAAATATGAAACTAAATGAAATAAAAATGGCATAGAAAGTAAACAGTTTATATTCATCAAATATTAATTGACAATATCAAATATTAATATAAGATATTTTTCATTGTTATATAATAAGATAAAAATTCTGAAATATAAAAAAGAAACATTACTTAGATAAATATATATATATATATACTGTATATATATAATATATATATATATTATATATATATATTATATATATATATATATATATATATGTATATATATATATGTATATATATATACACGAAACATGTATATATTGCTGCATTTGACGGGATGTTGAAATAACCGATCAAATCAGCAAAAAAGCGTGCGTAATTGTTAATTCGATGTTTATCTTGAATTAACAATTAAATATTAAAGTTAATTAATTGAATAACCACTTTTGCTATATGATAAATTATATATATATGTCACTGGTCAACAAAGTTTTTGTCACAGAGATATTTTTACTTGAACTATGTGTAATTTTTTACGTTCATTACGAAAATGAAAACAAAATTTTTCTATCACCCGCAGTTTTAGAGTGACACAAGAATTTACATTACTTAGGATTTGAGTGAGAATAGGAAGGGGGCGGGGTCTGCCCCTTCCTCTTCCTCTGCTTATAAGTTGCTACACGTCACTATCGACTTTCATTTGTCATTTACTCATTTGATTTCACTCAGTGAACATCGTGCATTTTATTTTCCTTAATCATTTTTTGTGTCAGTGCGTTCGTATTGTTTCATGACAGAATGCCACGCAAGTGCGTCAACCATCCAAACTGTTTCTGTTATGTGTGCAGAGAGTTAACACTTAAATTTCAAAGGCGAAATTTCACCCCTCTCGTCAAAAAAGCATACGAACTTTATTTTGGTTGCAAGGTAGGGGATCAGAACAAGACGTGGGCACCTCATATATGCTGTATTACGTGTTTAAGACTTATGACAGGCCGGCTAAATGGGTCTCGTGAAATGCCGTTTGCTGTTCCGATGATATGGAGAGAGCCGAAAGACCATTTAACGGATTGTTATTTCTGCTTAACAAATATACTAGGCATTACTACGAAATCTAAACGTATGGTACAATACCCAAATTTACCATCAGCCATAAGGCCTGTTTTACATAATAAACATTTGTCAGTACCAAGGCCACCGGAAACGTGGAGTTTAGATGATGAAAATGAAATTGATGTACAATGGTAATGACGAAGCTCAACATGGTTTACTGACGGACGATGTTAATCCAATGTTTGAACCATCTTGTTCATCGACAGAGCCTCACTTAATATCTCAAGCAGACCTGAGCGAGCTTGTCTGTGATCTGAAATTGTCAAAAGATTAATCCGAACTTTCGGCCTCCAGGTTGAAAGGTTGGAATCTTCAAAAAAAAGGCACTAAGATATCTTTTTACCGCAAGCATCAAAGAAACTTTCTACCCTCTCATGGAAACCCTTGGCCAACAACATGATCCGAACGAATGGCGCCTATTTATTGATTCCTCGAAGCTGAGTTTAAAAACTGTTTTACTCCATAATGGAAATAAATAACCTTCAGTTCCATTAGCACATGCCGTACATATGAAGGAATCATACGACAATATGCGCCTGCTTGTGAAACATATCCAATATGATAAATACTCTTGGCATATCTGTGGAGACTTGAAAGTGATTGCACTTCTTCTTGGTTTACAACTGGGTTATACGAAATTGTGTTGTTTCCTCTGTGAATGGGACAGCAGAGCACGGGAAAGCCATTACTCAAAGAAACGATGGCCACTTCGACAAGCGTTGATTCCAGGGCATAAAAATCTCAACAGTTCACCTCTTCTTAATCCAAAAAAGTTATTTGCCACCACTACATATTAAACTTGGTTTAATGGAACATTTTGTTAAGGCTCTGGATCAAAATGGCAGGGGGGGGGGCTCTACTTGAAACAGAAATTTCCGAGGATCAGCGAGGTCAAAATCAAAGAAGGGATAGGATATTTGTGGTCCCGCAAATTAGAGAAATCATGAGAGACAGCGCGTTTGATGAAACTCTAAGTGAAGTTAAAGCAGCAGCTTGGAGAGCATTTAAAGTAGTAAACACAAATTTCCTCGGAAACTTCAAGGCCGAAAATTAAGAGTCATTTGTTGAAGAACTTCTCAAGGCCTACAAAGACGTGGGGTGCAACATGTCATTGAAAATTCATTTTCTTGACTCACATCTCGACTTCTTCCCAACAAACTTAGGCGAGGTTAGTGATGAGCATGGGGAACGCTTTCATCAACAAATATCCACGATGGAGAAGCGATACCAGGGCAAGTGGAGCCCCAGCATGTTGGATGACTACTGCTGGACATTGTCAAGGGATGGCCCAGAGGCGAAATACAAGCGTAAAACATCAGTAGCCACATTTTATGCGAATTCAATATGCATTTTCTACTTTGACATTGCTATTACGCCTATAAATTAGTCCAAATTTAATTTTCGATACACTCAATATTGGTGGGTGATAGAAAAATGTTGAGGCCATTTTGGAACTCAGCAGTAAAAAACCTATAAGATCGACCTATTTTTGTTTATGTGACAAATAAAAAGTTCGATTTTGTCGACCAGTGAATAATCAATAAAGGATAACCGATGTCATGATTTAATACCTCTGTCTACAGAACAAAGTTTAACACTGGAAAAGGACCGGATTAATCGATTGTTTAACTTGTTATAAGTTGGAATCACAATAACTGGTAATTAATTTTGCTACCACTTTCTCAGTGTATAACTAAATACTTTTTCTATTAATTGGGAATGTAACACAACTTCGATTTAAGAAGTTATAATTATGAAAAACTTCACGAAATATAAAGGTAGAAATACTTCAATAGCAGTATCAGGATAAAGTGTTCCCTCCAAGAACTGGAATATAAAATAAATCTCTATGAAACTATAAATATAAAAAAATATATTCAGTAACTACAAATGATTATACAAAATAAAGAAAGAAAATACTTTGGACAGTAGAAAAACCTTGTGGCTTTCATTTCGAGATGTACCGAATGCAGAATATGGTCGACTATAAAAACTCATTCTTACTTAGGTTTGCAGCAAAAGTATTTTAATTTTATGCTGCTACACACTTATTAATTTCTACATAAATATATCTGAAATGCATATGCAATTTAGAGCTCTTGGTATACAGTATGTTTTAAATAAATTTAACCCTCAGCCACTATCTTAATTGCTTGATCACACAAAATTTAAATGAGTGGGGTCCTGCCTGACCCCGCGATAGTGGTTGAGAGTTAATATCTGTCTGAATGGTGACATCATTTGTTTCAGCATAATAGAATATTATTTTCCCTAGTGTTTTAATATGACTACCGTCATTGTCATTTACTATGACTACGGTACTGAATAAAGTGAGACTACGTTAGTCTAAAATGGCATGCCTAATTATTTCAGACTAAAGTCCTGAAGGAGGACTTCGCTATAGTGCCTTTCCTGAAGGAGGACTTCGCTATAGTGCCTTTCCTGAAGGAGGACTTCGCTATAGTGCCTTTCCTGAAGGAGGACTTCGCTATAGTGCCTTTCCTGAAGAAATATTTCAAATTCAATTTAATTCATTGTTTTATATTATGACCTATGGCATGCTATTATTTTAATAGATCTAGAAAGAAATAAGGGTATTATAAAATTTGTTAATACATTAACATTAATGCAAATTCCTAAAATAATATATGCCAGAGGATTATGTGCGTCAAAGGTTTAAGGGAAATTTAAGAAGTTAAAGTTCAGCTAACTTGGCCTAATTAGGACTTAAAGTTTGAACATATTTGTATTTGTACATTAGCTCATATGAGATGTATTATTTCTCATTTGCAAAAATATGTACTGTATATACTTGTAAGAGAACAGCAAATAAATTTGAATTATTGGGTATGTGCAATTATCGAAATATGTAAGCCAAAAATGAGGAAGCAATAAGTAATACTATGTCACTTTTGAGTCACCAGTTCATCTCGACATTACCACATACCTTAACCATTGGGTCCATTTTCTTTTAGTCTAACATCATAGAAAACTGAGTAAATTATTTCAAAACGAAACTTGAATAAAATGGGTTATGTTCTGTATTTATTTATAGAGGTAATAATAATAATAATAATGATAGATTAGATATTCAGCAAACATTTAGCAGCTAAACCGACAAGTCGGAAAATAATAACCGATTACGAATAGTCGGCTGAACGGGCCGACTGTACCGACTACCGACTATTTACTGACTAGTCGGTACATCTCTACTTTCAGTGCTTCAAAACCCAAGTTTCTTCATCTGTCTACTTGTCACAATCTTCCACAGGACTATCCCTTTATCTTCAACAATATACGAGGGGCGGTCAGAAAATAAGTTTACACGGCGTATAATTTCGTAACTAAAGGACCTACATTGATTATGTTTGTATCAGGTGAATTCGTTAATCATTGTTGGCAACACTGCACGTTGATTCGGCTGCCATCTACCGTACATTCGCTATACGAATCAGTTGAACATAGCGGCTCGACTGGAACAGTGCCCTGCCCTACGGAGCAGTCCAGGACGTTTAATGGCCGCTCGTAAACGTTCCAGTGTTGAACACTATGCAGCTGCATTGATTGTTGTGCCTTTTTGCATGAAGTCTGCGAGCTAAACGCCTTTGTGGTCCCAAAACACGGTAATCATCACTTTGCTAGCGGACCTCACAATCTTGAACTTCTTTGGTTGCGGGGACCCAGGGTGTTTCCATTCCATGCTGGCACGTTTTGTTTCCGGAGTACGGTGATGAGCCCATGTCTCGTCTCCTGTGACAATGCGCTCGAGAAATTCTTGACCACTGACAGACTCGGAATATCGTTGCAGAAATGACAGGGCACTGTTCCAGTCGAGCCGCCATGTTCAACTAACTCATATAACCAATGGGCGGTAGATGCCAGTAGTATGTGTGCAAAATGGTAGAGTGCAAATTGCATTGAGTGCCAGTACCAACCCCCCTTTGTTGCAAGGTGTCATCACCGCCCCTCCCCCCAGGGTGCCAAAAAAAGGGGGGAGGGAGAATCCCACCCAAACCTAACCAAAGAGAGAGAGAGAGGAGAGGAGGAGAGAGAACATCCTTTCGTCTGGACATCCAGACGCATAATAAAGCTCTTGGCCTCCGTACTCTGCTTAGAAGGTGTAAATCAGCCATTTGGCTTAAGCAGACAGTTGGCATAGAAGGCACTGCCGACTGGCTTAAGCAGACAGTTGGCATAGAAGGCACTGCCGACTGGCTTAAGCAGACAGTTGGCATAGAAGGCACTGCCGACTGGCTTAAGCAGACAGTTGGCATAGAAGGCACTGCCGACTGGCTTAAGCAGCCATTTGGCATAACCAGTCATTTGGCATAGTGTGTGTGTATATATATATATATATATTTATTTATTTATTTATTGGAGCATATATGCATCATTTATATATTTCCATCATCCCAGTTATTCCTTAATAACGTTTTTATATACTGTATATATATATACATACCCAGGAAAGCATATGTTTTATTCGTTTATTGGCTAATAAAACACAACTACACCATTCTGTTTATTTAGACGAATTATTGGAAATAATTTAACATACATGAAATATATAGAAAATAAATATACATTCGAAGATAGCAAACTTAATTTAGAGTATATTTTCTGAGTTTCATTTGTTAACACCAGAAAATAAAATGGATTGAAACTTAAAATATTTATAGGTTATAGGTATATAAAATCCTCATTTTTATTATTACAATATAAATAATACAAGACGCATAAGTTTTGATATTGCTAGACAATATTTCATCTCGTGACGTCAGATGTTGGCACGAAAGGACTTATTTATTTTTAATCCGGCCAAACATTTTTATATTTATTCAATTATTAAGAATTATTATTATATTTAAAATAAAATAAATTCGTTAACACTGCCCGATATCCAGTGTTACCACTATTAAGAATATTGGAAAATCTTAAAACGCATATCTATAAGTTTGTTCTCGGTGACAGACAGGGCGCTCTGAACACCTGAATTTTATTTCTGAAATGCACGGTTGGGTACAGGTAAATATCGGCTCACCTGAACACTAATTCCCTTTCGTTGTGATTCTAATCCGAATCGCAGTGGACTGAAATTCCAAATTTATTTTCCAACAGATGTTCACTGCATCCTTTTGGAACCAAACGGTTCTAAAATCTCTTCTCGTCAGAAAAATTTTGAGGATTGTGCTTAGATATTATCGGGGAAGGAAAGATTTTAACAGAAAAGATATTTTAACCTCAAAATATAATGGTTGCCTAAGAACCCTGAATTTGCCTTCGCAGATGTTTTGGATCTAATATAATGTACTAATATAATTTTTAAACAAAATAGTTTAAATTAGGGCTAGTTTTTATTAAGGGGAATATATTATATATATATATAATATATATATATATATATATTATATATATATATATATACAGTATATATATATATATATATATATATATATATATATATATATATATATATACAGTATTATATATATATAATATATATAAAATGCCATTAAATATATATATTATACAAACATAGGGTGTTTCAGGAGGAAAGGTCAATACTTCGGGAGGTGATAGTATCGGTCATTGTGAGAAAAAAGTTCATATGAACATATTTCTAATTCTGAATGGTTACGGAGATAGAGCTGTTTGAATCTGATGCGCGCGCAGCTCTTCCCCCCCCCCCTCGCGATGGTCCCATTCAATGGCCACCAAGTCTCCAAACCTGTCTCCGTTAGATTATTGTTTGTGGGGGTGGATGAAAAGTCAAGTTTACAAAAAAGAGGTGGATACACGAGACGAATTGCTCGCGCGCATTTTGGATGCTGCTGCCCGCATAAAGGAACGTCAAGATCAACTCAGACGAACAACATGCGATCTTCGCACAAGAGTTGCAAAGTGCATTGAGGTTAACGGTGGGATTTTCGAAAACGGTCACAAAGTAAATATCCGTAACGTTGACTTGTACCTTCTTTATAATCTTCCAAAAACTCCTTACGCTGATTCGGGAACATTTGATTGGCTAATACTCCAATTTCTGACACGTCTCTACGTTGTTGTGTGAGTAAGACTAGATATTGTCTATTTAACGACACATATATTTTTGAAAAATAGATTCTAGTTGATGAAGAACACGCTTATGTTAAAATGGTGGGAGAATACTGTAAATGTATCGGCAAACGTTTTATCCATTTCTAACATGAGATCGTCAAGTACAATGACTGTATGTTCATTTCCGTTTAACGAATTAACGTCGTATACGCCTTTGGAACAAAATATCATCTTCGTACTCGTTGAACACTGATTGGTACGTCGAATAGCACCATATTACTTTATGCACAAATTTGGAGAACATTTCCCCTTATCTTTAATGATTTTAAGCATAAACTCAGTTTTACCACAAACTGTAGGTCCAGATATACTGTAATATATGTGGACAGGCTCGTGAACCTGAATTTTTCTACAGATTCCATCTCTAAAACGTCAGACTCCTAAGTGGAACATTTACAAAATATAATAAATTTTTATGTGATGTTCCTTATATTCTACAGTCTTGTTTTTCCTCTTCTTCCCAGAATCGTGAATGACGATGAGGTACAGCAACATGTACCCATCATCGACATTACAGACGATTCCGATTACAGTATAGTTATGACTACAGGCTCCATCCCCGCTAGCGAACCCCCACCAACGCCATCTGTAGCGCCCCCACACGACAATTCAAAGTAGAGGCATGATGATGATGATGAAGTGCCTTCCACGTCAGGTATAAAGCGTGCCAGGAGTGCACCGGCTGTTAGATCCCCAGTAATAGAGCCCCAACCCTCTACGTCTTACGGCACAGTCCCCACACTAGCTCCTTCCTCAAATAAAAATGTTCCCCCTTATTCCTGTTCAATTCCGGTCGCATCTTCCACAGCAGCAGCAGCTTCTCGTTCTGTAGAGGATGTTATAATATTCGAGCTGGTGCCCACCGCTACCCCCACTCCAGCCCTGATTAGAGATCAGTACGTAGTCAGGGTTGATCCGTGAACCATGTATAGCAATGGTGTTGACCACGGCCTGCGACGCGTAGTTGAACGTATTGTGGAGTTTGCCCTTCAGAACAGCGAAGAGCGTGAAGTCAGGACGAGGCTGTCCTCCGGATTTGGGTCAGATGACGGGGATGGAGCCGTTTTTTTGGGTAATAATACCATACAGACGCTTGGCCGCTGTAGATATAGCGTATATTATGGGCCGTATAATGCAGGCCTCTCAAAGTAGTACATCCATCAATATGGACAACTTCACGATAGATATTTACAGGGTATTCCTTGTCACGGGTCATAATGCCACACCTTATACCCTTAAATTCAATTCTCAAGCTATTTACAGACGGCATATAAACAGTGATCGTGGTTGCGGCTTTATAGTAGCAGTCTTAGCTCATATGTTCACTGTGCTAAATACACGGGCCCGAAAAATTTGGTTGCCTACGGTTGTGAAGCGTGCCCGTAAACTGGCTTCAAATTGCAAGCTTGAGTTTGAGTGTAATATGGGTTCTGAAGAGCTGAGAAGGGTAGAGCAGGAAATGAATGTTCGTATAGTTATATTTGGAATGGATGATCGTCGTAGGACTGTGTATGGTTTTGAAAGCTGTGTGAGAGATCGTACAAGATCCTTACTTATTTTAGGGCTGTCAGGGTCAACGTATCTTCCCATCCGTAATATAAGGGACCTTTACGAGAGTTATGATAAAAGCCGAAAACATGGAAGGCATCAAGACTTGTGTAAGGGATGTCTCGAGTTTGCGGACAACATAGTGAAACATTGTAAGGGTTGCCACATGATATGTGAGCAGTGTAAAAGCTCCAGATGTGAAAGTTATGAAGTTGAAGCTGAGAAGAGGGATTGTAATGTGTGTAGACGCACATTTTTCAATAATAAATGCTTTGAGTTCCATAAGCCAATTGGCACTTGCAAGAAAATGAGAATCTGTGAATGTGGTATGTTTCATATGATAGATAATTTGGGGAGATTCAAGCATAAATGTGATGAAATTCACTGTTCTACATGCCATGAGAAATATAAGGCAGATGGTACAAACATGTATGTTATATGAAAGATGCTAAGCCTAAAAATAGACCCTGTATAACTGTATACTACGATTTAGAAACATATACGGTTGCTGAAACGAAAGTGGTTATCCCACATCTACTTCTCAGCCAGACTATCTGCGATGAATGCATGGAAGTCGAGTGTGATGAGTGTCACAAATGTGGTAAACGAACAAACGTTTTTAAAACGATAGCACTCGACAACCCCGTGAAACTCTTTGTTTCCTATATTGTCAAGTTAGCGGACAAGTTAAAAAAAATGAAAATATTCTTGCCCATAACGGCACAAAATTTGCCACACAATTCCTTTTTAAGAGCTGCTTGAAAACGAGTCATTGGAGATATTTACAGGGGGTCCCTTGAAAGGAGGAAACAAACTTATGCAGATGCAAATAAGAGGTAATGTTGAGTTTAAAGACACTTTATTAATCACAACTTGTAAATTAGCCAAGCTACCCAAGGTGATGGGCGTAGCAGCCGAAGTTTCAAAAGGGTATTTCCCTTACACTTTCCTCATTAGCGACATTTTAAATTACGTAGGCCTGCCTCCACCCAAACTCTACTTTAACGACCCCAACATGAGTGATAGTTAGCTTGAAGATTTTGATCGCTACTACAACAGTTTTAACGAAGAAATTCCAACAATATAGCTGATGAATGTGAGCGTTATTGCGTGAATGATGTGCGCGTGTTTAGAATTTGTTTCCAGGCCTTTAGAAGGATGTACTTAGACCGGTTCAACTGCGACCCGCTGCAAGTCGCAACCACGATCGCCTCATTGTGCTTTACGGTGTTCAAGAACAATTTCATGCCTAAAGACACACTAGCTGTCATTCAGAGAAACAATCCCCGCAGTTATGGGCATAAGGCTAATTACTGGCTCTACAGCAGCAGACCGTTGTATACATAAAACATGCCCACAACACAGAGGAGGTCCCAATCAAGGTCAATGATCGTGTTTTTTGGGTGGACGGTCTAAGCCAGTGGTGCACAAACTTTTTTGATGTGAGGGCCAAGCGAAGAAAATAACTAAATTTATTAGCCTACTTACTTTCCATCTAATTCATAAATTGGGTCACTTTTATATTCTAACTTTTTAAGTGAATTGAAAAGACCCGTGGGGCCACTGAAAAGACCCGTGGGGGACACATTTGGCCCGCGGGCCAGGGTTTGTGCATCACTGGTCTAAGCAAAGACCGTGTCACTGATGATAAGACAGCGTACTCCCTTAACGGATTCTGATGGCATGGATGCCCACTAGCGTAGTTAAAAAAAACCAAAAGTTTGAAATTTATAGGTGATGGTATTTTTCCCATTATATAAGTCAATAGAAGTTCTTTGGTACCATTTTTGCCAAGATCAAAATTTGTTTAGGAGTTCCTCATCGAGGTTGAATTTCTCGGATTTCAGGAAACCAGTTTTTCTTCATTTTAGAGCAATTTAGGGAAATTTAGTGATTCTCAATAGTGGTAGCACTGCAATTTACTAATATAACATTCATTTGCTCCCAAATTTAATTGTATAATTTAATTTATAATAATAAGGCACTTATTTCTTGATGTGTATATCATTTAATAAACATTTGAATCATGGCGGTGTCGCATGCTTTCTTCTGTATTCCATTATTCTTGTTTTTTACATTTTGTGGGCGACCACAAGGCCATTTTCTATAACAAAACGTAACTAAAAACATTGTTCTGTGTTGTACAGATGACGATTATATGCATGTTTCATATAATTGAATGTAGGGCCATGTCAAACCCACTACAGTTCAAGACGTATTTTTTTCAGTCAATGATTTCTTAAATTCTGTATAATCTGTCTAGCGTAAGGTTACCTCAATTACAATTAATTTTCTGTTGCAGATTGATTTTGTTTGCTGAAATATTCTCGTAATGGTATAAGAGTGATTCTGAAATGAACCAGAACAAAAAGGACAAGGTTTCGCCTTCAGTTCCTGTACTGAGACACTCGACCGAACGTTTTCTGGTAGGGCAGCCGACACACTCTATCTGCGGCTCGAAATTGCCAACTGCCCAAGAAGTTCTTTGTTATTTCTTTTACATTAACGGAAAGTGCTGTAATAGGAGAGAAGCAGTCAAAATAACTGTTGACAATGTTCTTACATTCTGGGCGATGGCTAGAATTGAGACAATGTGGCCATACAACTGCATCAAGAAGCTGGAAGCTTTGTGGAGTGAGTGGAATGCGCTAAACAGAAACAAGAAAAGGGAATCTGACCCTGGAGAAAAGAGAAAGCTGTTTACAGACAAACTTGACTGATTTTGGGGCATCGGATCAGATGATGCGATCGAAGAAATCAAATGCATACGATAAAGGCGAAGATATCAGGTTTTATATAGATCAACGTTCAGAAAGACTTGGTACAATGTCTGGGAATGACAAAGTCTTTAACAAAAAGAGAAAACAACAAGCAGAAAGGTTAAGACGAGAAGAAAATAAGATAGCCCGACACTCCAAAGATGCGAGTCTTCATTCTGTAGCTTCCACTTCAAAGGAACAGCATTATGCCGAAGCCTTCTCTGAGTACTCGGATGACTCTGACAGTAATGATAATTCTGAAAGGATCAATGGTTCGGATAGTCAAATCGTTGCACCCACAAAACAATGTATTGAAGACACAGTTTCTGTGACTCTGCCTCGTAAGCTTCTGAGATGTACTCCCATTGTTGATATGGCCGATCGATTCCGCTTGTCCAACAATCAGGTTTGTTTACCAGTTGATCTACTTTCGTAACATATATATATATATATATATATATATATATATATATATATATATATATATATATATATCAGTACAATTAATTTACATGAGTTGGCTTTCTTTGTACAATTACTTCTCTTAAAAATGTGTATTTTATTTTTATTAGGTTACTGGAGTTGTCAGTGCAGTCGCGCGATCAACAGTTCCACCGGTGGATCTTGACCAATTTAGCATCTCCAAGGCAACTACAGTGAGACAGAGAGCATTACATCGACGTGAAGTGGCACAAGATGTTAAGAGTAAATTTGTCCCTCCAAAATATGTTGTAGTACACTGGGATGGAAAGATCTACAGATCTACAGAAGCTAAGGCTAACAAAGACCCTAAGAGGAGAGAATAAGGGGTTAAGTAAGTAGCAACACCTATCACTCATGGGTTAACATTCATTCAGTAAAAGATAAAAAAAGACTCACCATCATCATCCGGCAGCCACTGCTGACAAGTCAGAAAAATAGTCGGAGAGAATAGGAAAGGGGTGAAAGATGAAAAGAAGTAAAATAAGAACACTTACAAACCATGCAAACACAGTCTTAACTCACAGTCATACCATGCAAACTACAGACATGCAAGTAAAGAGAGTTACAGACATGCAAGTAAGGAGAGGATAAAAAAAAAAAGTAGGTGAAGTTAAACAAAAAGTGGGTTAGTTTACTCTACGAGCTACATCTACGTTCATGTTACTCTAATTTTTTTTTTAAATTTTATTGCTGGCATCACACACTGGCATGTCACAAGCTGGCATTAATCGTCAACAGACTCATCCTCGACCACCACCTCCAGAGCTCCTGTTACTAATTGTTTTTTTATTTTAAACAACGTTAATATTTTTAAAATGCCTACCTAAACGGTTCTTAAACATATTAACGCTGGTAGAGTGAACGACTGACGCGCGAAGATTATTCCATTTATCAATTACTTTAAACGTAAAGACGTTTTTAGCGATATTAGTAATGAAACGTCTGCCACGCAACTTAAATCCGTTATTACGAGTATTGCTATTATCGAAAGTGAAAAGTTTGTCAAAATTTACGTTATCGATGTTATTCACGATTTTGAAAACTTCAATAAGCTCCCCCCTTAATCTCCTAGTTTCGAGTGAATACAAGTCTAACTCTTTAATCCTATCTTCATAAGGCTTGTTGCGCAATGACGGAATTAGTTTCGTGGCACGACGCTGAACCCTTTCTAACCTATCAATATCCTCGCGCAAATACGGGCACCAAAACTGAACGGCATATTCTAAATGAGGCCTGACTAGGGACTTGTAAAGGGGCAATATAAAATCCTTCGATTTAAATTCGAAATTACGCGCTATGAAGCCTAACATCCTATTAGCTTTTGCGCAAGTACTCCAGGCACTGGTTCCTAACTTTTAAATCCTTAGATACGTGTACGCCTAAATCTACTTCCTGAGTCAACGCTCGCTAACTCTCTATCATCCATCGTGTACGTGTAATTATTGTTACGAGAACCTATATGCAAAACTTTACATTTGTCTACGTGATTTTGCATCTGCCACTTATCCGTCCACTCCATAATCCTATTTACATCGTCTTGGAGCCTATTTCTATCGTCCTCGTTAACAACCTTACAGCCTATTTCAGTATCGCCCGCGAATTTTGACACGTTACTAGTCAATCGTACATCTATGTCGTTAATGTAAATTACGAATAGCAATGGGCCTAACACTGAACCCTGTGGGACACCGCTACCTACATCCAACCACCCCGATTCACTACCATTAACAACGACCCTCTGTCTCCTAGCACGAAGCCATTCCTCTAACCAATTAGCTACCTGACCGCGTATACCGTGCGCTTTAACCTTCGCAATTAATCTTCTATGCGGAACTGTATCGAACGCCTTTTTAAAATCTAAATAAATAACGTCAGCCGCTCTATGTCTTACGTATTCGCGCACTATTTCGTTATAAAATTCTAACAAATTAGTTAAACAAGATCTATGGCGTCGAAACCCATGTTGATTACTATTAATCAAATCTCTACTTTCTAAGTGATCGATGATACGATCCCTAACTACGGATTCCAAAAGTTTACCTACAATTGACGTTAAGCTAATGGGCCTATAATTACTAAGTACCGTGCGGTCGCCTTTTTTAAAAATGGGCGTGACGTTAGCTAATTTGAAGTCTTCAGGAATAATCCCCGTTTCGAGTGACTGATTAAAAATCTTCGTTAAGGGGCCTACGATAACGTCTTTCAAATCTTTCAAATGTCTGGGATAAAAAGCGTCAGGGCCTGGAGCCTTGCTAACTTTTAGCCTATCGATATAATGCGCAATCTCACCCTTGAAAACAGTTATTTCATCCAAAATAGTCTCGCTACTAAATGGAACGATATCATCCACGTCGAGGACATTATTTACGTCTTCTACGGTAAACACTGTCGCAAAAAAGTTAATGAAAATAACCGCCATCGCCTGAGCGTCAGAAGCCAAAGCGCCGTTAACATCCACTAGAGGACCTGTTATCTTTTATCGGATTACGATTATTGACGTATTCAAAAAACTTTTTTGGATTATGTTTACTATCCGCAGCTATAAGTATCTCTAAATTACGCTTAGCATTCCTAACTGATCTTTTAACCTGACGTCTAAGCTCGATATATCGATTAAAGTTAGCTGCCGTTCCATTGCGCTTATTAAGTCTATACGCTCTTTTACGCTCGTTTATGAACTCGCCTATTTCCCTAGTCCACCACTTGGGCTTACCATGATTTCTAGCGCGCTTAGGCCTACGAGGAATAAACTCCCTTTCAATATTCACTAAACTTTCTTTAAACGCCTCCTAATGCAAATTTGTGTCATTACCCATAAATAATTTATCCCAGTCCACTACTCTCATCCTATCCGCAAAACTATCAAAATTAGCCCTACGAAAATCAGGGACTTCTATTACGTTACTATCCTTAGTGTTTTCTATCAATAACTTAAACCTAAGAAGTTGATGATCACTACATCTTAAACTCTCGCCTACTTCTAAATCTTCGACTATATTTCCGCCGTTCGTCATCACCAAATCTAAAATATTGTCACCGCGCTTTGGTTCGGTAACCATCTGTCGTAAAAAATTAACCTCCATGAACTCAATCAATTTCAAACCCTCCTCATTACCAGTAAAAGTCTCGTAATTAACATTAGGGCAGTTAAAGTCTCCGACAATTATACTATTCCGATTGTCAATAAAGTTATCAAGAAGTGCGTAAAATCTAGTATCGGTATCGAGGGGTTGAACGGGAGGTCTATAAACAACAACAAAATTAAAACTAATACTACGCGCTCTAACTTCAACGCATATCACATTAATTGCTCCCGGAAAATCTATCTTAACCTCGATAGCCCTAAGGGAATTACGAATCTACAGCAAAACGCCGGCACCAAACCTATGTAACCTGTCATTAGTAAAGAGTTTAAAACACGGTATATCAAGTTCCCCCAACAAGTCCCGAGTCACGGTATTTAACCACGTTTCAGTGATAGCAACTATATCGTAGTTGTCGGAATAAATTATCGCCTTAAATTCGTTTAATTTATTTCTAATACTACGCGCGTTACAATAAAAGACATTTAATTTATTTTTTACCACGGGCCGGCGTTTTAAACTATTTTTCACGTCGGGCCCGCGTTCTCGGACCCACAACGTTTAAAGAAGGCTTCGACCTATACAGCTTTCGTACGTTTTCGTAATTTAACCTACCTAGCCTAGCATTACCTATTTCATTAAAATGCACCCCATCTTTTATAAAAAGGCTATGATCACTGAATTCGGACCACAGCTTTACGAAGGGTACATTTTCCTCAGCACAAATCTCTTCTTATTTATTATTCAAAAATATTGTTTTACACGTAATCCTAAGACCCAAACCGTGCCTAGGGTAATACCTAAAACTAAAGACCTATCTGACCTCGCCTTTAGGGACCTAATTAATCCCCTATATCTCTCCAAAAGGTCAGGCACTCTCGTATCGGGCCTATACGAGTCGTTGCCCACTACCATCGTCACCAACATCGAGTGACGGGAGGCAACGTCATTCCTGTCCACCTCGTCTCTAACTCTGTCAACCCTGGCCCTTGGGAGATAGACCCTCCTCCTTTTAGTTGGATGCCGTTTAACGAACTCTGTGTCCATATGGCGCACTAAAGTGTCCCCAATTAAAATAGTTTCCCTCTCATTCACATTCCTTTCCAAATGGGTGAAAGGGTTCGAAACCTCGATAAGGGTGGGATTCCTATCACCTAACGTACGCGGCCTAGCTCCACCCTTAACTTCTCTAAATCCCTCCCCATCTACTAATCGTGGACCAACCTTAACCCTTTCCTCAACTTTATCCAACCTTCCCGATAAGCTACCTAAGCTAGAAACTAGGTTACGCACCTGACCCTTCAAATTACTAACGTCTTCAACGTTAGTATTGGTTCGGCTTTCGTCAACCGTAGCCCTACCCCTGCCCTCATCAAGCGTTGCAAGTTTTTCCGTTACCTCACGTACACTGCGTTTTATGTCAACTATTTCCTCCATTAACTCGCAAAAGAAACAAAGTGATCTCTCGGTAATCGCCATAGGACCGCCGTTATAATCTTTAAATTCCGAATACCACCGATTTACCCCACACCTAACACACGACACTTTCTGCGACGCCATCGCGCAGTTAAAAATTAGTTTATAACCGTCACAAGTTTAAGTTAAATTAAGACGGCACGCTATGAAAACTTCTAAATCGCTAAAAAACAGTAATATTTAATTACTTAACTATAACTCTGTGAATATAAACGCAAATATATAAAATTCAAAACTTTCCAAAAGTAAAATTCTTAGCAATATGCAAAAGTAGATGCAATATCAGAGCTCACGAAATGTGTCCGTTCAGTACAGAGTCTGGCTGACGAATGAACAGAGTCTGGCTGACGAATGATGAAGGTATAGAAATAGATGTATTATCAACACTTAGTTATACAATGCTTATATTTCTAAACGCTGCATTTTAAAATTTTGAATATTTTACAAATCCGTAATCATTATTACCTAATGTTTTTTTGAATACAGGATTCCTTTGGGATACAGGAGCACAGACAAGCCATCCTTATCTCAGGCAGTCCAGACCATGTAAATGGAAAACTTCTTTCAATAAATAGACTTCAGGATGGGACTGGCAACTCGCAGGCACGTACAACCATGGATACTCTAGAAGGCTGGAATATAGAGGAACGTGTCGTCGGACTTTGCTACGCCACAACTGCAAGTAACACAGGAAGAATTCAGTTAGCAGTAGTCAGGCTTCAAAGCATGTTGGGAAGAAGGCTACTCCATCTAGAATGTCGCCATCATGTTTTAGAATTGGTAGTAGGGTCAGTATCGGCTAAACTATTTGGAAAAACAAGTGGTCCATCTGAACCAAGATTTCTCGAATTACAGGACAGATAAGATATCTTGCTACATTATGTTTTAGAAAATACTGAATATGAAACAATATGAAAATATTATAATTTAAACCACAGATAGTTTAATACAAAAAATATGTACTTATGCTTGAACAAAGATAATTTATACGGCAAACATTAGGCATTATACTTTGTGTGCAGATGGCTAGATATTGATCTAGCAACCTTCAAGATACTTCCTATCAACGACACGTGGTTAAAACATGCGGAATCAGGTGATCTGCAATCTTCAAACGTTGGTCCAGAAGAAAGAGTGCAGTCATTTAATCCGTGACGACTATCGCGAGGTGGCAGAGCTAACACTCATTGTGCTCGGAGTTCGTGAGCCTCACGAAGTGAAGTTCCGTCGTCCAGGTGCATATCACCACGCTCGTTGGATGGCCAAGGTTTGTAAAAACATGTAGAATAGTATAAATAATAAATATATAAATTCTCTGGCAAATATTACAACGTATTAGAAAAATTATAGACAAATATATATAGTATATAGATATTTTAAATCATTGAATTTGTCCATTATTAAAACATTGGCATAGAATCTAATAAAAAAAAATGAATGAATTTATCCATTTTAGGTGATTTACAACACGAAGATATACCTGTTTCGGGAACAGCTGGGTTACGATGAACACACCTTACTGACGTTGCAAAGAATGGTACAGTTTACCGCCGTACTGTACGTCCGAGCCTGGCTCTCAGCGCCAGTTGCTGCTGATGCTCCTGTCAACGATCTCTGCCTCTACTGAAATCTGATCCGCTACAAGATGGTGGACAAGGAAGTAGCTGAGAGTGCTGTAGGTGTTCTCCGACGGCACACTTCTTACATGAGGCCAGAAAAGGTAGTGTTTGCTCTTTGCAGCGATTGTGTGACCAGCAAAGAGAAACAAGATATGGCACAAAAGCTGGCCTCACTACCAGTGTCGGAAGAAAATGAAAAAAGCCTAGTCCTCCTAGACAATGACACAGCTGATAGACATACTAGACGAAAGATCGTGGTTTGTTTTCCAGCTCTTGAATGCTACTTCAACCGCGTGGATGAACAAACCGGTCGAGGAATGGATTGATGATCAGGACTTTAATACTTTTTATAACTTTATCAAATGTCTTAAAGTCACCAATGATGTGGCCGAGTGAGGCATTGGCATGATCCAGGACTTGGCAAAAACGATAACCAAAACGAAGAATAATTGCAATGGCTTCTACAAGCAGTTGAAAAGCATCGAAACACCATACCCAACCTCAATAAATCCACATTGAACATTCTACGTTAGACACACCATGCAGAACTAAAGAAACAGACCATAATTAGTATCAAAATGTGATTCAAATAAATGTCTGGTAACAGTGATTTATTTATCTTTTGTACAAAAATATCAGCAAATGTTCTTAATTGCATTTTTATAGCAAGAATACATAAAATCAAGTAAACTTCAATAGAAATATAATAATTAGGTTCGTAATTAAGGAAAAATTTAACTTCCTTAAATGCAAGAAATTCAACCTCAATGAGGAACCCCCGAAACAAAATTTGAGTTTGATAAAAATGATATCAATGGACTTCTATTGACTTATATAATGAGAAAAAATACCATCACCTATAAATTTCAAACTTTTGTTTTTTTGAACCACCGAAATGCCCACTTCCTGAGTGTGGTATCGTTGGAAATATCCATGGTAGATCTCCTGCCGACAGTCTTGCATGGACCCGCACCCGCGATCAGCTTATAGGTTCTCATTTCACTCCCAAGGTCTTGTGGGAGCATGAGTATGATTCACGTATGGAAACAGATGGCTAGTACCGGGAAGAAATAAACACCATCAAACGTTCAATGGTGCTGGATCCTTTCAGATGCGGTGATAACTTGTTCGGTGGGTGTACAGATCCCTTCAAGCTCTACTTTCCACTACGACTTCTGTTCTTTATATCCCTACGTGATGAAGAACAGTCCGTACCCCGTAGGAGCACCTGAAAAACTGGTGGGTCCTGCTCTGCCCACCATCGAAGAGTTCTCAGCAAATTTGAATGAGAACTATTTCGGTCTTTCTTTCGTAGACGTGCTCCCCCCTCGCGATTTATGGATGCCGATCTTACCCGTCGTTATAGACCACAAGCTCATGTTTCCCTTGTGCGTGAAGTGCGCATATGAAAACAATGGGACCTGTAATCACACAGCCAACCAGCGGAAGATCAGAGGCATATATACAAGACTTGAGCTGTCCCTAGCCGTTCGCCACGGTTACAGAATATTGAAGATATATTAGGTGTGGAGGTTTCAGAGCTATCCAACCTTTTCACGCCATATATAAACATTTCTTGAGGGATAAGGTAGAAGCATGAGGTTATCAGCGAGGAGTTGAGACCGAAGGTGAAAAATCGGCGTATATTCAGCGCTACCGTGACCGTGAAGAGATACAGCTTGACCTGTCCCAAATTGTAAAGAACTCGGGCAAGCGCTTTAGTGCAAAGTTGTGCCTAAATAGTCTTCTGGAAAAATTTGCACAGAATACAGGCAATGGGAACGTACATCTAGCCCAAGGTTACAAACGAGGTGTGGGATTATGCTAATGCTCCCGATAAAGAGGTCATGGAGATCGTGAATGTGGGTAATACGTACATAATAAAGTACAACATTACTGAATTGGCTATAGATACCTCACGTGTTACAAACATACCTGTAGCCAGCTTCACAACCGCATACGCACGTATCAAACTTTGGGGTCTATTTCATTCTCTTGGGTGAAGGGTTCTGTACGCAGACACAGATAGTGTGATATTCACAGAGAGGGAGGGTGAATACATACCGCCTATTGGGGAATTCCTGGGAGAATTGACTGAAGAGATCAAGGATGAGTACGGTGATGGTGCATACGCTGATTCTTTTGTATCAACAGGTCCAAAAACTTATGGGGTACGGGTGAGGGTGGGGGAGGAGCTGAAATATATCGTGTAGGCGAAGGGCATCACGCTTAACCAGGCGAACCGACGGATCGTTAACTTTGATTAGTTGAAGTAGCTAGTGTGCTTAGAAAATGAGGACGACCAACCGCCCCAACTGACTGTAGGGACCAACAATTTTCGGGCACAAAACTGGGGTGTGTGAAGTAACTTAGGGGCAAGAAAGTGTGTCGTAACACGTATAGGAAACGTTACCAGGTGCCTGGCACTTACGACACCGTACCCTTTGGGTACCATACCCCTTCATTGATTTGTTATATATATATATATATATATATATATATATATATATATATATATATATATATATACAGGGTGGGCGGAAAGTAGCTCCTATTTTGGATTGGTAAAAAAATACGTATATTATCCATTTATTTCAGAAGAAATAATATGAAAAGGTAGGCATACATGGTAGGTTTTCTCTAAAATTCAATGTGGGCTCCAACTCTTTCCACCAGCTTCTGGAGCCGCCCAGGAATGGCGTCCACTGACTTTAGCAGGAACTCCGGCGGGATGGAGGACATGACTTCCCGAATTCGGTCCTCCAGTTCTTCCAATGTCCTCGGTTGGTGCGGTAGACTTCTTCCTTTACCCACCCCCAAAGAAAGAAGTCGCACGGTTACCGCTGAAAACGGCAGAATCGGTTCAGTGTAACGGTGTGGTGTGGTATGACCTCAGATCAGGTTGTGGGCCCGTTCCTTCTGCGCAAACACCATGAATGCTGAGCGGTACCTTGCTATGTTGCGAAACGAGGTCTGGCCGGTTGTCAGCACATGGGAGAACATCGACGATCTGATATTTATGCAAGATGGCGCCCCTCCGCACTTCGCTCTTGTTGTCCGTGAGTGGCTGGATGCCCACTTCCCTGGGCGTTGGATGGGTCGTCGTGGTCCACATCAATGGCCAGCCAGGAGCCCCGACTTGACACCGTGCGACTTCTTTCTTTGGGGGTGGGTAAAGGAAGAAGTCTACCGCACCAAACCGAGGACATTGGAAGAACTGGAGGACCGAATTCGGGAAGTCATGTCCTCCATCCCGCCGGAGTTCCTGCTAAAGTCAGTGGACGCCATTCCTGGGCGGCTCCAGAAGCTGGTGGAAAGAGTTGGAGCCCACATTGAATTTTAGAGAAAACCTACCATGTATGCCTACCTTTTCATATTATTTCTTCTGAAATAAATGGAAAATATACGTATTTTTTTACCAATCCAAAATAGGGAGCTACTTTCAGCCCACCCTGTATATTAGGGTGTCTCTTATTTTCGAAGTGTTGATTTTTTTAGGTTGCGCCCCCTCAACCAGTTCCATTGGTTGAAAAAACATCACATATAAAATGTTTTTTGGATTGAACAATTTTTAGAGGTCGCCCCCGCTTATTAAAGTTCATAAAATATAGCTATTATTTATGCAATTAATATTTGAAATTACTAGCAGTTGTCAAGTATACTAAACATATGTTTTTAATTAATTAATCATCATATTTATGATGAATTCAATTAAATGAATATATTAGAGATAATTGTCAAGTTTGTAGCTGAAAATATTGCTTGATAAGACAAGATCAACCTGTTTAAACATGTTTCATCAAGAATGCTCCAGATTATGTTGCAATTGTTTATTTGTCATCATTCAGTGTTCTGCTGTCATAAGTAAAAGGTGTGTAACTGTGTATCACTATACTTCTTTTTTGCTATTATCAGATAATAAACTGTTATTTATATTTTTCACAATTATTTATACTGATTTTGTTATTAGTGTTTGAAAAAAATTTAATGAATTTAATGAAAAAATTAGAATTTATGCTCTTATACACATATTATGAAGTTTTAAACAATGTTGCTATTTGTCACAAAGAATTTAATTTAGTTCAATGGAAATTTTACCTGACATGTGTTTCATGATCTGTGTTTCTATCAGTGGCGTCACTAGAGGGGTGCGGGGGGTTTTTGTGCAGTGTTTGAGCAGAAATTTATTATTTTTTATAAAAATATCCCTGTAGTTAGTTATAACAACAAAAACATTTTTCGTAAGCCCAGCTTACATGTATCAATATACCTACAAGGCTAAAACTCTATGCTAATTTACTTTTTGAACCTTCTAATGCGCTCCGGTCAGAGCTGTCATTATTACCCAATTACAATGACGCTTCGAATCACGTGGTTTCGTCTGCACGCTCTACAAGCACGCGCTGTTGTTTTCGTTGCTGCTGGTGTTTTTATAGTCGCTGATTTTGTCAAATTTTCTGTTGTTTTAGCTACAATATTGTGGTAATTAGTATTTGTGAACCTATATCAATAACTTTTTGAGAATGAAGTAGTAATTAAAGGAAAAGAAGGAGAAAAATAAAAAAAGGCTTCCGCTCAGTTGTTGCAGCCTCTGTCTTTATGATGTTGCAGCCTCAAATTTATGAGTATATTTCCATATGCATTTGTCTACAACTTCTACATTATTTGGGCCGTTATTGATTATGCAAACCTAATCCATTAATGTATCTCATGTAACGGTAAAGTTTAACGTTAAAATGAACATAATTTTGATGTAGTTCTTAAACGTTTTTACTTCGAATTCTATTGTTTTCTTACCGAATTTTCACTTTAACCACATGAAACTATGTAAATGTAAATACATTTAGGCTGTGCGTATGATATTGTAATTTAAAGGAGTAATTTTAATTTTGCTAGTTGTTTATGTCACTACTATTGCCATTACATTCAGTGATATACGGGAATTACGATTTACGAGTAACATTAGTACAAAAAACATTACTAAGGATTCTGTATGGTCTGGTACGGGAGGAGGTCCAGGGGGGGGGGTGACACCATGAGTTACCGCACTGGGTGACACCAACCCTAGTGACGCCACTGTTTCTATTTCCAATAAAATAGCAAAATATAAATTTCTACTACAAAAATATTTATTCCTTGTTTCTTAGATTAAAAAATAATAGGAATAATAATTGAGAAAAATACGTTAGATTTATAAAATAGACCAAATTAACTTTATGTCTACCAAATTTTTTTTTTTTTGTAATTTAAAAAAGTCAAAACAGTGATTTAGCCCTGCTCTACAAAACCATAACACTACATTAATATTTTGTTTTCTTATTTTGCAGATGAATACAAGAAGACCATTCTATTTGCTCGGATCTACAGTAGATGATATTAAAGGCTCAAAGCTGCCCCCATATAGGCAAGCTTTTGGTTATTTTATGCACCTCCACAGAGAGAAAAACATGACAATCCGCGATGCTCTGCGTCAATCTATTCGAGCCACAATAGTTATCTGGGATAAGGCCAATATTCCTACTCAGCAGGAACCTCGTGCCATGAAGAAGTTAGAGAATTTCTTTAACGAATGGACTTGCTTAAAGAAGCATGCTTCCAGAACAAGCCAGAGCCATAAAACCAAGGAGGCTGATTTTGTAGAGCGATTGGAAGATCTCTTTGACATCGCCCATGGAGACGCTGAGAAGCTGATCAAGAATCGTGAGGACTGGGAGTTCCTTCAACTGCAAAGACAAAAAGGTCGTCCTGGCTCAATCGGTGGTGTGGACACTGTACATCTTCACCGCACAAAAAATGCAGTCAAACGGTTGGAAGCTGAGGCAGAGAGAAAAAGAAAGTCAGAATCTTTGATGGAGGCGTCTACTAGTCAAGTTGTACTGGCTTCTTCCACATCTTCCAGCAACACTGATGAAAGTGAGAATGAGGAGGAGGAGCCCAAAGGAGCTTGTGCTTTACCAAAATCTAAAAAAACGAGGCATGAAAAACATCATGACTATTCAGATGTCTGCTGCCCTGGATCGTACACAAATTTCCTCTAGAAAGGCAACATTTATCCTCGCAGAGGCAGCTAAAAGCTTTGGTTTGGACGCTTCAGATTACAACATAAACCAACATTCTATCCATCGCCTTCGAAATAAGAACCGAGCTCGTCATGCTAAAGAACTTAAGGAGCATTTCCATGGAGAATGTTCTATGACAGTCCACTGGGATGGCAAGATGATGGAGGACCTCACCTCGCACAAGCACATTGATCGTCTCCCAGTACTTGTGTCAGGACCTGGTGTTGAACAGCTGCTTGGTGTCCCCAAAATCCCAAACTCAACTGGAGAAGCACAAGCTGAAGCCGTCTTTAACTGCCTGAATGAATGGGGAATTACAGAGAGAGTAAAAGCAATTTGTTTCGATACAACAGCTTCAAACACGGGTCAATATAGTGGAGCCTGTGCTCTCATCGAAGCAAAATTGGGACATGATGTTTTGTACTTGCCTTGTAGACACCATGTTTTAGATTTATTGTTGGGAGCTGCATTTGAAGCAACATTGGGATCTACATCAACTGGTCCAGAGATATTGATCTTTAAGCGTTTTCGTGACAATTGGACTTCTGTTGATCAAAGCCAGTTCCAAACAGGTGAGACAGACACGATTACTAAAGAAGCAATTATCCAGTCTAAAACTGAACTAATTCAGTTTGCTAGATCCCAGGCACCTATGCTACGGGATGACTATCAAGAACTTTTGGATCTGTCCATCATTTCTTGGAGGTGTCCCCAATAAAGGCATCAAGTTTCGTGCACCAGGTGCCATGCATCGAGCTCGCTGGATGTCCAAAGCGCTCTATTCTATCAAGATGTGGCTTTTTCGAAACCAGTTCAAGATGACTAAGACTGAAGAACGAGGAATTCGAGATCTTTCCCTTTTTTCTGTTCTCATCTATATGAAGGCTTGGACAACATCCTCACTCCCTATTGAAACCCCATTTAATGACTGGCTCCTTATGAGGTCATTGATTAATTATCCTAACAAAAAGATTTCTGATGCAACTAAAAAAAAGCTCTCTAACCACTTATGGTACCTGTCTGAAGAAGCAGTTGGTCTTGCTTTCTTTGATGAGCGAATTACTACAGATGTAAAGAAACGCATGGTAAAGGCATTAGAAGATGAGTCCACTGATAGACCACCCAAGCGTCCTCGGATTCCTGAATCGACCTTCTGCTCTGGTGAAGGACTACACCAACTTGTTACAAGAAATACTAGAGAATTCTTTACTAAGCTGAATTTGCCAGAAGGATTTCTGAACAAGGCACCCCGCTGTGAATATTTAAGGGCCAGAGCTATTGTTGCAGCTCTATCTGTTGTAAATGACCGGGCAGAACGTGCAGTAGCTTTAGTTCAAGAGCTGAATAAGAAATTGACAGTGGGGGAAGAGCAGCTCCAGTTCCTGCTCCAAATTGTTGCAAAACACCGCCAGAGTCACCCAGTTCCATCAAAAACTGTTCTTCTCAAAAAATAACCATCAATGAGGTCGCACCTTAAAATACACCATATTGTATAATCATTGTATATTAAATAAATGTTGTATAAGGAAATAATGCTAATTAAAGTAATTAAAGTATGTAAATAGCACTGGCATTTTGAATTTATCTCTATATAATAAACTAATGGTTTTTTTTTGTAGCAATGCTTCATTGCTGATTGTATATAAAAAAAGAGCCAGGAAGGATTTTGGATAGGAGAAAAAGGATTGGGATAAAGAAGGATTGAGGACCAAAGGATGGATTATAACAACATCAAGGATAGGTTAGAAAAGGATCAATGATAAATAAGAAGGCCTATACTTATAAAAACGAATCAAACTAAAAAAAGAAGGAAGGAATTATGTGTATAATGAGCATAATCATATGTGAGGAGCTATTATGCCATGGTCACCATTTTTATTAGCCGGGGGCGACCCGTAAATATGAGCCAATTTGTGTCAAACTTTCAAGTTTTAATTTTTATGCTAAATGGAACTATTTTAGGGGGCGCAGATAAAATAATTCAACATTTCAATTTTTGATTACCCAATAAGAGACACCCTAATATATATATATATATGTATATATGTGTGTGTGTGTGTGTGTGTGTGTGTGTGTCTATTTGTTAACGATATGTTTATTTTATATATAGTACGAATTATTTACTTGTTGATATGTTTATTAAATAAATCATGTTTCAATTAGCCTCATTTTCTCTCTCCTGTGTGTGTGTGTGTGTGTGTGTGTTCGCTTGTGTGTCCAGTAAAAATTCTAAGCTCCGCCCACTGTATGATCAATCAAAGGGTCACGTGACTCCTGCTACTACCTGGGCATATCTCTATCCCTACGTGCTCAGTTGACTGCTGCAAGCCCTGGATCTCAGACGAGTATTGTGAAGAATTCTTGCGTAGACGGTAAAGTGATGGCTACCTTTGATATTTCATGCTCTACATTTATGAAGTGGTATTCGATAAAGTCTACAGATGTGGTGGATACTGAAAGAATCCCTAGTTTCCCCTTCTTTGAGGTTTTCAAGGCTTCATTGAACCGTGCGAAGCGTGAGGAACAAGAGGTTCAAATACTCTGCGGCTATTCTGGCGAGAGCATTGCCGGATTTCGCGGCACAAACGATGTAATGAACTACGTCATAGGGCTAAACTGTGTAAAGGCGTACATATACCGTGAGGTGAAAGAAACAACACGTGCAGAAGAGAAGCAACGGGTTTGGGTAGCGAGGCTTGTTGACGAATGGTGTGACAAGCGGTATTATGCCATGTTATATCATACCGAGTACGCATACCCTACGGCTGAAAATATAAATCTTGTTATCATGGACAATCTGAAATATTTTTAGCATTACATTCATATATATCATGACGAGGTTCGCAATGAGGTTGTGGCTAAAGGCCTGTGCGAGTTTTTAATAGAGTTTAGAGACGAGTATCGCTTGCTAAACAAAAAGGACAAATATGGGTACGTGTTTCTCTCAAATAGTGTGACGGAGTGTTAATAAAATGTGCGTAGTTCGAGAAAATATCCCTGAACGAAAATGTCTGATGCGCATTCAGGGGAATGGGAGTGATAAAACAAAACCGCTATTACTGTACTTCATGTATCGCAAATGGAAAAATTCTCTGAACGATTGCCGGGTATAATAGGATAAAAGTATTCACATGACTCTTTCATGCTGGAACAAACCCGTACACGATTCACTAACGCATGGTATGAGACGCCCCATGTGGCTTGTTCCCCTACACCTCCTTCCATGCCGAACCGCGCACCGGCTGCTCATAGTAACCTCAGAGCTTGACGCGACTGGACATGCACTCTTCACAGTAGAATACGATGGAGCTTCCGTTGAGCAGCATTCTCAATGCCGTATACGATGTGCCCGTGACGAAGTCATTGCGTGTATTCAGGCGTAAAACCGGCACCGTTAACAATGTACTTGAAACGACTTGTAGACAAACTCTGGTAAACGGAATGTTATTTATTTAAGTGTTTGAGGAGATGAATAGAATCTTCGTGATAGTTGAGAAGTGGGTCGAGGATCGTTATAAAATACTTGCAGGTGTAGGCACAAGAAGAGAACAAATTAGTGATGCCCCCTCATATGCCATTATTTGTACGTTATGTATAAATCGCGACCAGCCATGCATTGATATACGGCTAATGTGGAAGAATGCGTCTGATAATAACGTCCTTGTCCCGACCCGAAACCGTTTCATCCTCGACGGAATGTTTGAAATCGTCGGTTTCTGCAAGCTAAAGCCTATATTAGACACACGTGTTACCGATATGCTTCATTTTGACACGGTTCTTGAATGCGCATGCACCACTCTGCTCGAACTTGGAACTGGATGCGTGGTACAGGGCTGAGCTCACCTACACTGTTCACTCTGAAGAGCTATTTCTTTATATAACGAGCAGCTGTCGCCACGACTTAGACTATTTCAACTGCCGATATGCGTTGTGAAGAAGGGTACACGGTTGGAAAGAATAAACCCTCGATCGGAAAGGAGTATTTATAAACTTGAATTTAATAATGATGTTGTGACAAACGTTGCCCTCTTTGTGCGTGCTTTTGATTGTATTCTGTCCGTGTTTAAAGGGTGATAACTTGCCAGCCAATTGTAAAGTAGGCACAAAAATAGTATTGAACGAAATGAAGGCCTTTTACATAGAGTATAGGCATCCGCATACCTTCAGTGGTGAAATAATGTTAAACCGTATTTATTGCATAGTAAAAAGCAACAATGATGTAACTGTAGACTCGATTACGCGCGAGTTTAGTATTTTAGTTAAGCGCAGTAGAACATAAAGAGCGTGTATTTTCACGTATATTATTTTGAAGTTAATATATAAATGTGCATTTTTCTTGCAAAGATGTTAATTCAGCTAAGAATATATTTAATAGGTATTATTTATTATTATTATTATTATTTAATATAAATGTGTATTTTCTCGTACATATATTAAATGCGTATATAGATTTCTCCTGTACTATTATTATTTTTGATGCTTATATATAAGTGCGTATTTTCTCATTCATATATTAATTTTAATGTATATTTATTTTCTATATATTTCATACATGTTAAATTATTTCCAATAATTCGTCTAAATAAACAGAATGGTGTAGTTGTGTTTTATTATCCAATAAACGATTGAAACATATGCTTTCCTCGGTGTATATATATATGTGTGTATATATAAATATATATATATATATATATATAAACGTTATTAAGGAATAACTGGGATGACGGGATATAAACGATGCATGTATGCTCCAATATATATATATATATATATATTATGCAAAATGACTGGTTATGCCAACTGGCTGCTTAAGCCAGTCGGCAGTGCCTTCTATACCAAGTGTCTGCTTAAGTCAAATGGCTGATTTACACCTTCTAAGCAGAGTGCGGAGGCCAATAACTTTATTATGCATCTGGATGTTCAGACGAAAAGCTGTTATCTCTCTCCTCCTCTCCTCTCAGGTTAGGTTTGGGTAAAATTTCCCATAGCTTGTGGCAGCTTGGGGGATTCCCGCCTGCCCCCCTTTTTGGCACCCTGGAGGAGTGAGGAGGGGAGGGCTGGCACCTTGCTAAAAAGAGGGAGAGGTTAGCAATGGCACTCAATTGATCAACATTGCAATGCAATTTGCACTCTACCAATTTGCGCCCATACTACTGACGGCAGCCGAATCGACGTGCAGTGTTGCCAACAATGATTAACGAATTCACCTGATACAGACATAATCAGTGTAGGTCACTTAGTTACGAAATTATACGCCGTGTAAACTTATTTTTTGACCGCACCTCGTACAACTCAATCCTGCCTCTTCTCTTAACATTCTTTGTGTTTCCTTTTCTCGTGAGCTTTCCTGGAGAGACCACATATACTACCCTTTCTAAAACAACTTAAAGGTTAGGTGTGCTGTACTAGTTCCGCGGGTTCTTCACCCTCACTCAGTTGCTGTCTCTGTGTAGGGGTCTTGTCCGCCCCTGTATGGCGTACGCTTCTCACGTGTGGGGTGGCTCAACCCACACTGCTCTATTTGACCGGATAGAATCAAAGGTTTTTGTCTCATCAATTCCCCGCCTCTTCTCCGCAATGTTGCCTCACTCTCTCTTTATTATCGCTATTATAAAAAGCACTGCTCTTCTGAATACCTCCTCCTTTAAGGAGAACTTAAAGACCCTGGACCTTCATTTCAGCTCTCTCTTTCTCATTGTATCAGCTGGGCATTTCTGAAAGTGCTCGCCCTTGGCCTCTCCTTCCGGCATAAAAAATGTAACTTGATATAAAAATTAGTTTATTTATCCATTAGGTTTATACTTATAGTAAAGGGTACTCAGTTTCCCTCAGTCCCTCTATAGAATCTAAACACGTCTTTCTGCGATGTGATAACGAGGACTTTATTCGAGTGATATTATTGTACAATTGGTAGCATTGGCCAGCCAATTTCTACGCCTAACTTAGTTAGGCCTATCAGCATACGTGGAAGTGTTAGGTCGTTTCGGTGTACCTGAAACACCTACGACACGCCTGTTTCATACAAGAGTGGTTCTTGGGGCTTTACGGGTGTCTACCACGGCCCTGCTTTTGGCTTCGGGCCTACCTGTTATTATTTAACTACCTCCATTACATGACTCCTATAAGAAAATTAATTACACTCCTTGGGACGGTACCTCTCTTTTTACCAGATAATTCAACTCCTTGATGATTGTGTCACTGATCTCATCACAATTCATTTATAAAATTTTACCCTTCCGATTTTGTTTCACCTTTACATCACATTCAAAACACTGTTCTCGGATTAAAAATAAAAATAATTATTGTTCACTCAAGTCACATGAGCCCAATAATATATATATATATATATATAGTTTATAGAGAACTTTATTCTGCTTTCCTCGAGAATTTCCTTCCAGGACCTTTCCTGATGGCTAATACCTCTTAACTCTACTGACTCTTTCCAAGTCAACTTAAGTTGATCGACTCCTTCACTGCTGACAAACTTCTCTATACTGCCTCTGGCAGCGCGTTTCTCTTCTTCCTTCAAAAGACAATTCTGGTTGTTCATCTCCCGCTTTGACATACGTTCCTTTGTCTTTTTACCATTGAACCTAAAACTTAAAATTATCCATTAGTACATTATTTTAAGAGTTTTTAGAAATTCCTAATTATTTTACAGTATTTAACTAACTTATTTGGCTTATTTAACCGAACTGAAACCTTTTATTATATATACTATATACTGTATGAAAATTAAGATGTTTTTAATGACATAATTGGATGAAAAAGAAGGCGTTATATCACGTCACTGCTATACTTATATCTAATTGGTGGAACATTAAGTTGTCCCTAAACATGTATGAACGTATTGGAACTTGTCTGGCTGTTTTCGTGAGTCACGTAGTCATGTACGTGTTTTTCTAAATACATTTTACGCCTACAGGCAATTTGTATTCTAACTAACTTCTTTTTGATGAAGTTAATTAATTCCATTTTACAAACCCAACAGTAGTATAAATCCGTTTCGGATTTGTAAATTATATAGCCATCACCCTTATAGAACAAATCTATAATTCAGTGGGAAAGCTAATGCACAGCTAATTAAATAACTATTAAATTAGGGAACATTTAGACATGAGGGGAACTCAATTCATGGCAGCAGCGACAACTAACCCACAACACCCTTGCCACTACATGTACAATCACGCACCGACACCTCGCACCATTAAGGTAACACCAGAGAGACATTATAACCAAATACTCCATTCCATACCACGCCCCACAGACATCACACAGTACAGAACACACATACACACACACCTAACCCACAAAGCACTGACACGACTCGGTCCGAATGCGGTCCTAGGTGCGAAGCCGCCACCCATTAACAGGTCAGAGATCAGCCTCAGCAGATCGGATCGAGTTAACTTAGCACGATTCCGATGTGGACATCACCCCAACTTACTAACATATAAACACAGACTAGACAACTCCATAGACGACACTTGCCACCTGTGCCAGGACACACCACAAACAATTGAACACATTATGACAGACTGTACCGCCCTAGCACAACAACGAACACAACACAACATCACTAGTGCGCTGAACCTCTGGTCCACTCCGAAGAGGGCGCTCAGTTAGCTGCGTGCCACCGGCTTGCTCGATCAGGGTGGGCTGATCGGCTAAACAACAACAACAACAACTATTAAATTAATTCTTAATAGGATTGAGTTAGGCTATCGACCTGTACTGAACTTCACAATTTTTAATCCATAAAATAATGGAAATCCAATAGATGTACGATGTACAGTTGCGCTTATTATTCTTAGGACACTCTTTAAGTTACAAAGCTAACTTCCTTGCTTATTATTTCGTCAATAAGAGACAACCAACGTATACATTTCTGAACTTGCTTGCTTGAAACAGAAAAATTAAATAAATCTATCACAGCTCATATTTGTTTAAAATGACAGGAAAAAAATGACTAGACTTTATAAAACTCTGAAGTGAAGACTCTGCAGTTTGAGACCAATATTTAAGAAGTACATCGCTATTATATACTGTATCCATGTTTAAACAAAAATCCTTTGAAAAAATGGACACGTAGTGCCGGCTGTTGTCTTTGAAGTATCTGACTACCTGAAAATTCTAAAGACTGAAAAAGGTACATTTACTGTTTTTAGATTTTAATTTCTTAAGATAAATAACTACAATTTAAATATTGAAGTTATATAAATGGTGATAAGGATTTTTAAAGGTTTTCAGAGATTTCAAAAGGTACCAACTGCATCCATTTTGTTTGAAACAGTTATACATTTATTATTACGTATGTGAGAAACATTGAACAGCTCTCTCTCTCTCTCTCTCTCTCTCTCTCTCTCTCTCTCTCTCTATATATATATATATATATATTAAGCCTAATATTAGCCGAGTGAGGTGATAATGATTAGGCCCACTATAATTACCAAGAGCCGAAATGATATTGAATATGAAATAATGTCACTCCAGGGTCACCAATTTATAGTAGGCCTAATCATTACCACCTCACTCGGCTAATATTAGGCCTACTATAAATTGGTGACCCTGGAGACTTTAGGCCGGAGGTGTCGTGTTGTTTCACACGTCGAGGTTGAACTTGTAGATTGGAAACCTGCGGTAAAGTTCACCGTCCGATTTTCGCACGTCGAGGTTGTTCTTGTAGTGTGTAGGCCAGTGGTGACTGAAACCGTTAGAGGCCTATTGAAATCTCGTTGACGGCCGTTTTTCGTAAGATGGTGGAGGATGAACAAAAATGAAGTGATTTGGGGCTTGTAGCTTCGTAGGGTAGGAAATTCACGTACCGTATCCTCCTTGGGGATATTTCTGTAGCGTGTTGCACTTTGTCGGTGCCCTCGAGGATGACTGAAAACCGGAAATTGTTTGTGAAGAGGCAGATGGAACGCCTACAGCAGTAGTGTGGTTTATTGCAGGAAGGATTTATAGACTACTTCAAGTGATGCTTGATTTCTTGAATGAAATATGTTGAAGTGGGCCTTGATCTGATGCCGGTTAAAGTTGATGCTGGGACTGCGTGAAGAGTAGACTTTGAGGTGGACGCACGAGTAGAGTGAGAGCGAATGGCCGTAAACTACGTTTTATATAACCTCTGGCTTCCGCGTTCTTTTGTTTTTGATTCCTTGAAACCACGTATGTCTTTTGTTTCCATAGATTCTAAGATGTTTGAGAATGACGGGGAAAAGAATTCCTTTGTTTTACTCGCTATATATATATATATATATATATATATAGTACAGGGTGTCCGAGAATTATCTGTACAATTTTTGGCTGTTATTAAAAGTCAACCATGAAGTGTAGAAATTCCATTGTTGTCCCATTTTACAGAGAATCTCATTACGTTTTTTCTGATACCAAGTTTTGACAAGTTTTTTAGAAATTCCAGTGTGTCCGAACATTATCTGTACAATTTCATCTTTTAATAAAATTCTTGATAACACACGTAAAATTCTTAAACAAGATTATTTAGAATCTGTATTTTCAAAAGTTTCTTTTATTAAAGTAACGTTGTTACAAACATTCGATATGTGCACCATCAGTGATTCGCAAAACATCCAGTCGATAATCCAAATGTTGCCATCTACGCTGCAGCATATCCACATCAATTCGCTCAATAGCAGCTGTGATTCTTGCTTTTAAATCATCAATGTCTGTCACCCGCGTACATTTCTAAAAAACTTGTCAAAAACGTGGTATCAGAAAAAACTTAATGAGATTCTCTGTAAAATGGGACAACACTGGAATTTCTACACTTCATGGTTGACTTTTAATAACAGCCACAAATTGTACAGATAATTCTCGGACACCCGGTATATATATATATATATATATATATATATATATATATATATATATATATATATATATATATACGTATGGGGGGAGAAAGGTCTTTAACGATTTTATACATACAACTATTTAGTTAATAACATTATACAGATAATTGTTCAAATGTTGAAACAAATCAAACAAAAGGTCTATAAGAATTTTAGTCATACAAACATTGTGTTAAATTATAATTTAAGCTTCAAAGAGTTCTCCATTCGCTATGATACATTTGTGGATTCTCTCTGTAAAACTCTTCATTACAAATAAGCCTAAAGCCAGAAATCACATGGGGTTAAATCAGATGATCTGACTGGCCACTCGATGGGACCTCGCCGCCCAAGCCATCTTCCTTTAAGGTTCGTATCCAGAATCTCACTGGCAGCTGCAGAGTAATGTGGCGCCGCTCCATCATGTTGATAAAACCAATTTATACCAACGTCATTAGTAAACTGTGGCAAAACTTGGTCTCTCAATACCTGGCAATAGCGTTTTCCATCCATCGTATCTCTCGATATGTCCAAGGAAACGAGTCCTGAATAACCAATGCACGCCCAAACTGTTAATGTAGCCGTTTTAACGGGTTTACCCAATCGTATTTTAGGAATTTTTTTCACCCAATAGTGAACGTTGTGTCTGTTTCCTTTAATCGTTAAACCGAAGATACATCCATCTGAAAATTCGACCTTTCCAAGGAAATCTGGATCACTGTTGAACTTTTGTCTCATTGTTTCAACAAACTTCAGCAGTCTATCAGAATCATTGTCGTATAACACGAGCTGAGAGTAAATGGGTTTGTAATCGTGGTACCCCTGTGATTTCAATATTTTTGCTACTGAAGATTTGGGAATACCTAATTCGTCTGCGACTTTTCTCGTTGAAGTTGTTGGATCGACTTGAAAACTGGCCAAGACATTTTCTTTGTTGTTGTCTCCTGTCGTTGTTACCGGCCTTCTGCTTCTTGAACGATCTTTTGCCAGGTTCTCTGTTTCTAAAGGTTTGAAATTTCAAATCGAAGAGTGGTTGCATTTGGTGGTGGTTTATTATATTTTTGTTGAAATAAACGCAAACTTTCTTCACTTTAAAAATACAAATTTTTTATTTATTTTTTATAAATTTTGTAAATATTTGAGTCAAATAAAACAAATTCAAATTATAAATTTCAAACTTATAAAAAGTGACCGACATTGACCAAAATAAATAAATAAATAAAAATATTACTAAATCGGTTGAAAAAGTTGGGAATATTTTCTGTGCAATAAATCCATATTAATAAATAAAAGAAAATGTTCATACATGATAAAACTAAAGAGGCATACATTGAAAGGTAAATGAAATACTCGTTTCTAATTCCATAGAATTTTATTGGCAGTACAATTACTTGTACTTTGTACTGCAACTTTATCACTACTACTACTACTACTACTACTACTATTACTACTACTACTACTACTACTACTAATATTACTACTACTACTACTACTAGCAATAATAATAATAATCACAATAATAACTGTTTGTTATGCTTCTTTAAATTATCACTGCACCCTTTTTCTCCCTGAAATCTTTTAATGTAGTGTATAGTGGAAAAGGGTGTAAAATGTAAATGAAACCATGCTAATATGTACATAATCAAAAGGAAAGGTCGGAGTTGTGGCGTTAAGAAAGGGACAGCTTTAAAAAAGACTTTTGATCAAGTCAAATTACGGCAAATTATTAATTCCACAAGCCTCAAAAAAGTGAAAAATAGAATGCATGAAAATAAAAATTGGGGATGAAGAGTCAATTGCGACCATTAATTTTTTGTGCTTTTGATTACAATGTAATTGCATGATGGGAAAGGAAGCAGTTGGGAAAGATAAAACGAAAGTAATCGTTAATGGAATTACACGTGTAATTCGGTTTCCATTTTGACATTTAATTTCAATATTGCTTTCTAATTTAAACAAAACATTAAGTTCAATTCCATATTTTTGACATATAATTAACAAGTTAAATCAATTTAACATTCATTTCATGATAACTATAAATATACAGGGTTTCAGAATTCATTCATCCAGCCAGTCATATTAACTAAATTGGCACAATATACGGACTGTATACGAGGTTATAATTTATGATAAAGACGTATCCGATTAGTGATTCCATATTTCGATATTTTAAGAATAAAAAGTAAAATTAAAATAAATCACTGGTCATCTGTAGTATGGGTCATTTTATGTGTGTGAAGTTTAGCGGCCACCACAATGCCAAGGGATTAAAAGGGGTGAGAGATTAGGGGGTCCATAGGGCGGGTCATACTATTTTTTTTTTTAATCAATGGAGAGGGGTGTTTAAATGACATATTTTGGTGTATAGAACACAATTCTGAAGAAAATATTTAATTCTGATAACCCTAACCTACATCATTTTGCAGTTGATTATTATTAAATTGTTGATTATTTTACTATTGTAGTTACCCCAGAATATGTCTTCTCACGTTTTCTATCATGGCTGCTCACGTTATCTCTCATAGAGCATTGTTCTAACTAATTCATATAAACACATATAATGTAATTCATATAATAATAATAATATTTAAATACTCAAATAAAAAGGTGTGCCATTCCACTTAATTGTAATTATCATACAGTTTGGTATATGAAATATTTTGACGGTTTTCTGGCGCGCATAAGGCCATTTTCTGAGCCACCTTTCTCAGAGGCTAGAATGTAACGTTTCAGAACATTCTGCAGCGATAGCAACAGCAGCTCTGATTGACGCAGGAATCATCACAGAAGACAATAAGTAAAGTGATTGATAAGAGCAAGGTCAAGAGAGCACAGGAGAAGTTGATGAGAGAGCTGGGGGAACAGTTCGAGAAGAAGTGCAGGGAGGAGGGGGGGATCTCTTGCATCCTCTTTGATGGGCGGATTGACCTGACCAATGTGATGATGGAAGCTGAGGGCAGTGACCAATCTTTTCCCGCAAAGATCAAGGAAGAACACTATAGTGTTGTTAGTGAGCCTGGCAGCTACTATCTGTTCCACTTTACCCCAGAGAAAGCAACTAAAGAGGAGTCACATGCGGAGAAGATTGCTAAGGTCCTGTTTGCCTGGCTGAAAGAGAGGGGTTATGATAAGACCTTGTTCGCCATTGGAGGAGACTCAACAAATGTCAACACTGGTGTGAAAGCTGGAGTAATGCGGAAGCTGGAGCTGCACCTGGGAGAAAGCTGGTCTGGTTGGTGTGCAACCTGCACACTGTTGAACTTCCCCTGCGCCATCTCATTGTTGACCTTGATGGCCCTACTCTGTCCGACAAAAAATTATCCGGGCCAATAGGAAAGCTCCTTGATTCTGCTACAGACTTTGATATCAATCCAAACTTCACCCGAATCTCTGTTGGCCCTCCACTGATCAAGCTTCCTGACAAGGTCATTCAAGATCTCTCAACTGATCAATACTATGGCTATAAAATTGTCTGTGCAGTCAGGGATGGAGTACTTCCTGCAGGGCTGGCTCTGTTAGAGATAGGACCAGTAAACCACAGCCGCTGGCTCACCACAGCGAACACACTTCTCAGGCTCTGGGTGTCAAAGCACGGACTTAAAGGAAAGAACCTGAAGATTCTGCAATTCATTGTGGAATTCATCATTGGAGTGTATTACCCATGTTGGTTCAACGTGAAGGTCAAGCACTCCTGGATCGAAGGGCCTAGGCACATCCTCTTTCAGCTGGACTGCCTCAAGTCCCAGAGAAAGGAGGTGCTGGATATTGTGATGCCAACTGTGAGAAGATCTGCTTGGTATGCCCACAGTGAAGTCATCCTCCAAACACTACTCTGCTCTGAGGATCAGAAGGAGAGGATTGAAGGGGTGGAGAGAATCCTGGCCATCAGGGGAGAGGGGGACCCGGACACTCAGCTGGGGGACTCCTCTGTTAGGAGCAGAAGGACACCTGACATCAATTGTGATGCTTCCAGCATCGGTGACTTGATCAGCTGGTCAGAAGGTGTGTCAGAGCCACCTCTCACCTGCTCTCTAAGCACTTCAGAGGTGAAAAACTTCATCAACACCCCCATGGAGGTGCGCAACTGGCCTTGCCACACACAAAGCATTGAGAGGGTTGTTAAAATGGTGACTCAGGCTTCTGCTAAGTACTTCTCACAAGAAAAGAGGGATGGAGGGATCAGAGCTCAGGAGACCAGCAGGAAGCTGATGTCCAAGTCTGAGTCAAAGCAGGATTTGTGCAACCTGGCAAAGTTCAAGATGTCAGGAGAATGATCTTTGTAATTATATCCAGTGATATACATGCAGTTCACCTATTAAAAATATATGTAAAGTTGATTTGGCCTTGTCAATATAAATGATTTACCTTATATCTTTTAATATATTATAAAGGGGTTCAAAAGGGTAAAATTGGCAATTTAGAAATACAAAATGATGTAGGTTAGAGTTATCCTATCCAAAAAAGAAGCTCATATTTGAATTCCCCATGTAAAAACACATAATTTAGACACCCCTGATGGTAGGATTTCCTTCAGATTTATGTTGTCACCTGAGTACGACCCGCCCTATTAGGGGGAGTGCCAGTGCCAAGAGAGGGAAAAGAGAGGAAACAGCTGGAAGTAAGATGAAAAAGGTGGGGAAAGAGGAGAATAAAGTTGGGTAAAGTGTAAAAGAGGGGAAAAGAAGGGAAGAGCAAAATGTTAATCACAGCTGTGTAAACAATGGTTGATAAGTGCAATATGAAACTAAAAAATTTTTTGTGTATATATATATATATATATATATATATATAGAGACAACTCCGTATATAACGAATTTCAGGGGCCAGGCAAAAAACCTTTGATATAAGCGAACTTCGATATATCGGAAGCCGAGTAAAACTGAAAGATTGTTTTTTAGTAAAGTAAAGGTAATGAATGTACGTAGATGGATGAAATATTTATTAAGAAAGTTAAGCTAAAACTTATAATTGTACAAAAGATATTTTATCATGGATAACCGTGTTATTTCTCAAGAGATTGTTCTTTATTTACATAAAGGTTTACTTCGGGAAGAAGGCGTCAAGTGTTGTTTGCTTCTTTGCTTTCGAGCGTTTTATTGGTAACATTTGTTAACATCTGTCCGGTGATTGGAAGATTCGATACACGAGCTCCACGAAGCCAAACCAGGAGGGGCTCGTCCACAGTATGTGCTGAGGCACGCCTGAAGCGCTTGAGACTCGACGAAGCTTCACCACTGAAGAACTTGGCCCGAAGCGTGTCCTTATCCTTCAGGATCGTTGACAGGGTTGAGGCAGGAATACCGAAGTCTGCTTCAATTTCCGCCTTCTTCACCGCTGGACCCGCCTTCTTGACAGCTTCCAAAACTTCAACCGTTCTCTTGAGGGTCAGAGCAGAGCGCTTGGGAGTGAAGTCCGCTATTTAAATCTGAAACACAACAATAATTTTATAAGAAAGGCAGCAAAAAAGGCAAAAAAAGTACTTCGTTATAAAAAACTTCGTTATAACCAGATTATTGTAAATTTGCAATTGAATTTTCAGGGGCCAAGCCAAATTACTTCGATATATCCGAAATTCGTTATATCCGGCTTCGATTTATACGGAGTTGTCTGTGTGTATATATGTGTATGTATATATATATTATATATATATATATATATATATATATATATATATGTATATCTTGGTGGGGAGCGAGGGATGATAAGGGGAAGGGGGAAAAGATAAGGAGGCTTAATATATACGTGACTCCCTCCCCCAAACAGAGGGTACCCTCCAATCAAATGACATAATTGTGGTTTAGCCCAATCAGCATTCCTTGTCATCATCATTATGATAATAATAATAATAATAATAATAATAATAAAATAATAATAATTATTATTGTTATTATATTCCCGATCCGTGTCTATATATGATGACTAATGCCAAGGTGAGTCACCCCAGCGTGTCTCTTAGCTCTCTCTGACCCACACGTGAGTAAACATGCAATTGCTCAGGAAAAAAACAAAACATTAATTTTCATCATATACACTGTATATATAAATGTGGGAGATTCGTCATACCCAATTATATGTATGACGTCATACTATGGACTTTAAGAGCCACCATTCAATTCTGTTTTAGTCATCAATCTTTATAGTTTAAATGTTAAATTTATGTAGGTGATAAGTATCCTTTTCCAGCGTCTCACAACAAATTTTAACATACATTTTCTTCAAAATTTGCATCGACCTCAATCCTGTCTCATTTAGTGTAGGGCATGCAAACAATCATATCATTAATTAAGATGCATACATAGATTCCTGGATGCAGGAAAATAGAACACAAACACACGGTGTCGCAAAAGCCTGGACAGAGAGAGACGCTATTTCATTATTATTATTATTATTATTATTATTATTATTTCCTAGTCCGGAGTCAGGCCAAAAAATAAATATAATTAAAATCTAAATAAATGTACACATGTGTGTGCTTATACGCCATGCCGTGGCATCGATAAATTTAAGTCCTTCCAGAAAGCGTTTCTCTCCAGTTTAAAATTAAATGCGAAAATCTTTAAATTCATTTTTAATCGTTTAAAATATTACGTAATTAAAATAAATCGGGACTCAAACCTCCGAACACACACACACACACACACACACCACACATATATATATATATATATATATATATATATATATATATATATATATATATATATATATATATATCAGCAGGATTCCATAATAGAGAACAAAGTGTAGTGCAATGCAAAATTGTTTAACGTACAGACCTGAACAAACGTTTACAGAATATTTAATGTTTTAGGCGTTTGCGGAAATAGATCGGAGACATTTGACATTCTCTTTTAAAATATTTTGTTCTCGCCACACTAACCTTTTTAACAATTATATCTCTTTTAACATGAAATAATATATATATATATTAATGGTGGACCGGATATCCGCATCCTCACCATTTTTAACATCCGCATCCGCACCTCTGACTGCGGATGTTGTGCGGATATTACCTCTAATAAATTATGGAATTTACAATTAAGTTAGTTTATAAAGTAGCTTATAAGGCCCAGTCATGTACATTTCATGTAAAGTCTTAATTACAAGGCCTGCGATGGAAAAACCTTTTTCATAATTTTAGCTGTTTACAATGTATTTTTGTGTGCTGAATTCGAAAAACACAATAAAAATGTCATACGACACAAAGTTATTTCACAAATTCGATTTTTTTGTGAAGCGACTTCGAGAAAACGCCAGATTTCCGGAAATTACTAGAAACTTCTAAGAGACTATAAATACTGGGTTGTCAAGCCGTATGAGTCAGTTGTTACTCAGATTTCATTAAATTCAGATTAAATTAAATTCAAGACTCTTATTGTGTTCTGGGTACTGTAGTAAGTTGTGAATCATGGCTAGCCGTGGATGTGTCAACAGTCCCGACAGCTTCTGCTACATATGCGGGGAATTTGTGATCAAGAAACATCAAAGAAACGTAACAAATTTTATTAGGCAAGTGTACCATGCCTACTTTGGAATGAAACTAGGAGACCAAGACAAACCATGGGCACCACACAAAGTTTGTTTTATTTGCGTAGAGGATCTAAGGAAATGGTGTAAAGGCAAAAAGAAAGCATTCAGATTTGGTGTGCCAATGGTATGGAGGGAGCCAAAAAATCACTGTGATGACTGCTATTTTTGCTCTTGTGATGTTAAAGGCTATAACTCAAAAAATAAGAAAGCCATATTCTATCCAAATCTTCCATCAGCTTTTCGACCTGTTCCTCATGGGCCAGAAGTTCCAGTTCCGCTTCCACCAGAAACATTGGAAGATTTGCCTAGTTTGCCTAGTTCACTCAATCTGAACTAAACGATTTAGTGGGAGATTTGGGATTATCCAAGGAATCTGCTGAACTCTTAGGCTCCAGATTAAAAGAAGGAAATTTATTATCAGCTGGAACATCGATATATTTGTATAGAAGAAGAGAAAAGGAGTTTATTCACTACTTTTCACATGAGGGCAATTTAATTTACTGTAGTGATATTGATGGTTTGGTACAGGCATTTGGCATTGAGTACAAAGCGGATGAATGGAGACTTTTCATCGACTCTTCTAAAAGAAGTCTAAAAGCTGTTGTTTTGCACAATGGGAACAAGTATGCCTCTGTACCTGTTGGTCACTCGGTACATCTCCAAGAAAGTTATGAGAATTTGGAATTGGTTCTTACAAAGATAAAATATTATGATCATCACTGGATGATTTGTGGAGACCTTAAGGTATTGTGCATGCTTCTGGGGCAGCAGGGAGGATATACTAAGTTCCCATGTTTCCTTTGTGAATGGGATAGCAGAGCAAAGAGTCAACACTGGGAGCAAAAACACTGGCCACAAAGAAGATCTCTAGAAGCGAGAAGCAAGAATATTTTGCGTAAAAATCTTGTTGACCCAAAGAAAGTACTTCTACCACCTCTTCATATAAAACTAGGCCTTATGAAACAGTTTGTTAAGGCATTAGAAAAAAGTGGAGAATGCTTTAAGTACCTCTGCAAGGAGTTCCCTAACCTATCAGAAGCAAAATTAAGAGGAGGTATTTTTGTAGGCCCAGACATTAGAAGACTGCTGTCAGATGAAAACTTCTTGTCTACGATGACTGAAGTAGAAAAGGAAGCTTGGAATTCCTTCGAAAGTGTGGTTACTAAGTTCCTTGGGAATAATAAGGACCCTGAATATGCACTCATTGTTGAAAACATGCTGGAGAAATTCAAAGCTTTGGGATGCTCAATGAGTATCAAAATTCATTTCTTGAATGCACACGGACTTTTTCCCAGAAAATCTAGGTGCAGTAAGTGAGGAACAGGGAGAACGTTTCCATCGAGACATTAAGGAGATGGAAAAGAGATACCAAGGCCGGTGGAACGTTAATATGATGGGGGATTATTGCTGGGTGCTGCATCGTGAAAATCCGAAAGCAGCGCACAAAAGGAAATGCAACAGGCGCAGCTTCACTGGCAAAAGAAAACGGGACTACTAAGCCATTCCACTAAGTAAAGATGTAAGTATCCAAGTTTTATAGTTTTTTAAAATAAATATATTAAGAAATGGTCAGGAAATAGGTTTCATGTGGTAATTCTTCACTACTTATTTTATTCAGTAACATATTACAACATAAAAACGTCATAGCAAATTGTGAAAAAAATATACGTGATGGAGCAAATCTGAGGCCGTTTTTGGATTTAGCACCCCCAAATTCCTATAAAACCAGCATACAATTTCAAAAAAGTTTTTAGGACCCCCAATTTTGCAGGCCTGTGTTATTAATGAACAAACAAATATATAAACCTCAAAATATAAATATCTGGTAACACCAGAGAAAACTGAATGAAACTTGTTTCATTGAATTTTCTGTGGCTGAAACTCTCGAGAAAGTTATTATTTTTATCATAATGAAAATATTAATATTAATTTTAATTCTTATGCATTGCCTGCCATAATAGTAATATCACGAAATTTGAAAAATTGTCATATATTTATAATTCTATATTATATTGATAAATTAACTAAATATCCGCAGCCGCAGCCGCGGATATTGAAATTAAAGATCCGCATCCGCACCGCAGATGTTGAAAAACTGACATCCGGTCCACCACTAATATATATATATATATATATATATATATATATATATATATATATATATATATATATTACTTGTCTGTAGATTGTTCAGTTTTTGATGGTAAAAACCATGCGGTGTTATTTTTCTCAATGTCGAGTGCATTTTATATATGATTTCCATTTGTCGGATTTTAGGATTCGGCACCGAGAGATCGAAGCAACCGATTTATGTAGTAACAGTGACGAGGGCAACGACAAAGAGATCGACACGGCTAACCCCGCCCTAACCCGTTCATTATATCCTGATTTAACCAACCGTGAAATGTAAGTGTTCTTTTTTTAACATTTAAAGAATTACGTGTAATCAGTTATTACCATTACATTGTGCACAGTTACTACAGTTTATGTTAAAACCGTGGCGTCTTATGGTTTCCTCCGCTTTTTTAAAATATTTTATATGACTTTTATTTGTCGGATTTTAGGATTCTGAACCGAGAGATGAAGTAGTCAACCTCTGTAACCACGAGAATGAACACGAGTATGCACGTTCAGCATCTAGCATCTCGAGCTTTCGCGAAAGGTAATTTTTTTTTTACATTTAAACAAATGTGTCTGTGATTATTTAAAAAATAGTATTACATCAGATTGTGCCTTTTTTCGTAATTATTTCTTCTGTTTTTTAACGCAGAATGGACGCATACTCACTTTAATCATGAACCACGAATTCAAATGGGATTCTCTACTGGACTCCGATCTGACTTTCACACAATTGTTCGACGAGATGGAAGATGAAGCAAAAAGAACTATTCCTGAAGTCGCGTAAGTAAATCTGGTATTATGTTCATTTGTACATGAAATTCTAACCGTTCGTTTCTTACAAAATTAGCTTAATAATTATCTCTATTAAACCAATCATAATTTTTTTCCGCAGAGTAATCCGTTTCTAGAATTCTACCAACAAAGGTGCCATTCATCAACAATGTTATACTTTCCAAATTAAAATGCTCAAACTCGAACAACGATTTTTTGTTTGCCTCAGACAGTTTCATGGTCAACCAGTGCTACAAGTATTCTCTGCAGTAAATTTCCCAATACAACATTGTCAACCTGCTTCTATGAAAAACCAGACGTGATAGTAAACATTTTCAGTTGGGTACGCTTTATCGGGTATTTAGCTTAGCCGTTGATCTCAACAAAAATCTTTCAATCTCCATTTGTTTAATTGGAGATAATTTTACATGTCGGACACTGAGATACGTCTCAATAATGTGTGGAACAACTGGTTTAGAACTCTCTTCACCATCCTCAGGCAGGTTCATACATATTTCTGGGGCTCTGCGGGTGATTTTAATTTTCATCTCAGTTCCATTAAGGAGTAGCCAAACTTGAAACAAAAAGTCGCTATGAGATGCGTATAACAATAAAAAAAATGTTTCCCATTTTTTTATATTTGTCTTTTACAGCTTTTTATGCTTCATGGGTATAATATTCCGAGGCATGCAAATGGGTTTCCTCAGCATCTTTTGAATAATTTAGAATGTTTTCAAGTATGTCTTGTAGTGGTAATAATTGGATCCAGTTCAGACATTCACTTGACTTATATATACGTCACAGTATTGATTAATGTAAGTAAAAAGTTAATTTCAGGATATACTACATAATCGTCCTTACAATCTGTCTCATCAGAGTGCACTATTCGAACCTTGTGTATATATATATATATATATATATATATATATATAAATAATTATATATATATATTAATATTATATATATATATATATATATATATATATATTGCTGGGTTCATAAAAGAATGAGCCTTCGCTGGTATAACGAACTCTATAGAGGCGGTCCACGAACCAACTGTGCTGAAGGGATTAATCGTGACGTAGTCGGAATCCTCTATACATGTTTGAGTAGGCGGGACGGTGAAAAGCGAGAGCTCTGATTTACAACACTCCTCGCTGTGTGGATGGACTAGCTGCGACATGTTGAAGTGTTTAGAGTGAATACCAGACCCTACTTCATATTGTAGAGCCACAATTACCTCTGAGAGACAAGTGTATAAGATTGGTGTTTATATCAGTTAAAGAAGTCAACCGTAGACTTCATAAGTTTAGAGCATCTCTTTAATTTTTTAGAAGTCCTTCTCTTTCACTTTATGCCTCGAGGTGACGTCTACACCATCTTCTTCACTGGACGTTTCACTTTTCTTCGCCGTTTTTCAGCCCTTTTACCTCGCATTCTCCTTTTTACAACTTTTCTAGTTTCATCAGTAATCTCATTTCTCGAACGACGTAACTGTCTTTTCAAAGTTTGTTCAGGCTTGAGGCCAGTCATCACATCTTCAACCGTGATAAGCCCTTCCCTGTGATAACCTTCCGTCCGAGATATTTGGCACCACTCTTTAGTAACAGGACAGCCGTTCGTAATATAGATGAAAAGATTGAATCGAGTCCGTTATCCCGTTGGTATCTCATACCATGATACACGGCTGAATTCTTTTGCATCATACGGTAACACGCTGAAAGTGAAGTTTCACTGTTAAGCTTCCGTAACCGAATGGGTAGTTTTGACCTACAACCCTTCTAATATGTATCAGTCCAGTGGTGTAGTGCTGTGGGAACGCGTGGGAATGGCGTTCCCTTACTTTTTTTGGTAGACGGAACGGCGTTCCCTCACTATTTCAAATAAATCCGAAGTTACAAATCTCTAACGTCATAAAATTTTAATTCCCACCCCTAGGAGAAATATGAGAAAGAATCATTAACTGTTTCATTTCTTTTAGCTTCGACTGAGGCAATGCTAGCCTATAAAAATCTGGTGAAACAGTCACCACGGCGTACCAGTTGTTAACTTCTTTTTAGTTAATCATTCCAGTTGTTAGCTATTTTTATTGATCGTACTGGATGTCATATATCTAATGACACTGGAAATATTGCATCTTCAACCTTGGAATATATCCTAATATCCAGTGCATATGACCTCAAAATATCCCTAAAATTGGTCAGATTTCAAAAGATTTCCCGGGGGCTTACAGTGCCCCCGGACCCCCAGCTGTATGGGCTCGCCGCGCTCGCCATTGTCCCACCCCGCATCTGAGTAACACTTTCAAAATGCGTTCCCTCACTTCTTTATTTAGCACTACACCACTGTGTATCACAATACTGTTCAGTAGGTTAGAAGCAATTGACATAATGGGGATTATCATATGTTATGCTCAAACTTTTTCCACCACGATCGGGGATATGCACAATGCGTAGCAAACGCAACTGACTGCCCCCCACAAACTGATGTTCCACGATATTAATGCAAATGTAATACATAGGTCTGTCTAGCAGACTTTCCAATTTTAGATGAGCTAGCTTATGAAGTCTCTTTGTAAAGCAAAATTGTATCTTCCATCAGGTAGTCTTGAACACTTTCTTGTCCCTAATATTCCTTTTTGTCTCTGATCTTAACAACAGAGCATGCTCAGAATCTGAGAACCATGCTACACGTATCATTTCGAAAAGTAGGTCATCTGTAAGTTTTGACTTCTTCAAGTTCTTATTTAGGTATCTTGCAATATATTCCATGCTATCATAATGGTCTGGACCTTGTGTTATTTCGGTGCTGTAACACTGTATACTACGGGTTCGTGCTAAACGCATAGTTTTATCCTGTGTCACATCCGTTTTCTGAACTTCGCGTTTTCTAAGAACCATAAAAATGACTTGTTTCTTCTCAATGCTTAAAAGCTTGGTATTCAGTTGAAATTCACACAATCCCACATCGTATGACTCACGTTCCAAATCAATAGGCCTATGCAGATCTGTAGTGTAGTTGACCAGAGTATTGCCTGGGTACTTCCCCATCGAGGCAGAGGAGGGTAGTGTAACGTAGAACAGAATATTTTCAGAGGTTAACAAATTAAAATTTATTGCGGCTGTTGAAAACACTCGATTTGACTGTGACGAACCTTTGAATGACCCAGATCATATGTTTCGGTTCTTTTATTTCATATTTTTAATATTTGTTTTCCTTTAAGGAGAAAAACAGTTTCGCCCAAAACTGTTGCAAATCCATGGATTACTCCAGGAATGATCACTTTAATAAAGAATAGAGATAAATTATTCAAATTGCAATTACAAAGAAAAATTCCCAAAGTACAATATAGTCAATATAGAAACAAATTTTAAATCTTATGGAATATGCAAATATAGCTAAGGAGAACAAAAAAAAATGAGATCAATATTTGTGGATTTAAGTAAGGTGTTTGATGTATAAGATCATAATATTCTATTTAACAAATTATATTGTTACGGCCTTAGAGGAGCAATCAGTGATTGGTTTAAAAGTTATTTGTCCAATAAATATAATTTAGTATCAGAAGATAAGGTCTGCTCAACTCAAACGCTTGTCAAACAGTGTACCACAGGGTTCAGTTTTGTGTCCACTTTATTTTTATTATATATAAATGACCTTCCACGCTCATCTGATATACTTAATTTCATAATGTTTGCAGATAATACAACTCAACATATGAGCCTGAAAATAATGTTAGTTCTAGGAAATCATCCAGAAAAGGATGAACATCAACATCAAGAGTTTATGAGGCAGAATGCATCTTTTGTCAGAAAATCAACAAGTTTTTACACACAAAAAACAGGAAAATCTCTGATACAATGCCGGGGGCTGCGAGCAGATACCAGCATCAGAAATACAGCCATGAAAAAATGAATGGCTAGTAGAATGCCTGCTATCGTCAGCAGAGACCTCGTAGCAGCAGGTCACTATCATAGGTCATGCTACAGATCCTACACAAGGGAGGAAAAGGCTGTCAGCAGTGCGACACGTGAAGAAGACAACAATGATGAAGCTCAGCAGAAGATGGCTCGAAGTCACTCATACAACGAGGTGTTTCTGTTTATCAAGAATGAGCTTTTCACTAAACAGTTGGTGATAGCGGTGGCCGACCTCACATGTAAACTGGTTGCATCGATGAAATCTCTTGGTATTGACCAGGTGGATGACTCCTCTAAGAAGCACCTCTGTCGAAGGCTACAAAGTGAGTTTGACGAAGCGCTGCAAACTATCAAGCCGCAATCTGGAAGTGCTGTCTTCAGAGTCATTCCGATGTGCCAAACCCTAAAGGTTTTGGATGGACGACAGATGATGATGGCCATCTAGTCATCCAGTGGATGCGCACTCCACCAGCTCCAGATACAATCTTGGAACTGTTATTCTGAAAGTGCCTGCGTTCCTGCAAGCTGCCAAGCTGCTCTTGCCTTGCAAATGGACTAAAATGCAAAGACATGTGCAAGCTACAGACATGAAGCAACCAGAAGGAAGAAGCTTCCTGTTCATCTTGACAACTCAGATGACGATGAAGATAATGATGAATAGAGTGCACTGAAGACACGTGTATAGGTAGGCTAAATGACTGTTGTATGTTGCTTGGTATAAATTCTGAACACTTGAGAACTGAGTAAAAATAATCTCATGGCATGTCAATAAATACTGATTGCAGATGTGTTTCTATTTACGCCACATTCATTTATAATTTATGTCTAAATGTACGTCTTAATAAGATAATTGTTTGTATCCTCCACCAAATGAGGCGCAGTGTTGGTAAAGGGTAGAGGTCGACGCAGACTTTGAAGAAAATTTATCCGTTAAAGTTTATTGTGAAACGCTGGAAAAAGTTAATTTTAATGAATTTTAATGAATTTTAACTATTAAGATTGAGGTCGGGGGTTCGATTCCCAATGTTTTTATTTCATTGCTATGAATAAGACAAAACTGGGTCAGAGAGAGATAAGAGACACACTCGGGTGACTCACCTTGGCATTAGTCATCATATATAGACACGGAAAGGGAAACATATTATAATAATAATAATAATAATAATAATAATAATAATAATAACAACAAGGAATGCTGATTGGGCTAAACCACGCCAACAATTATGTCATCTGATTTGAGGGTACCTTCTGGTTGGGGGGAGGGATTCACGTGTATAGTTAGGCCCCCTTTTATCACCCGTTCTTGCACCATCATTCATATATATATAATATATATATATATATATATATATATATATATATATACACACAAATTTTTATTTTATTTTATATTTTGGTGGCCGCTAAAGTTCATAGTATTACGTCACGCATACACACACACACACATATATATATATATATATATATATATATATATATATATATATATATACACACACACTGTGTGTATATATATACACACCGGTGCCGCCATTATAAGTTAATTCATAGTGCACAGTGGTATTTCTCTTTAAAAAGTGTGTTTCTTTGTGAAGGAAATTAGCTGCCTATCGAAATACCTACAAATAACCCTCCCCCCATTATCCCCTGCTGCCACAGTCGCGAACACCAATCAATGAGACGTATACAGCGTGCCAAATCCCCCATCCCCCGAAGTAACGGAGAATACTTTCCCTCACTCAGCTTGAGTCAACCCCCACCCAATACTTCCCATAATACCCTTTTTTAGTCAATTTTGTGCACCAGCGGCTACCCTCTATCAGTAACATGGAAATGGTAAATAAACTCCTGCAACTCTGTTGTATTTGCAACGATGCTACTAATGGGGTGAAGGCGATGAGGTGCGATCTCTGCCAGTTGTTTTTTGATTTCAGATGCCTAGAATTGGAAGATGAAAAAATTTCCCTCGTAACGAACACGAAGCAACTTAATGGGGTAAAATTTTTCTGCGAAAACTGCATGACCGAAATAAACTCTTTTATAGTATTTAAAACAGAAAGAGACTAAGAGAAGAAAATAAAAGGAAAGTGTGAATAGAAAACAGAAGAAAACAGAAGAAACGAAGAAAGGCGAAGTAGAAATAAATCAAATACCGTCACACAACGAGACCGAAACCATACAGTCAAAAAGAGAGTATAAAGACAACATATAGTATAAAGGCAACGAAGGACATTAGCACAAATAGCACAAATAGGAAAAGACAAGAGTGCAATTAAGAAAACGGAGTGAAACTGTCCCCAATAAGGAGCAAAAAACAAAGGCCCTGATTAAATATGGGTAAGGAATTATATGCAGATATTTTATAGAAGATAATTGCAGATATAATGGAGAACAATGTCTACATGAACATCCCCCAATATGCAATTTCTTCTATAATTGTAAATTTGTAAATTTGTAGCCATTGTAAATTTGGAGACAGATGCAAATTCTATCACCCGGACATCTGCAGAACTTACGCAGATAACAGAAAATACCAGAAAAATAACTACATAGATCTGGTATTCACGAATAACACGAACTTGATTGGTGATATAAAAATAACCTCAACCATTATCTCAGACCACAACTTAATCGAGATATCAACAAATATGGCGACAACATTAAAAGACAATACACATATTGAGGAAAGAAGCAAATTTGGTGCCTTTAACTTAAACTCCAAGAATATAAATTGGGGAACAATCAGATCGCACATGGCCCAAATAGAGTGGGGAACAGTTTTAGAGAATAAAACAACTGAAGAAATGCTACCAACCTTGGAAGAAAAAACGCTGAGAATTTTAGAAAAATATGCTCCGAAATCACAGCTAAAAGGAAAGAGGAACTGGCTAGAGAGGCAAAAGAGAAGAATATTCCGCAAAAGAAAGAGAGTGGAGGTGAAGTTAGCCAACTGCGGAGATAATGCCAGGAAAGTAATACAAGAAAAACTGGAGGGTATCGATAGGGAAATACAAACCCTGATTAAGGATCATACAGAAAGGGAAGAGGAGAAGGTGGTAGAAGCAATAAAAGAAAATCCAAAATACTTCTATGGCTAATGCGAAAAGGAAAAAAACGAGCACTACTATCGGGCCCTTTAGGAAAGGGAATAATGAACTAACAGAGGAACCAAAAGAAATATCTGAAACATTGAGAACCCAGTATGAATCGGTTTTCAATATCCTAAAAAGTGACAAAGAGATACCTGACATAGATTCATTTTTTGAAGCGAAATTGCAAGGAGAATGTATAACAGACTTTGATTTTACCCCAGAAGATGTAGCGAGAGCTACAGGACAAATTAAACCAGCTGCAGGTCCGGACAATTGGAACGCATTATATTGATTAAAAACTGTAAAAATGAAATACAGTACCTACACCTTTATACTGGATATGGAGAAGATCCCTAGACAGTGGGGAAATACCAAGCATCTTGAAAAGAGCAAACATTGTCCCTATATATAAAGAAGGGGTAGATCTCAAGCAAAGACCTATAGACCAGTGTCATTGACGTCTCACTTCACCAAAGTATTTGAAATAGTCAGAGAGAAAATCTACGATTTCTTGGAGACACTGGAACGATTCAACAAAAATCAGCATGGATTCCGATCAGGAAGATCATGCCTATCACAATTTATAGAGCAGTATGACAATATCCTAGATGCACTTGAAGGCAATGAAAACTCTGATGTCATATACGCAGATTTTGCTAAAGCTTTCGACAATTGCGATTATGGTATAATAGCCCATAAAATGAAACAGATGGGAATAACAGGCAAAGTGGGAAAATGGATCTCTGACTTCCTCAGAGAACGTCTACAGGTCGTCAAAATTCAAGGTGTATCATCATCAGAATCAGAAGTACACAGCTCAGTACTACAAGGTACAGTACTGGCCCCACTCCTGTTCATTATCATGTCAACAGCATAGACAGTGGAGTGAACAGCAATAGTGTAGTAACATCCTTTGCGGACGATACAAAGATCAACAGAAAAATCAGCGAGGCAAATGAAGTGGAGGCCTTGCAAAGGGACACGAACAAAATATACAAATGGTCAGAAGACAACAATATGACATTTAACACCGAGAAATTTCAGCTCTTGAGATATGGTAGAAATGAGAACTTAAACAGATTACATATCATGTTCCAGAGAGACAGGAAATTCAGAGAAACACAAAAGCGGTCGACTTAGGGGTAATAATGACCGATGATACGAAATTTGAGACACAAAATCGGATAGTGATAAATAAAGCAAAAAGTCGCAGGACAGGTACTAAGAACGTTCAAAGGAAGGGACAGAACAGTAATGATTTTCCTCCCAAATACACTGATTATTCCAAAACTTCAATACTGCTCAGTCTTGACGCCCCCGTATAAAAAGGAAGAAACTAATAGACTAGGAGAAACTCAGAGACATTTCACAGCAAAGATTGATGGCTGCAAAGAGCTCAACTACTGGGAAAGATTACGTAAACTAAATCTGTACTCCCTGAAGAGAAGAAGAGAGAGGTACACTATAATCTACATTTGGAAAGTGATCGAAAAACTGGTACTAAACCTGAAACTAAACCCAATTACCATTCAAACAACACTGGAAAATAGGAAAGGCAGGGTGTGTAGTCTTCCCAAATTAAAGGCCTGACAAGGGACCTCTTCAACACTTAAAAAAAAAAAGCTTTGTTGTCAGGTACCAAGACTCTTTAACCAGCTTCCAAAGAACCTCAGAAACGTTACAGGGGTCAAACTTGAAATCTTCAAAAGAAGACTAGATGACTGGCTCAGGGTGGTACCAGATGAGCCAGATGTACCTGGCTATGTACGGTGGAGAAGAGCGCAAGAAAGTAACTCGCTCCTCCACCAAGCCATGCCTAGAGGCGGGGCCACAGCTTCACCTTCGTGTGAAGAGAGACCAACACACGGAACAGCAACGAGGTTAACGAGGTATACAAAAATAATTCATTATTTTATTTATTTCCATATTTATTTTTTCCCTTGGACCATCCTCTTTATCAAACCCTTTGTTTACACTTATCAACCATTGTTTACACAGCTGTAATTAAAATTTTGCTCTTCTCTCCTTTTCCCCTTCTTTTACTCTTTCCTTCCCCTTTTTCCGCTTTTCCCCTCGTCTCCATTTCTCATTTCCAGCAGTTTCCACTCTTGGCGTTGGCACTCCTCTCACCCTCAATCCATACCCCCTTTGGCAATGTTATGGCCGCTAAACTTCACCCATATAAAGTGGCCCATACTACTAATTTTCTGCATTTAAGTTCTAAAATTTAAAAAATTCTTTCAGTTGTGACCTGTTTTGTTATGACTTAACTTCCGTCTAGATTGTTCCACACCGTCAGTCCAGCAAAATATGGTTGCGGTTTAGGATGATGTCATTCTTTATCAAGGGAGCAATAACCTTGCTGCCAACACAGATTACTGATAACTCGAAAGTTCGGTTCCAGAATAACTAATTTGCTGAGCAGCCAGCCCCTGTTAAGAACTTTTGTAAGGAATGATCAGGTTGTTTGCAGTGAATCTTATGAAATAAATACAACTATTGTAAAATATCGCAAATTTTATTTCTGCACGAATTAATTATTTCTTACAAATGTCCAGAGGAACATTATTCCTTGAATAATTGAAAATAATTTATCCGAAATTATACGTTTTTATTACTGAAAACCATAATGTTTGTCTTATTAAACAATAATTTATGTTGAGAAATTCGGTATTCACGCTTTTTAGTATTAAGGAATCATCAAACAAATAATATAAATTTAAGTATGCTTTTTATTCGGAACCTCCATAATATTGTACGCTTGAGAGTGATATGCCCATCTGGTCAAATTCTTCAGAACCAACAAGCTAAGTGATCGAGTGTCGAACCTATATCACATAACCTAACAATATGACTACTTTAAATATGACACAAGAATGCAAGCCGTAATCATTCTCATAAACTTGCGTGATCGAGGTTTCGAACCCTTTCCCCCAGCTGGATAGAGATGTGAACGAGGGGGAAACGATTTTAATTGGGGACTCCTTAGTGCGTCATATGGATTAGGAGTTCGTTGAACGGAATCCAACTAAGAGGAGGAGGGTCTGTCTACTAGGGGCCAGGGTCGACAGAATTAGAGACGAAGTAGATAGGATTGATGTTGCCTCCCGTCACTCGATGTTGATGACGACGGTAGGGGGCAACGACTCGTATAGGCCCGATACGAGAGTGCCTGACCCTTTGGAGAGATACAGGGGGTTAATTATGTCCCTGACGGCCAGGTCTTTAGTTCTAGGTATTACCACTAGGCACGGTTTAAATTTTAGGATTACGTCAAAAACTATTTTTTAACACTAAACTATGATAGAAGAGATTTGTGCTCAGGAAAATGTACCCTTCGTAAAGCTGTGGTCGGAATTTAGTGATCCTAGCCTTTTTATAAAAGATAGGGGTGCATTTCAATGAAATAGGGATGCTAGTCTAGGTAGGTTAATCTATGAGAACGTTCGAAAACTGTATAGGTCGAAGCCCTCTTTAAACGTTGTGGGTCCGGGAAACGCCGGCACGACGTGAAAAATAGTTTAAAACGCCGATCCGTGGTAAAAAATAATTTAAACGTCTTTTATTGTAACGCGCGTAGTATAAACATTTTACTAATGATAGGTTACATAGGACTGGTGGCGGCGTTTTGTTGTACATTCGTAATTCCCTTAGGGCTATTGAGGTTAAGATAGATTTTCCGGCAGAAATTAATGCGATATGCGTTGAAGTTAGGGCGCGTAGCATTACCTTTAATTTCGTTGTTGTTTATAGACCTCCCGTTCAACCCCTCGATACTAGATTTTACACACTTCTTAGTAACTATTAATAATCGGAATAGTATAGTTGTCGGAGACTTTAACTGCCCTAACGTTAATTACGAGACTTTTACTGGTAATGATGAGGGTTTGCGACTGATTGAGTTCATAGAAGATAATTTTTTACGACAGATGGTTACCCAACCGAGGCGTGGTGACAATATTTTAGACGTGGTGATGACGAACAACGAAAATATAGTCGAAGGTTTGGAAGTGGGTGAAAATTTGGGATGTAGTGATCACCAAATTATGTTTAAGCTATTGATAGAAAACAGTAAGGATAATAACATAATAGAAGTCCCTGATTTTCTTAGGGCTAAATTTGATAGTTTTGAGGATAGGATGAGAATAGTGTACTCGGATAATTTATTTATGGGTAATGACGCAAATTTTCATTGGGAGGCGTTTAAAGAAAGTTTTTTGAATATCGAATATCCGCGTAGTCCCAAGCACGCTAGTAATCATGGTAGGTCCAAGTCGTGGACTATGGAAATAGGCGAATTCATAAACGAGCGTAACAGAGCGTATAGACTTAATAAGCGCAATGGCACGGTAGCTAACTTTAATAGATATATCGAGCTTAGACGTCACGTTAAAAGATCTGTTAGGAATGCTAAGCGTAATTTTGAGATACTTGGAGCTGCCGATAGTAAACATAATCCGAAAAAGTTTTTTGACTACGTCAATAATCGTAAGCCTATAAAAGATAACATAGACCCTCTAGTGGATGCTAACGACACTTTGGCTTCCGACGCTCAGGCGATTGTGGGTATTTTTAACAACTTTTTTGCGACAGTTTTTACCATAGAAGACGTAAATAGTGTCCCCGACGTGGACGATATCGTTCCATTTAGTAGCGAGACTATTTTGAATATAATAACTGTTTACGAGGGTGAGATTGCGCATTATATCGATAAGCTAAAAGTTAGCAAGGCTCCAGGACCTGACGCGCTTTATCCTACAAATTTGAAAGACGTTATCGTAGACCCCTTAACGAAGATTTTTATTCAGTCACTGGAAGCGGGAATTATTTCTGAAGACTTCAAATTAGCGAACGTTACGCCCATTTTTAAAAAAGGCGACCACACAGTAGCTAGTAATTATAGGCCCATTAGCTTAACGTCAATTGTTGGTAAACCTTTGGAATCCGTAGTTAGGGATCGTATCATCGATCACTTAGAAAGTCACGATTTCATTAATAGTAGTCAGTATGGGTTTCTACGCCATAAATCTTGTTTAACTAATTTGTTAAGTTTTATAACGAAATAGTGCGTGAATACGATAGGCATAGAACGCTCACGTTATTTATTTAGACTTTAAAAAATTGTGCGATTCAGTTCCGTATCGAAGATTAATTGCGAAAGTTAAAGCGCATAGAATACGCGGTCAGATAGATAACTGGTTAGAGGAATGGCTTCGTGCTAGGAAACAGAGGGTCGTTATTAATGGTAGTGAATCGGGGTGGTTGGATATAGGTAGCGGTGTCCGTCAGGGTACAGTGTTAGGCCCATTGCTATTCGTAATCTACACTAACGACATAAATGTAGGCTTTACCAGTAGCGTGTCAAAATTCGCGGACGATACTAAAATAGGCTGTAAAGTTCTTAACGTGGACGATAGAAATAGGCTCCAAGACGATGTAAATAGGATTATGGAGTGGACGGATAAGTGGCAGATGCATTTTAACGTAGACAAATGTAAAGTTTTGCATATAGGTTCTCGTAACAACAATTACACGTACACGATGGATGACAGACAGTTAGCGATCGTTGATGAGGAAGTAGATTTAAGCGTACGCGTATTTAAGGATTTAAAAGTTAGGAACCAGTGCCTGGTTTCATAGCGCGTAATTTCAAATTTAAATCGAAGAATATTATATTGACCTTTTACAAGTCCCTAGTCAAGCCTCACTTAGAATATGCCATTCAGTTTTGGTGCCCGTATTTACGTGAGAATATTGATAGGTTGGAAAGGGCTCAGCGATGCGCCACGAAACTAATTCCGTTACTACGCAACAAGTCTTACGAAGATAGGATTAAAGAGTTAGACTTGCATTCACTCGAAACTAGGGGATTAAGGGAGGAGCTTAATGAAGTTTTCAAAATCGTTAATAAAATCGATAACGTAAATTTTGACGAACCGTTCACTTTCGATAATAGCAATATTCGTAATAACGGATTTAAATTACGTGGCAGACGTTTCATTACTAACATCGCTAAAAACTTTTTTACGTTTAAAGTAATTGATAAATGGAATAATCTTCCCGCGTCGGTCGTGAACTCTACCAGCGTTTATATGTTTAAAAACCGTTTAGATAGGCATTTTAAAAATGTTAACGCCGTTTAAAATAATAAAACAATTAGCAACAGGAGCTCTGGGGCTAATGGTCGAGGATGAGTGTGCTGATGATTAATGCCAGCTTGTGACATGCCAGCAATAAAATTATATTAAAAAAAATAGACTAACACGAACTTAGATGTAGTTCGTAGCGTAAACTAATCCACTTTTTGTTATACTTTTCATACTTTTTTTTTTGGTTCTTTTCTTAGCCTCTCTTTACTTGCATATCTGTAGTTTGCATGGTATGACAGTGTTTGAGTTAAGATTGTGTTTGCATGGTTTGTAAGCGTTTTTATTTTACTTTTCATCTTTCCCCCTTTCCTATTCTCTTCGACTATTTTTCCGACTTGTCGTCAGTGGCCAGCGGATGATGATGGTGAGTTTTTCGCTCTCTTTTTCTGAATGAATATTAACCCACGAATGATAGGTTTTGCTACTTACGTAACCCCTTATTCTCTTCTTTTAACCCCCTACTCTCTTCTTTCTCTCGGGCTAACCTTAGAGTGGATCTTAGGGTCTTTGTTAGCCTTAACTTCTGTAGATATGTAGATCTCTTTATCTTTAGTGGAAAGGTTTTCTTTTTGATAGACCGTTAGAGGTTGTTACATTAATAATTTAATAATTTAAACTAGAATAATATACAGGGTGTTTATAAAGCTCCTATCTATTTCGTTGAATTAACCCTCTATGGAGAGAATTTTCTGTAGGGTTAAATTATAAATGCGTGTATATGAGAGGCTAAAAATTTTTAACAGTTGTCCATATAGGGTTAACGATTTTTATTTATCATATTTTTGTTGCAGAACCCTATGAAAATGAATGTACAAGAACGGGTCATGGTGGTGACACTTCGGATTAAAGGAAAGAAATGCAAAGAAATTAGAGAGAGGTTTGAAAGAATATTTCACAAACAAGACAAGACAAGACAATTCGTGATTTGCTTAATAAATTTAAAATAACGGGATCTGTTCATGATGAGTCAAGATCTGGACGTCCAAGTGTCTCTGAGCATGCTGTAAATGTGGTACGTAATGTTATCGATGAACATCCAAGCATGTCAATTCGCACCACATCAAGTAGACTCGGGATACGTAAATCAACTCTCCACAAAATTTTGAAATCGACGTTGAAGAAGAAAAGTTATCACATTCAGGTGCTTCATGACTTACATGAAGAGGATTATCCTAAGCGAAGTGCAATGTGTGGTGATCTTGTTGAACACATTCAGAATGAAAATTTAATGGACCACATTCTCTTCTGTGATGAAGCAACTTTCCACACGTGTGGAAAGGTTAATCGCCATAACTGCCGCATATGGGCTAATGAAAAGCCAGTTGATTTCTATCAATGGGACCGAGATTCTCCTAAAGTTACTGTCTGGTTGGGTATGACCAAATCTAAGATTTATGGGCCCTTTTTCTTTGCTGAAGCTACAGTTACGGGGCTTATTTATCTGGACATGCTTCAGCAATTCCTGGAACCCCAGCTTCATTCAGATGGCATTTTAAACACCGTCGTCTTTCATCTAAATGAACGATTTCCAAATCGGTGGATCGGAAGTGGAGGCAATAGGCCCCGGTAGGCTCGATCTCCTGACCTAACGCCCTTGGATTTCTTTGCACGAGGCTTTATCAAATCAAACGTCTATCAACGAGGGTTACAGATCTGCAAGATTTACGTGCTCGTATCGTAACAACAGTTACAAAAATAACCCCTGTCATGCTCCAAAATGTGTTCCGCAATGCTGCTGACAGATTTGAACTCTGTAGAGATACTGATGGTGCTCATGTAGAATCATATGCTTAAGTATTCATTAAATGTATGCCTTCTATTATATTGTTATTGAACTTTACCCTTTTTGTTACGTTTTCAATGAAATAGATAGGGACTTTATAAACACCCTGTACAATATAACTTAAACCCTTTTAGTAGCAGTGGAACTGCAATGTCCCAGCTGAAATAATATATATCGTACTGAAATGCAACTTTTCTACAAATGCTGTAACACGTTTATGTAAGTGTCGCTTAGTTGTCGGAAAAGGAACACAAAATGTGTGTAATGTAAGTGACTACCTATTAAAATATTTGTGTTTCAATAACAATAAATTTTATACTTTTCGGTTTAGAGAAAAAATATATTCGTGAACGAATAACGAAATGTTAATGTTAACGGAATGGTTAACAAGTGTTAATAGTAGATCTTTTCTAATCTTCAGTACAGTATTGGTTTCAGCTAATTAACATTTGGTCAGAGTTTTACAAAATAATTTTTGTCCAAAATAGACTTCTACTATACGAATTTGGGATCACTTGAAGATCCGGGCCCCCAGCCTTCTTTAGTTAGCCTTATAAGGCAAACTAACGAAAATATCACGACTTAACCTAACCAATCGTCAAGGGCGTACAGTTGACCTAACGATTGGTTAGGTTAAGTCTTGATATTTTCGTTAGTTAGCCTTATAAGGATAACTAACGAAGGCTGGGGGCCCTGATCTTCAGGTGATCCCGAATTTGTTTTAGTAAGTTGAAAGTAATAGTATTCCATGAATATGAGTATTAAAGAGAAACATTTTTCTATCCAAAAAGGACCTCTCCTCAACAGAATATTTTCCATACTTTGACAGAAAATCTGATTTCATTGTGGATATAAACAAACAAGATACACAACGATGAGGTGAATCAATTATTTTTATTTAAGAAATTAGGGGAAAGGAATGATCTACTGTATGTCTTAAATATCGTGAAACCTGGTACATTCAACAAATTTTTTCAGTTAGATCGGGTAACGTGATTGTGGAGTGCTTCGAATCCTCACACGAAGTAAAACAAGGTTCCTTGTTCTCTTCATTGCTATTTAATGCTATACCGATGTCTTAATTACATCACTTAACGAAGCCAAAACAAGGTGATGTATAGATAATATAAGAGTAAACAACTCTTCGGTTAGTAAAGGTCTGGATTATGCCATAAAAACTTGTCAGTTACATTCCCAGAATAATGATATTAGTTCTAGTGTCACTAGAACTAAGATTATGCATTTCCAAAATTCAAAATCTTTATTCAGAAAAGAATACAAGTAGCAGAGTTTTAAAATTTTAGCTATTTGATGTGACATTAATATATTCACAGCACTCTTATCTGAATATGACATTGGAAGCAGGGAGGCTTTCAAGACAAAATTAAAGGCATTTAATTTATTTATTACATAAAAAAAAGTGAAAGTGGCAAGTGATAGTAATAGTGAAAAAAAAAATAATAATAATATCAATAACAATAGTAAATACAATATAAAGTTTACAGAATGTTACATAATTTTAAATTAAATGATTTATTGTATATTTTGTAGAAAATAAATGAGGCTTAATAAAAAAATATAAAAAGAATAAATTACAAAATTAAAATTAAAAGCGTTTAATGAAATTAGCATATTTTGAGGAGTTGATCTTAAAATGGGAACATTGTTACTATGGTAAACATGGCAGTAGTGAACTTATACATCAGAATGAGCTATTGAGTTGCTTTCTTGGTGATCTGCGAAATACATTTAGTGATGAAACCTGACTGATATGCATTTCCTGCAGTTTCTATTGTACCATTAGGTTTGTGTATAAAAATCACTGGGCGGTCTGGTTTTATAACGATGGTGTATTTGATAAGGGTGATTGTTCTTTGAATGGATGATGTTGATTTTTATTGATAACTTTGAACATTTTTACAGCAACACTGAATTTGTATAATTCATTTAGTTTTAAAATATTTAGTTCTATTAAACATTCGGGAAATGTGACCTTGTCTGTTGTCATTATTCGAGAGTTCGCAGACTTCTTTTATGAATTATTTCCAAAGGATGTTTTATGTATTTCTTTGAACTACCCAATATTCTAATGCAATATAATAAATGTGGATGGATGAAGGAAAAATATAGGGTAAGGAATTGTGAGGAAGAGTCTTTTTTAGTTTAAATAATATGAAGAGAAATCTTGATATTTTGGATTTGATACGTTGTACATAACTTTTGAAATTTATTTTTTCGTCTAAATTAATGCCAAGTACGTCAGCTTCATTCACACTTCCGTAGTATTTCCAATTTTTAATTAACAGCTTGTACTAATATGTTTTGTGGTAAAAATATGACTCTCTCAGGTTCAATAAAAGTTTATTAGCACACATCCATTTATACACATTTTCTAATTGCTTGTTCGTTTCATTAATCAGAAAGACTGCGCTCAGAGAGGAAATAATGTAGTAAGTGTGATATCATCTGCGTATTCTACGCAACGTAATGTGGTTGACATATGATAATCGTTGACGTGAGTAATATGAAGGCAAAATGTCGAGTGCAAATCAATTGCATGCAATATGATCAATAACACTGCCCAACAATAAAAACATTTTTTGCTGGTGATTTAATTCTAAGACCTATTTCTGGATAATATTGATATGCTGATTTAAAAAATCACCTTAGATTTTGTCCATCACATCAGGTTTTCGTGCAATGTGCAATGCAATATGCCTATTTTGGGTGATCCATGAAGGGCACTTATCAAAATTGATGATTTTTGAGACCTGTTAACAGCTGTTTTGCTGTTAAAATTTTATCTGTGGAATACGCAAATCTGTGCATTAAATCTACAGGTCATGTACAACATATTAAAATCTTGGGTATCTGTGATTTCCCCAGGTGTGAGCGTGACGTCATGATCATGGATTCATTTTTTGCTTATTTAAACACTTTCAATCACTTTATGTGTCAATATTACCATTGTATATTAAAGCACTCCCTGCACAATTGTTTACTTTTCCATGCTGATTCTGAGTATGTAAAAACTTATTTTTTGAAAAGAAAAAAATTGGGCATAACCCTGCCAAAATGCGATATCTCCGTATTTGATTGCTCGAAAACCTGACGTGATAGGCAAAAACTAAGGTGATTTTTGAAATCAGCACACCAAAGTTACCTAAAAACAGGTGTTAGAATTAAATCAGCAAAATTGGTGTTGGGCAGTGTAATTGCAACAATGCATGCAACAAGGTATGGGTTTGACCCTCCAAAGGGGGAGTGTGTTATGCAACAAGGGGGAACGGAGGGTTAGACCCTCCAAGGAGGAGATGGAGTATACTTCAAGGGGGGAGTGGGTAACCTTATCTGGCAGATCAGGCCCACAAAGTAGTATATATATATATATATATATATATATATATATATATATATATTAGTGATGTAGCAAAGCTTCGCATTCGCAACCGCGGAGCCTCCGCAAAAATTTTAGATTCGCATTCGCATTTTTTTAATGCGAATTTGCGGAGCTGAGAATTGCGGAGAACGGGACACACATTTTCAGCTGCGGCCTTCAATGCAGGAGCATTTTTAAAAACGGTTGAGAGGGTAAACTGACTTAGGCCTAGCGCTCTTGCAATGTAGTTCGCACCTTCACTTCTCTCATGTCGCTTTATTAAGTCTAACTATGAACTTTCAATTCCCAAGTGGTCCGGATTTTAGACATTCTGATTTTCGAGAGTTTACTGTATATGACATTGCAAAGTCGAAATCACCGTTATAATTATTTCATAGTCCATAATCTGTTTGTTGAAAAAAGTTGAATACCATTTCCATATTCATCAAATTATATTTCTAAAATAAAACTTATACTGACGCAGGGGACATTTCTTTAGCTTTAAGACAATATAAAGTTTATTACAAAATTCAATTTAGAAATGTTTTTAATGTGTAAATATCAGAAGTATTTTTTTGTTCAAGTGCTTTATTTTTAATAATAATGCTCATATCTCTTTTATTTTAAGAGATATTGGTATTATTTTTTTCCTGAATAAGTTTAAGTACTAGTGAGAACATATGTGAAAAAATCGTTGCAAAAAATTTAATAATTTTTTTTGCTATAAGCATTTTAATAAAATAAAAAAAAACAATTTTCACGAAAATTTGGCAATTCTGTAGCGACCTGACTCTTGACATGCAGGCTTTTACTTTATCGTCCGTTCTGTCACAATAAGTGCAATACATCTTCAGTCGTATCATTATTCAAAATTTCAAATATTAACTTCGTCGACTACAGTTGTTTTCACGCCATCGCTCTCAACTTCATCATGAGAAAATGAACAGTTTGGAAATTCTTCTCAAAGAACGCTGATGATACTGCGAAGTGCTTGTTATGCCAACGCAACTACTCTCGAAAGGGACGAACCACATCAAATATGAGAAATCATCTGTATTCAATTCATCCAAAAGAATTTAAAGAACTGAGTGATGCTGAAAACGAAGCTAAAGAAGATTCAAAGAAAAAAGAAGAACCGACGCCATTACAAAAGACGAAGTCTGACATTAGACAGAAAAATCTCGGATTTCAAACAATTGAAAGCTGCTACCAGAAATTGAAGCCTTGGAGTGATGACAATCAAAAATCTAAGACGTACGACTACCGCATCGCAGAAATGCTAGTAATGGATGATTTGCCGTTTAGTCACGTAGAAGATGTCGGTTTCATGCGGCTTATGGCGGAAGTTGCTCCGCAATACAAGATCAAGTAACGACAATTTTACGCTAATCTAATATGCAACAGCATGTACCAAGGTGTGACTGGGAAGATTCAAGATATTGTGGACGAAATCAAGGAATCATTGGTATCCTTTACAACTGATACAATGATACATGGTCCGACACATCTGCTGGAGTAAGCTTCCTTTCGCTGACCGCCATGGGGTGGATAATGAATACAAGAGGACGAATTTGATGCTCGGCGCTGAAACTTTGGACGAACGGCACACCGGTGCATATATATCGGAAAAGTTCGACCAAATGCTCGAAAAATGGAAAATTTCTCATTCATCTGTTAATGCGGTGATGCGTGAGCGCTGCAAACATGAAGAAAGCGATGGATCTGTCAGGCGTCAACAACATTGATCGTACTGCCCACAAGCTACAAAATCAGGCTTGTCGGCTCAAGAAAATGTTCAGAATTTGCTGGTGAAAACCCGTTCAATTGCGACACATTTCAACCACTCCGTTGCAGCAAAGGATGAACTGAAGAAGATTCAGACTCGTTTGGATTTACCAAAATTGGGAATGATTCACGATGTCGCCACAAGATGGAACAGTACTCTGCACATGATTGAAAGAGTTGTTCAGTTGAAGGACCCACTAAGCTTATATAGCACTGCGAATTCCAAAATACAACAACTATCGAATGTTGATTTCGCTCTACTATCTAGCTGCACGAATATTCTCAAGCCTTTTGACGAAATCACGAAGAAACTCAGTAGCTCAGCATCTTCCATATCAGACGTCATTCCTCTGATAGCCTCATTGAAGAACGTGTTAAAACCAGAAAACAGAGATGATGTTGAAGTCAGAACAATGAGAGAAATTATGTACGACGAAATAGAAAGAAGATTCGCTGAAATCGAGACCAATGATTCCTATGCTTTGACCACTTACTTAGACCCCAAGTACAAAGCTACAAAGCAAAGATGTTCTCCAGTACTGCCATCACCAAGCGTGTCCAAGAAGAAATAACGCAACTTTGCGATGACCTGGCTAAGGCACAATCTGAAGAACCAATGGAGAAGAGAATGCGCGCCAGTACGTCTGTGTCTTCACCATCAAATTCAAAAGCTGCCTCAATCATGGAGTCCATGACGTCGCTACTGGCCGCCTCAAATAGTGACGAAGAAGCAGAAGAAGCAATCAGCAGAAATTCAATCAAATTTGTTCAAGAATACCATAAAGAGAAAAGAATCGCCCAAGACGAAGACTCTTTAGCGTGGTGGAGAGACAACCAAGAAAAGTACAAGCTTTTAAGTGTACTTGCTAAGAGATTCCTTGGATGTCCTCCAAGTAGCGTCCCAAGTGAGCAACTATTCAGTGGTGCTGGCCTGATCTATGACGAGAAAAGAAACCGCTTGCGAGGAGATAAGACAGAAAAATTGCTCTTTCTTAAATTTAACTTGCCAACTATTGAGTTTAAATATGTAAAACTGTAATTATGTACTTTAATATTTTATTGTAATTATACATTATTAATATGTAAGAAATTTATTATATTGTGTATAAAAACATTTGTCAAATAATAATAGCATTTGTATTTGCTTTACTTTCTCGTTATAAAAATAGTAATCGTTGTATTCTGGTTTATATAGCGTCCTTTGGTAAAATTTTAGAAAATAGCCACATTTTTAAAATAATTCACGATTCGCATTCGCCTCCGCATTCGCGCGAATCTCAATTTTCAGATTCGCATTCGCAATCGCATTCGCAGATTTGCAAAATTTCAGCTTCGCTACATCACTAATATATATATATTAGGGTGGTTCTTATTTTTCGAATTTGCAAATTTCGTTGTCTCACCCCCTCAATATATTCCATTTGACAAAAAAACAAAGTGAGCAAACTCTCAAGTAATTATAAATATTCTTATTGGTGCCGCACAAGGACTCAAATTTAGTTAATTATTGAAACATAAATATACAATTTTTTATTAGCGTTCCACTATAAGGGCAAATAGCAGCAGTTAAAGAACAGCATAAACTAAAATAGACATTGACTACTGATTAATTAGAAACTGAATTGACCTAAACATTTTAGGACTGAAAGCATAGTAGATTTGGCCTATTAGGGATGGTTGCTTATGAGGCACCCTTAAATATTAATTGATTTTAATAAAACTTCTTTGATAGACGTTTTATATTAATAGGAAAAAAATTGCGGGGGTGAACCCCGAAATGTTATATATTTAATTTTTCATATACATATAAGAACCACCCAATCAACCAATCAACCAAAATTTGGGGGTCTCACCCCCGCATTTTTTTCCTACTAATATAAAACGTATACCAAAGAAGTCTTATTAAAATCAATTAATATTTAAGGGTACCTCATAAGCAACCATCCCTACTAGGCCAAATCTACTATGCTTTCAGTCCTAAAATGTTTAGTTCAATTCAGTTTCTAATTAATCAGTAGTCAATGTCTATTTTAGTTTATGCTGTTCTTTAACTGCTGTTATTTGCCCCTATAGTGGAACGCTAATAAAAAATTTGAATATTTATGTTTCAATAATTAACTAAATTGAGTCCTTGTGCGGCACCAATAAGGATATTTATAATTATTTGAGATTTTGCTTATTTTGTTTGTTTGTCAAATGGAATATAGTGAGTGGGTGAGACGGTAAAATTTGTAATTTAAAAAAATAAGAACCACCCTAATATATATATATATATATATATATATATATATATATATATATATATATATATATATATATATATATAAGAATTGTATGTGTAAATATGTAGATGTGTATGCACGTTTGCATGTATGTGTGTGTATTTGTATATATGTATAGGAAAAGGTAAAACAAAACTTCTTAATTAAGGCACAACTGAACGTCCGTCCGCTGCAGCTTCTTGACAAGTAGAATGGGCTCAAAATGGAAAAATGGACGAGTGCAATGCAATGTTACAACGTTGAAAATGTTTATTAATGTTGCAAAGGGGGATGATGCAAAGGGGAAGGGGATGTTGAAAAGGGGAGGGGTCTTGCAACAATTGGAGGGGTGATCCTCCAATTTGCAATGAAGGGGGGAGATTTGGGGAAGAAGGGAGGATGACCTCCCACTAAAGGGGTAACCTTAACCTAAGAGAGAGAGAAAGGAGGAGGAGGAGGAGGAGTCTTTGGGGAGAAGGTGGGATGTTCTCACCCCCCAAAGGGAAACCCTAACCTATGCCTTAACCTAAGAAGTATAGAGATGTTCGCCTGGGCCCAGCCATACGCATATTGAGCGTCCAGGGGATCCACAGCTGTTATATAGAGGGTCGGGAGTTGCCAGATACCACTAATTTACTCATTTATTTATATATGGAGGGGGTTGCCAGAGAGCACTATTTATTTTAATTATATATATAAATACAGATGAGTTCTCAGTTATTGTTTTAATTTATTTATATAAGAAGAGGTATCAGATACCACCATTTTATTTATTTTTTATACATAGATGAGTTGCCAGTTATTGTTTTTATTTATTTATATACGGAGGTGTGTCAGATACCACTATTTTATTTATTTATTTACATATAAATGAGTTGCCATATACCCCTATATAATTTAATTATGTTCAGGTGTACATTATTAGGGTTGAGTTACCAGATTGCGCTATTTATTTAATTAAAGCAGATATTCTTGAAAGTTGGTTTAGAAGTCTTAAACAGCCAGACGGCTTAGAAGGCGTAACCACCCAACACATATAATTAAATAATATCGTTTATATATATACACAACCAACAACCAAAAGAATTAAATAAAACACCATTACATCATTCTTTTTATTTAGACGAATTGGAATCAATTTCATGAAATATATAGAAAGTAAATATACAATCGTTCATTCAATATAAACGAGGAATATATGCAATAAAAATCTTAAATAATTGTACAGAAGAAACCAATATATATTTTATACTATTATTCTATATTTTTTTATAAAGAAAATTCCGCGAAATCAAAGTAAATGAGGAATCGCAGTTCTTTACTCATTTATTTTCAAACTAATTAAAATTAACTCGTGCTTTCATGTTAGTATATTTAATTAACAATAAACATTATAAATATAACAGTACACACTTTATATATATATATATATATATATATATATATATATATAAGAAAAACACAATAAACATTTTAGCTAACTTCTCCGAAAGTGTCTATTTACTTTTGCCAATCCTTTCTATATAAAATGTTTTCGAAGACATCTCTTTATACTAAGAAAGACAAAAATGTATAACACTCGGTCCCACAACACCTGATTTGCCCGAGGCTACTCCAAAAAGATCGTGGATAACACACTTTCACCCAAAGACTCGAGTCCATCTCCTCTCACTCGTATTATTATTATTGTCATTATTATTATTATAATGGCTACTTGCACATTTTTTTTAAAATGAAAAAAGGCATCAATTTTTCATAAGTATATTGGAACTCATTTACCAAGTTCGATTATGGTGGTCGTAAATAGTCACAGCAAAATTTTTAAAAAGTATAAAAAAGAAGTGAAAAGAAAAACAAAAATATTTATAATTTCCTTATTATAAACTCCTCTCGATAAGATCGTAAAGGGAAAATTTGAAAAAAAGACACTCGACAAATCACTTTATTAAACTGAAAAACATAATTGACTCCTTGTGCAGATTTTTTCGGTGAGACTGGTTCGCTCCAGCATGCTGGCTCCTGAACCTAACCTAACCTATTGTTCAGACCATAGATTCTCCTTGTACTGTAACGACTTGCAGTCGCTGAAATTATATGTCCATTTCCCTATCCAAAATGGGGAAAGTTGAGGATCAAGCTGAGAGTAGTATGCTTGCAAATTATAATGCAAAATATTGGAAAGCACCGTGACAGAGTGCGCGAGTGGGCAATTCACTCATACACCTTGAGATGTGAACATTGAAATTAAATCTACAGAAAGAATAAAATGATAAAGATACCTTCATTATTCGGCCAATCAGGACTTCAATATCCAAAGCGTGGGTCCGTTATATCGGTTTTACGAATGATACACAAATTTAACATAGCCCCCGCCCAGTCACATTCACAATCAATCAGCAAACATACGAACACCTATTAATCTTTTGGAGGTAGTGCTTGGGGATCATGCATATAAAAGTGAGTATTTTCAGCTGGAACTCCCACCAGTTATTTTCACCAGTGAATAAAAAAACTAATATTGGATGCAATTATTCATTTTATATACATATATATACGAACAAAACATCATACTATATCATTTCGTCGTTTCGTTGAGTGTGACACGGGTCGAATAATTTAAAAAAAATTATAAATTCCTTACCACGTGACATATGATTGAGAAATGAAAGGCATACATCCCACAAGTATTACTAAAATATCCGTGTAGCCGGAAGCGATTCCATACAACTTCGGGGATATGCAACTGCTCGAGAAATTTTACAATAGCAGGGTCACCAGGGTTGAGTACCAAGTGAATCAAAATAGTACATACGGTCCCTATTTTTTAAATAGATTGCAAACCAATGAATCCCTTCACTACCAATAATAGGACTACCGCAATCTCTCATGGTTGGCAATTTCAATATTTCATTCTTCGCAAACACACCGATAAATTTAGAACGTGTGATTCGTTCACTATTCATTACTCTCTGAAGTGTATTCACGTCCATTTTAAAAGTAAGTGACAAGGTTCCTAAATCTGTCAACTTTTTTTTTTTTTAATTGAATAACCTTTATTAATAATAAAATAAATACAGTAGTCTATCGGTCTATCGGCTTGTCGAATTCCAATCTGAGTGAGATATTTCCACTTTGTTGTGGACTTAAGTGTGTATTTACATAGGCAGATAAGTCAGGTGTGATGTCAAAAGAATAAAGGTTAATTGATCAATGAATTCTTTCTGCGTTATCCCATACCCGAGCTCATCACAATCACCTGCAATATGGGCCAGATTACTATATGCTCTCGTGCAAAGCGGGAACACAGCGTCTGATGAATAATCCATATCCCTAGCCCCGCCCAACGCAACGCCATTGAAGTATAGAGTTATATTTTTAAGGCCGAAATTCTCGAATTTAAAGGCACTCTTTTCCTTTCATCGAAGCATGGTCCTGCATTCCAAAGAATATCCTTTCAGGTATAACTCCCAGGACAATGTTTTCCATCTGTTTCGAGGCCAACCCTACTGGCACCGTGTATAGTTTGATCTGTGATCTGTTAATTGGGTAGTTTACTGTGGCATGCAGTAAGTTTCTCAATTTCTATTTGTTTAGGCGAACTTAATTTCACTCGCCGTACGCGGAGGCATGTCTCCATAATGTGAATCACAACGGGTTTTGCTCCCTCTTCTTGATCAGCTCCCATATTTAAACAGATCTCAGGATTCGTGCGGGTGAGCTTTATTTTTATATCCATCCCATTCACAAGTAAATTCTCCTGGAATGTGAAATCTGTATGCAAGCGTCCGAAACATTCATATACCTTTTTAGAGTTTTTAAATTTATCCTTTATACTACTTTCGTCTTTAACTTGGTAATAGCCCTCGGCACTTAAAAAGGTATCCTTCGCTTCTTTGGAAAAGTTCAGCACATTTTCCAGATAGGCTCGTAGGTGAGAGTACCCCGTTCCTGCCGATATGTTTACCTGATTTAAATATACATCACACTGGTTGAATATGGAGTGCAGAAAGTTTGTTTCAGGGTATACAGCATATTTGTCATCGCAGTCCGTTCCATTAGAATGGGCTATACGTAGTTTAGCGTACATGTAAACACAGCTTGGGACAAAAAAGTAAAGACCTCAGCTGGGTATCACGAATGCTATTGAAGCACTCGGGGAACTAATTGTGTTTAACGGGTTAATTGTAATAAAGTCACTGTGCTCAATAGAAACTTGAGTTGGGGCATGTCAAAGAAGGATAGTTCCGATTTACAACATTATGAACTACACGGATGGATGAAGCGTGTCAGGACGAGTCATAAATAGTACCACCTCTCTCGACATGTAGTAAACAGTCTATGATTGGTCAACCATAGGTTTCATTCGCTTAGAACACTTCTTCTTCGATATCCTTTTACGTTTAATGCCACGTCCTGGTAATCCCTTCTTCCGGACAGCCCTTTTCTTCTTCCCTCCACCACGCAATTTTCTCTTTGCATCTGTGACGATTTCGTCCCGTGTACGCTTTAAGTGTTTTTTTAGAGCTTCTTTAGGTTTAGCCCCAGCCAACATAGCTTCTGCCGTTTTAAGACCTGATTGTAGCTCTTTCCTCCCGAGGTATCTGGCATCCCTCTTCAGCAAAGGGACCGCCGTACGTAGTATGGTTGAAAAAATTATCCAAGCCACTACCACGCTGGTATCTCACACCTCGATAGACTGTGAAAGGTTTTCTGTTCATTATAACTCAATGCGTCGAAAGTGCAGCTTCACTGTTAAGTTCCCATTACTGAATGGGAAATTTTTTCCCTCAATTGTTCTTATATATATATACACTGAGATGTTGGTTATTAGATTAGTCGCGACATTCACATAATGGGGCCTGTCATATGTAATACTCGTGCTCTTCCCTCTGTGGTTGGGGATGTGTGCAATGCGCAGCAGGCGGCCTGGGTATCCACAACAAACTGGTGCTCCGCTATATTGCTGTAAATATAACACATGTCTGGGAGTGTATATCCATCACTCAATTTCTCCAATTTTATCTGGTACATTACGATGGACAAGTCATGTTGCGCCTTGTGAAAGGTATCTCTTTGGAAGGCTGATCGATAGCGCCCCCTTGGTAATAATTTTGAGCAGTCCTTTGTCTTTAATATTTCTGTCAGCCTTTAATTTTAGAATTAGAGTATGTGCAAGGTTTTCTTTGTTTACGATTTCGTATACTAAATCAGCCGTAAGATTTGAGTTTTTTTAAACTTACGTTTATGTCTCTCACAACATCCTCAGCCGCACCATAGCAGCCCGTACCTAGTGTTACTACTATACTGTAATACCGTGCATCCCCAATCCGGACGATACGCATGGTTTCATCCCGAGTTACTCCGGCTTTTTCACATATTACATTCTCTAAGAATCGTAAAAACGGGTTCTTTATAATTAATATTTAAAAAGAGAGTGTCCAACTGAATTTCGCATATCTCCACCTCATACGAATCATGACCCAATTCAATGGGGCCGTGGAGTTCTATCACAAACTTTGCCAGGGTGTTGTTAGGATGTACAGAGAGGGACAAGGAGAATGGTAGTGTGACATAGAAATGGATAGGTGCCATGTTGCATACTATTTAAGCTTCATTATTGCATCAGCTATTATATAGGTGTTGAAGCTTTCTGGGTACCCTAGCCATTTCACCAGGTACATTTTTCTCTTTCCTGAACCTTTGCTTCCCAATTTTTTTCAATTTTAAACATTTTTTCCTAAATTAAATGTCATTTTTTGCAACTCTTCGAGATAAAAGCCTCCTGCGATTTCTTCCCCATTCAAATCTTCAACATAATACAGCCTTATCTCGTCTTTAGGTCTCATAGCCCTAACTTTAAAAATCTCACGTGTCCAACCTTCCTGAAATCCCTTCACGAATTTATTCCCCGAACGCGACAGCCTTACATAATCATTGATTTTGAAACGTGCAGAGTGTGGTGGTCTTCGATCTCTTCTCACATCAGGCTCTGAGCACGTACCTCTTTCTAAAATCTCGTTAGGTGTTGTCCCAATCGTGTGATGGTGTGAGCGGTTGTATGATGAGGCTAATGATTGCAGAATGTCTATATATCTGTATGCGTTTTTATGTCTAAAATAGCGGTGCATGCGTTCCTTTATGGTACGTTGAACTCTTTCAGTTAAAGATGCCTTATGTATAGAATTGGAAGTGTAGTAGCTGATATTAAACTCGATCAACATGTTCTGAAAAGCAAGGCCTATAAATTCTTTCCCCATATCCGTACAAAAATAGCCAGGAACCCTGTTTTCTTTCAACATCAACGTTTTGGTATCTTTAGCAACTGTTTCAGGCGATTTATTTTTCAGATGAATTAGCCACAGATATCTAGAGAATACATCTATTATAAATAAGATGTAATGGTAACCATCATTATACACTGAATATCTTTGCATGTCTGTTAAATCTGCTTGCCGAATAGAGTCAATCGATGCCGCTGTTGTCTTGGCTGTTTTAAACCTTTTTTTCTCACCGGCTTATGAAGTGTATAAGCGTCCTGCTCCCGCAAAAACTTCTCAACATCTTTTTCCCCTCCATCATTGTAAACCCTTCTGTACAGTCTATTTACACCTTCGTCGGAGGCTGGGTAGAAATGTCATAATAACGTCTTCTTAATATGTTGGCCATTTGCATATTTTAGAGGCATATGGGTAGGGATGGCCGTTGTTTAGCCTCTTCATTCTCCTCTTCAGAGGTGCTACCTCTGGGGGTGATGGCGTTCTCAGTTGTGGCACATGCGATGCATGTTCCAAGTCTTTTAACCTGTTCAGATTTCCTATCATTGTTTTGGGGACATTTATTTGTTGTAGTCTTGCTTTAATATGCTTCCATCCTGATGGTGAGGGACTATCCCACTTTATCACCAGATCATGGACGATGTCTACGATATTCGAACCCTGTACCTTTGTTCCTTCCACAATTATCTCACCTGTATCGGTCCACTCTATGTTGGGATCCTCATTCAATAGATTATAAAGACTTAAACCTTTATTCCCCAATGCATATGGGAGGGTGCTTTTTAATACATGCTCGATATGTTGTGGGGCCGACCCATTATTCTTTGGTTGGTCAGCTCTATCGGTGTACACACCTCCTATGTCACCATCCCCATCGTTGTCCGTGCTGTGCCTGATAACCACGGGGATCTCTGTCGGATTCTTATAATTTTCGTACTCGTGAAGAAATTTCTGCAGAGCTTCTTGGTATAAGATTCTTTTCTCATCAGGTGTGTTTTCACAGTTTAATAGCGCTAACAATTCGCTTTCCATTCTTTTAAGTCTGCTTTTACGGGGTTCTATAACCGTGTCTGGACTCTTTGAAGTGAAGCATACACCTCGTGTGGAATCACTACCACTTTCTTCATTACATTAATCTCGTCCGTAAAGGCCCCAAAACTGAAAATAAGATGGGGAGGAATGATCCTCCTCTTTGTACAGTAATTTGTTTTTTCTTACCCACAGTTTGACTTTTAAGAGCGAATGTACGTATTATGTTCTTGTAACGGCGTAGGGGAGCCTTCTGAGGAGGTTCCATTGATACATTGCAATTTATATCGTTAAGACATATTTCACACATGCATTTTAAAAATTCGGAGTCGATATTTTTAGGAAACATCTGTTGCATTGCCCGGGGCAGTGAATAATAAATTTTTATTAATTCATGGTATTTCTTTAGCCTCTTTGTCATTCTGGAATGTACACCGTTTCAGGCTCGTTTGGAAATATATTCGTTCTTAGAAGCACCCTAAACGTGTTTCGCGGATGAAGGTCGCAAAGCAAATATCCGTAACGCGTTTGTAGCTTCTTTATAAACTTCCAAAAACTCCTTACGCTGATTCGGGAACATTTGATTGGCTAATACCCAATTTGTGATACATCTCTACGTTGCGCGAATAAGACTAGATATTGTGTATTTAACGACACATCGCGCATGTATCTATTTTTGAAAAATAGATTCTGATTGATGAAGAACACGCTTATGTTAAGATGGTGGGAGAATACTGTAAATGTCTCGGCAAACGTTTTATCCATCTCCAACATGAGATCGTCAATTACAATGACTGTATGTTCATTTCCCTTTAACGAATTAACGTCATATACACCTTTGTGGAACAAAATATCATCTTGGTACTCGTTGAACACTGATTGATACGTCGAATAGCACCATATAACTTTATGCACAAATTTTGAGAACATCTCTCCCTTTTCTTTAATGATTTTAAGCATAAACACAGTTTTACCACATCCTGTAGGGCCAGATATAATACATGTGGATGGGCTCGTGAACCTGAATTTTTCTACAGAATCCATTCTAACACGTCACACTCCTAAGTGGGTCATTTACAAAATATAATAAAATTTAAGTGTGATCCTTATATTCTACAGTCTTGTTTTTCTCTTCTCCACAGAACCGTGAATGACGATGAGGTACAGCACCCCATCATCGATATTACAGATGACCCCGACGACAGTGTAGTTGTGTCACAGACTCCACCCCGCTAACGCCCACACCAGCGATACCTGTAGCACGCGACAATTCAAAGCGGAGGCATGATGAAGAGCCCTCCACGTCAGGTATAAAGCGTGCCAGGATTGCGCCGGTTGTTAGACCACCAGTAATAGAGCCCCAACCCTCTACGTCTTACGACACAACCCCCACAATAGTACCTTCCTCAAATAATACCCCCTTATTCCTGTTCAATTCCGGGTACATCCTCCACACAGCAGAGCAGCTTCTCGTTCTGTAGAGGATGGTATAACATTCGAGTTGGTGCGCACCGCTACCCCACCCCAGCCTTGACTAGAAATCGGTATATAGTCAGGGTTGATCCTAGATCCATGTATAGCAATGGTGTTGAACACGGACTACGGCGCATAGTTGAACGTATTGTGAGTTTGCCCTTCAGAACCGCGACGAACGTGAAGTCAGGACGAGGCTGTCCTTCGGGTTCGGGTCAGATGACGGAGATGTAGATGATTTTTTAAATACCATTCAGACGCTTGGCAGCTGTAGATATAGAGTATATTTGGCCGTATAATGCAGGCCTCTCAAAGTAGTACAGCCTTCAATATGGACAACTTCACGGTAAATATTGACCGTGTATTCCGTGTTGCGGGTCATAGTGCCACACCTTATACTCTTAACTTCAATTCTCAGGCTATTTAGACGGCATATAAACGTCGATCGTGGTTGCGGCTTTATAGCAGTAGTCTTAGCTCGTATGTTTACTGTACTAAATACACGGGTCAAAAATTTGGTTGCCTACGGTAGTGGAGCGTGCCCGTAAACTAGCTGTAGACTGTAAACTTGAGTTTGACTGTAATATGGGTCCTGAAGAGCTGAGAAGGGTAGAACAGGAAATGAATGTTCGTATAGTTGTATTTGGAATGGATGATCGTCGTAGGACTGTGTATGTTTTTAAAAGCAGTGTGAGAGATCGTACAAGACCCCTACTTATTTTAGCTGTCAGGAACAACGTATCTCCCCATCCGTAATATAAGGGACCTTTACGCGAGTTATGATAAAAGTCGAAAATATGGACGGCATCATGATTTGTGTAAGGGTGTATCGAGTTTGCGGATGATATAGTGAAACATTGTAAGATTGCCACATGGTATGTGAGCAGTGTAAAAGCTCCAAATGTGAAAGCCGTGTTGAAGCTGAGAAGAGGGACTGTGATGTATGCAGACGCACATTTTTCAATAATAACTGTTTTGAGCTCCATAAGTCAATTGGCACGTGCAGGAAAATGAGAATCTGTGAATGTGGTATGTTTCATATGATGGATAATTGGGGAATTTCAAGCATAAATGTGATGAAATTCACTGTTCTACATGCCATGAGAAATATAAGGCGGTTGGAGTAAAGCATGTATGTTATATGAAAGACGCTAAGCCTAAAAATAGCCTTGTATAACTGTGTACTACGATATAGAAACATATACGAACGCTGAAACCAAAGAGGTTATTCCACATTACTTGTAAGCCAGACTATCTGTGATGAGTGTGGAGATCGAGTGTGATGAGTGTCACAAATGTGGTAAACGGACAAACGTTTTTAAAACGATTGCCACGATAGCCCTGAAACTCTTTGTGTCCTATATTGTCAAGTTAGTGGACAAGTTAAAAAAAATGACTGTATATTCTTGCCCATAACGGGGCAAAATTTTACACAATTCCTTAATAAGGAATTGCTTGAGCACGAGTCATCAGAGATATTTACAGGTGATCTCTTGAAAAGAGGCAACAAACTTATACTGATGCAAATAAGAGGTAATGTACAGTTTGAAAACACTATTATTCACCCAAGGTCATTGGTGTAGCCGCTGAAGTTTCAAAAGGATATTTCCCTTACGCATTCCTCACTAGCAAAACTTTAAATTACGTAGGACTACCTCCGCCCAAACATTACTTTAACTATGAAAGCATGAGTACAAGGTGAACGTGAAGATTTTGACTGCTACTGCAACAGTTTTAATGAATCTAATCCTTACAGTATAGCTGATGAGTGTGAGCGTTGTTGCGTGAATGATGTGCGCTTGCTTAGAGTATATTTCCAGGCCTTTAGAAGGATGTACATAGACCGTTTCAAATGCGATCCGTTGCAAGTCGCAACCACGATTGCCACATTGTACTTTACGGTGTTCAAAAACAATTCACAGAAACAATCCCTGCAGTTATGGGCACAAAGCTATTTACTTTCTCATACACATACAGCAGGAGACAGGTGTATACATAAAGCATGCCCGCAACACTGAGGAAGTATCCATTTAGGTTGATGGTCGTGTTTTTTGTGTTGGTGGTCTAAGCGAAGAATGTGCCACTGGTGAGAAGACTGTGTACTCCTTTAACGGCTGCTGGTGGCACGGATACCCACGTCCTGAATGTGGAATCGTAGGAGATATCCACGGTAGATCTGCCGACAGTCTTGAATGGACCCGCACCCGCGATCAGCTTATAGGCGCCCAGTTCACTCACAAGGTCTTGTAGGAGCATGAGTATGATGCACGGATGGAAAAAAATGGACAGTACCGTGAAGAAATAAACACGATCAAGCGTACAATGGTGTTGGATCCTCTCAAATGCGGTGATAGCATGTTCGGAGGGCGTACAAATCCCTTCAAGCTATACTTTCCACCTACGGAGGGAGTGAAACTCCATTACTACGACTTCTGTTCTTTATATCCTTGCTTGATGAAGAACAATCCGTACCCCGTAGGTGCACCTCAAAAACTGGTGGTACCTGACCTGCCACCCATCGAGATGTTCTCAACAAATTTGAACGGGTACTATTTCGGTCTTCTTTCGTAGATGTGCTCCCCCCTCGCGATTTGTGGATGCCGATCTTGCATATCGTTATACACCACAAGCTCATGTTTCCACTGTGCGTGAAGTGCGCAGAGGAGAAAAATGGGGATTTTAATCACACAACCAACCAGCGTAAAATCAGAAGTGTATATACAAACCCTTAGCTGGACCTCGCCGTTCGCCATGGCTACAGAATATTGAAGATATATGAGGTGTAGAGGTGACAGAAGCTACCCAACCTTTTCACGCCATATATAAACACTTTTTGAAGGATAAGGTAGAAGCATCAGGGTATCCGCGAGGAGTTCAAACCGAAGATGAAAAATCGACTTATATTCAACGTTACCGTGACCGTGAAAGGATACAGCTTGACCGTTCCCAAATTGTAAAGAACCCAGGCAAGCGCTTTAGTGCAAAGTTGTGTCTAAACAGTCTTTGGGGAAAATTTGCACAGAATACTGGCAAGGGGAAGGTTCATTTGGCACAAAGTATTAGTGAAGTCTGGGATTATGCCAACGCTCCCGATAAAGAGGTCATGGAGATCGTGAATGTAGGTAACACTTACATAATAAAGTACAACAATACCGAATTGGCCACAGATACCTCACGGGTTACAAACATACCTGTAGCCAGCTTCACAACGGCCTACGTACGCATCAAACTTTGGCATCTATTGCATTCTCTTGTACGGAGTGTTTTGTACGCCGATGCAGATAGTGTGATATTCACAGCGAGGGAAGGGGAATACATGCCGCCTATTGGTGTATTCCTCGGAGAGTTAACTGACGAGATGAAGGATGAGTATGGAGACATTGTATACGCCGACTTTTTTGTCTCAACAGGCCCAAAAACTTATGGGATACGTGTGAGGGTGGGGGAGGATAATGAAATATATCGTGAAGGCTAAGGGTATCATGCTCAACCAGGCGAATCGTCGGGTCGTTAACTTTGGTTCGTTGAAGGCTCTAGTGTGTTTGGAAGATGAGGGCGACCAGCCACCCTAACTGACTGTAGGGACACAGTATTTTCGGGCGCAGAAGCTGGGGGGCGTGAAGGAACTTAGGGGTATGAAGGTGTGCCGTAACACCTATAGGAAACTTTACCAGGTTCCTGTTACCTATGATACCGTGCCCTTTCGATACCACAATCTTTCATTGTTATATACTGTATGTCTATTGTTAACGATATGTTTATTTTATTTATTTATTACACGTATTTGTAAATATATAGCTTGAATAATTCGATATGTTTATTAAATAAATCTTGTTTCAATTTGCGTTTCACTTTCTCCTTTGTGTGTGAGTGTGTGTGTTTTTATGTGTGTGTGTACAGGAGAAAGTTCAAAGCTCCGCCCCCTGTAAGATCGATCAATGGTCACGTGACTCCTGCTACTACCTGGGCATATCTCTACCCTGCGTGCTCAGTTGACCGTTGCAAGCCCTGGATCCAGACGTGTATTTGACGAATTCCCACGTAGACGAAAAAGAGTAATGGCTACTTTTAATATTGCGTGTTCGACGTTTACGAAGTGGTATTCAGCAAAGTGTGAAGATATGGTAGATACCGAATGGCTCCCTATTCTACCCTCCTTTGATACTTTTAAGGTTACATTGAACTGTGCGAAGCTTTAGGAACAAGAAGTACAAATACTTTACGGGTATTCTGGCGAGAGCATTGGAGATTTCGTGGTACAAACGATGTATTGAAGTATGTTGTAGGACTAAACTTTATAAAAGGTTACATATACCGTGAAGTAGGAGAAACAACACGTGCAGAAGAGAAGCAACGGTTATGGTTAGTGAGTCTTGTTGATGAGTGGTGTGACAAGCGATATTATATCATGTTGCATCATACCGAGTTCTCGTAACCTGTCACTAAGAATGTAAATCTTGTCATAATAGAGAATCTGAAGTATTTTTACCACTATATTAATATATATATCATGTTGAGGTTTGTAGTGAGGTTGTGGCTAAAGGCATGCGTGAGTTTTTAACAGAATTTAGAGAGGAGTATCGCCTGCTAAGCAAAAAAGGAAAAATATGGGCATATGTTTCTCTCAAATAGTGCGCCGTAGTGTGAATAAAATGTGTTTAGTTCGTGAAAATCCCCCTGAACGAAAATGTCTGGTGCGCATTCTGGAGAGTGGGAGTGATAAAACATTAAAACCGGTATTGCTTCATGTATCGGAAAATTTCTCAAAACACCTGACAAGTATAATGGGTCATAAGTATTCTTTTTCACGTTGGAACAACACCGTACACGATTCATCAGCTTATGCTGCTTATGGTGTGACCCACTCCTCCCGTTGAGCCGATCCGTCCACCCGTGTCTCATAGTCACCTCAGAGCTTGAACCGAGTGGACGTGCACTCCTCGAATACGATGGAACTTCCTTTGAGAAGCATTCTCAATGCCGTGTACGATGTGACCGTGACGAAGTCATTGCGCGTGTTCAGGCGTGAAACCGATGCCATTAGCTCTGTACTGGAAACGACGTGTAGACAAACAAACTCTGGTAAACGGAATGTTGTTTATTTAAGTGCTGAGGAGATGAATAGAGTCTTCGTGATAGTTGAGAAGTGGAGTGAGGATCGTTATAAAATACCTGCAGGTGTAGGTACAAGAAGGGAGCAGATTAGTGATAGCCCCTCATACGCCATTGTTTGTACGTTGTGTATAAATAACGATCAGCCATGCATTGATATACGATTGATGTGGAACAATGCATCTGATAATAACGTTCTTGTCCCTACGCGAAACCGTTTCATCCTCGACAGAATGTTTGAAATCGTCGGTTTCCGGAAGTTGAAGCCTATATTAGACGCGTGTGTTACGGATATGCTTTATTTTGATACGGTTCTTGAATACGCATACACCGCTCTGCTCGAAGGGTTTACCGAGTGTAGGACTGAACAAGGCGAGAATGGTCTAGAGCTGGATGCTTATTTAAAAGGTTTAGACTCTTTGAAATATTATGAACTTTAGTACAAAGACTCGATTGGAAAGGAGTGTTTATAAACTTGTATTTAATAATGATGTTGTGGCTAACGATGACCTGTTTTTGCGTGCTTTTGATTGTATTCTAGCCGTGTTTAAATATAACTTGCTATCCGAATGTAAAACGGGCACAAAAATAGTATTGAACGATGTGAAGGCCCCTTTACATCGAGTATAGGCATCCCTATAACTTGAGCGGTGAAATAATGTTAAATCGTATTTACTGCATACTGCAAAGCAACAATGATGTGACTGTAGACTCGATTACTTGCGAGTTTAGTGTTTTAGTTAAGCGCAGTAGAACATAAAGTGTGTGTATTTTGCAGTATATTTATTTTCAGTATATTTAATTATCATAAATGTGTATATGTGTAGATTTCTCCTGTACTATTATATTCATGATTATACTCCGTCGTTTTCTATTTATATTATTTTTATTTTATTTTTTTTATTATATATATATTCCTCGTCCGTATTTATTATATTATTAATTTTTTAATGCATTTTTTAATTATATATATATTCTTCGTTCATATTTCTTATACTATTATTATTTTTTGAATGTATATATTCTTCGTTCGTATTTCTTATACTATTATTATTTTTTGATTGTATATATGTTCTTCGTTCGTATTTCTTATACTATTATTATTTTTTATTGCATATATTCCTCGTTTGTATTGAATGAACGATTGTATATTTATTTTCTATATACTTCATGAAATTGATTCCAATAATTCCTCTAAATAAACTGAATTATGTAATGGTGTTTTATTTAATTCTTTTGGTTGTGTATATATATATATAACGAGATTATTTAATTATAGTGTTAGCTGGTTACGTCTTCTAAACCGACTGGCTGTTTAAGACGTATAAACAAACTGTCAAGAATATCTGCTTTAATTAAATAAATAGCATAATCTGGCAACTCAACCCTAGTAATGTACACCTGAACGTAATTAAATTATATAGGGGTATCTGGCAACCCATCTATATATAAATAAATAAATAGAATGGTGTTATCTGGTAACTCATCTATATATAAATAAATGATTAAAATAAATAGTGCTCTCTGGCAACTCATCTATATATAAATAAATAATTAAAATAAATAATGCTCTCTGGAACTAATCTATATATAAATAAAATGTATAGTGGTATCTGGCAACTCCCGACCCTCTATATAGCAGCTGCGGATCCCCTAGATGCTCATTATGCAGCTGACTTAGGTGGGAGAAACAACTCTCTCCTTCTTAGTTTAAGGCTTAGGTTAGGGTTTCCCTTTGGGGGGTGAGGACACACCAACTTCTCCCCCAAAGAACCTCCTCCTCCTTTCTTTCTCTCTTAGGTTAAGGTCACCCCTTTGGGGGAGGTCATCCTCCCTTCTCCCCCCCAAAGCTACCCCCCCTCATTGCAATTCGGGGGGTGACCCCTCCTCCTTGTTGCAAAACCCCTTCCCCTTTCAACATCCCCTCCCACTTTTCAACCACCCTCCCCCCTTTTCAACAAACCCTCACCCTTTTAAGACAACCCCTTTGCAACCCTCTCCCCCTTTGCAGCATTGATCAACATTTGCAACATTGCATTGCACTCGTCCATTTTGCGCCCATGCTACTGACGCAGAATACCAGCTTCCCTAAATCCCTCGTTGGCAGTCTGTCATGCTGGCTGAGTGACTGGATGTGTAAGCCATATTTAACATATATATATATATATATATATATATATATATATATATATATATATGTATATGAAAATAACCACGAAGGAGGGAGGAAACACAGAATGGTGCTCAAGCGCTTTCTCTAATGGCATCCTCGAGCACCATTCTGTTTCCTTTCTCCCTCGTGGTTATTTTCATCATAAATATTATTCACGTGTTACTTTCGTGAAATAATTTTCATATATATATACATATATATATATATATATATAATGTCTTAGACATATATATATATATATTATATATATTATATATATATATATATATATAATATATATATACATACACACACACAATCGCTTCCTTTAAATATGTTTATTTTTTCTGATCTGAACGGTTGTCTGAACACACACACACACTGCATCGTTTATATATATACCTTATGAACCTTATGTTCTTTCATGCGTTGGTCTCTCTTCACACGGAGGTCAAGCTGGTGGCCCCGCCTCTATATATATATATATACTATATACAAAAGCATAATATATATATATATATATATATATATATATATATATATATATCATGTGCGGTAAGTTCACCGCCATCAATTCACCGCGGGAAAGTTCACCGCCATCAATTCACCGCGAGGTAAGTTCACCGCGAGGTAATTTCACCGCGAGGTAAGTTCACCGCGAAGTAATTTCACCGCAAGGTAAGTTCACCGCGAAGTAATTTCACCGCAAGGTAAGTTCATCGTAAAATGAATAAAATTAAAAAGAATTTTTTAACTTAACAAGAATTTAATATAGGGTTTAGCAACACTATTTAAAAACATTAAAATATAATTAGGATAAAAATTAAAAAAGTATTTAATTTTTTTTTAGCCACAAAATTTAAAAACAAATAATATATAATTAGGAAAAATAATTAACCACACTATTTAAAAACATTAAAATATAATTAGGACAAAAATTAAAAAAGTTAGGTTAGGTTAAGTTAGGACCTAACCTAACTTAACCTAACTTTTTTAATTTTTGTCCTAATTATATTTTAATGTTTTTAAATAGTGTGGTTAATATTTTTCCTAAGTATATATTATTTGTTTTTAAATTTGTGGCTAAATAAAAATAAATACTTTTTTAATTTTTGTCTAATTATATTTAAATGTTTTTAAATAGTGTTGCTAAACCCTATATAAATTCTTGTGAAGTTAAAAAATCTTTTTAATTTTATTCATTTTACGATGAACTTACCTTGCGGTGAAATTACTTCGCGGTGAAACTTACCTCGCGGTGAAATTACCTCGCGGTGAACTTTCCTGTAATTATATATATATAATATATAAAAAAGCATATATATAGATACACACACACACACACATATATATATATAATATATATAATAATTTATCGGGTTGCTTCTACAGAGCTTCAATTTAATATTTAGGAGAAATCCAATGACAAGGAGAAATGTAAATGCCATGAAAAGTCTTCTTTATTGCGCAACGTTCGAGCAATACGCTCATCTTTCAGGCTGTTTAATAACAATGTGAAATTAAAATCAAATTGAATGAAAAACAAACAGAAATTTCTATAACCTATTCGTAAAGACAATTTTAAAAGACTGAGAAAAGAGGGTTAAGTTCTAAGTTATACAGATTTACATATAAAAATTAAGAAGTTATTTTTTAAATACATGTAGTAAATGTGAAATTAATACACTGGAAAAATTACCAATAGTACACTGGAACAATGGAGCTATCTACCTTACACAGCAGTATCCGAGGCCGACTAATTTGAGCAGAGGAAACGGGAACGAAGGATGGCGAGGGAGATAGGGGAAGAGGGATTAAGGAATTGGGGAAGGAGGAGGGATCATAGCAATTGAGAGGGACGGACGATGAGTCAACATTCAGACTAGGGGACAATGCTTTAATGAAAAGGGATTCTAAATTCTTAGTGAGTTGGGACAAGTATTACAACCAAGAATTTTTAAAATTGTCTAAAGTGACATCAATTTGCATTTGATGCTATGTTCACGAATACTCGAGGCTTCCTTAGTTTTTAAAATTTTACCTGTTCGCCACTTATTCCCATATGCGAATAAAATCTAGCCCTGAGAGAGCGAACAGTGCTGCCGATGTAATTCCCAAGGAGACACCTGGGGCAGGTAAATAAATATACAACACCGCTACGCAACGAGTCAGGGGTTCGATCCTTCGCTGAGAAAAAGCTACCTAAAGACGTTTTATTAATAAATATGATGCGGAAATCAGTATGATAAAAAAATTCCTTAACAATTTTGTAAATTTAAGCTTAAATTCCTTATTCAAGGGACCCATTTCAGGTACCAAGAAATATTTATATCCTTCGGCACTGTAATACATGGAAGTTGAGGGCTATAAACATTATTTAAGAAGGATCTAATTAGTTTGTCTACATATTGAACAGGAAAACTATTATTAGTAAAGTATGATCTTAGATTATTAAATTCATCATTAAGTAAGGTAAAATTAGAGGTCAAATTATATCCTCTAACAGGAGAGTTTTAATACAAGACATCTTATAGTTGAAATCAGTAAAACTAAAAAAATTCATGCCCAAACCAGTGAAAGTGGGTTTCCTATAAACTGATGTAGTAATAGAATCACCGTTTTTCGAAATTAAAATCTAAGAAGGGGAGGGAGCCATTTTGCTCAGTTTCCATTGTATACGTTATATTGGGGTGCAAAGAATTTAGGAAGTTAAAAGAATTGTTGCGCTTGTACCGCATTATCAAAGACTGCTATCGAATCATCAACGAAGCGTCGATAGAAAATTGGCTTGAGATGAGTGGGAGATTGTCTAAAAATTACACTTTCTAAATGAGTCATAAAAAAGTCAGCTGCTAACGGTCCGACTGGTGATCCCATCCCTACCCATCAATTTGTTGGTAAACTTATTGTTGAAAGTGAAATAGCATTGTTTGAAGACCAATTCTAAAAGTTCCTTCAAATGAGCACAATGAAAAACCATGAAAAATTATCAACTGAGCTAAAAACCCTATCTAAAATAATGGCAATAGTTTCAGATACTAAAAGTCCTTAAAGATAATATAAAAAATGATACTTACTCTCAGTTGTTCGCATCTGGTGCTAATCTTGCTCAATTATACTGTCTGCCTAAAATCCATAAAGCTGGAACACCTCTCCGTCCTATTTTAGCTTCGTATAACTTACCCACCTTTCAATTGGCAAATTTGTTGTTCGTCTCCTGTCCCCCTTTGCGAAAAATGTTTACACTATAAATAACTCGTTTGATTCAAAAAGAACTCCTGGGTAAAAACTTCGATTCAAAAAGTTTTTGTCAGTTTTGATGTAAAGTCACTTTTCACAAATGTACCTGTATCTGAAACTATTGCCATTATTTAGATAGGGTTTTTAGCTCAGTTGATAATTTTCATGGTTTTTCATTGTCTCATTTGAAGGAACTTTTAGAATTGGTCTTCAAACAATGCTATTTCACTTTCAACAATAAGGTTTACCAACAAATTGATGGGTAGGGATGGGATCACCAGTCGGACCGTTAGCAGCTGACTTTTTTATGACTCATTTAGAAAGTGTAATTTTTAGACAATCTCCCACTCATCTCAAGCCAATTTTCTATCGACGCTTCGTTGATGATTCGATAGCAGTCTTTGATAATGCGGTACAAGCGCAACAATTCTTTAACTTCCTAAATTCTTTGCACCCCAATATAACGTATACAATGGAAACTGAGCAAAATGGCTCCCTCCCCTTCTTAGATCTTTTAATTTCGAAAAACGGTGATTCTATTACTACATCAGTTTATAGGAAACCCACTTTCACTGGTTTGGGCATGAATTTTTTTAGTTTTACTGATTTCAACTATAAGATGTCTTGTATTAAAACTCTCCTGTTCAGAGGATATAATTTGACCTCTAATTTTACCTTACTTAATGATGAATTTAATAATCTAAGATCATACTTTACTAATAATAGTTTTCCTGTTCAATATGTAGACAAACTAATTAGATCCTTCTTAAATAAGTTTATAGCCCTCAACTTCCATGTATTACAGTGCCGAAGGATATAAAATATTCTTGGTACCTGAAATGGGTCCCTTGAATAAGGAATTTAAGCTTAAATTTACAAAATTGTTAAGGAAATTTTTTTATCATACTGATTTCCGCATCATATTTATTAATAAAACGTCTTTAGGTAGCTTTTTTCAGCGAAGGATCGAACCCCTGACTCGTTGCGTAGCGGTGTTGTATATTTATTTACCTGCCCCAGGTGTCTCCTTGGGAATTACATCGGCAGCACTGTTCGCTCTCTCAGGGCTAGATTTTATTCGCATATGGGAATAAGTGGCCGAACAGGTAAAATTTTAAAAACTAAGGAAGCCTCGAGTATTCGTGAACATAGCATCAAATGCAAAATTGATGTCACTTTAGACAATTTTAAAATTCTTGGTTGTAATACTTGTCCCAACTCACTAAGAATTTTAGAATCCCTTTTCATTAAAGCATTGTCCCCTAGTCTGAATGTTGACTCATCGTCCGTCCCTCTCAATTTGCTATGATCCCTCCTCTTCCCCAATTCCTATAATCCCTCCTTCCCTATCTCCCTCGCCATCCTTCGTTCCCGTTTCCTCTGCTCAAATTAGTCGGCCTCGGATACTGCTGTGTAAGGTAGATAGCTCCATTGTTCCAGTGTACTATTGGTAATTTTTCCAGTGTATTAATTTCACATTTACTACATGTATTTAAAATAACTTCTTAATTTTATATGTAATCTGTATAACTTAGAACTTAACCCCTTTTCTCAGTCTTTTAAAATTTGTCTTTACGAATAGGTTATAGAAATTTCTGTTTGTTTTTCATTCAATATTGATTTTAATTTCACATTGTTATTAAACAGCCTGAAGATGAGCGTATTGCTCGAAACGTTGCGCAATAAAGAAGACTTTTCATGGCATTTACATTTCTCCTTGTCATTGGATTTCTCCTAAATATATATATATATATATATATATATATATATATATATATACACACACATATATATATATATATATATACACATATATATATATATATAAATATATACAGGGTGTTTCAGGAGGAAAGGTCAATACTTCGGGAGGTGATAGTATCGGTCATTGTGAGAAAAAAAGTTCATATGAACATGTCTAATTCTGAATGGTTACGGAGATAGAGCTGTTTGAATCTACATATACAAAAGCATTGTTGATGGTAATCAAGAAAGAGAAACCAATTACTGTTTCTAACATTTAATGTTTAAACATTGGCATTTTGAATGGTATCAGATACAGAAATGACAAATTTGTTACAGTTTACAATATGTTTTCGAAAATCCCACCGTCAACCTCGATGCACTTTGCAACTCGCGAAGATCGCGTGTTGTTCGTCCGAGTTGATCTTGACGTTCCTTTATGCGGACAACAGCATCCAAAATGCGCGCGAGCAATTCGTCTCGTGTTCACCTTTCTTTTGCAAACTTGACTTTTCATCCACCCCTACAAACAATAATCTAATGGAGAGAGGTCTAGAGACCTTCGTGGCCATTGAATTCGTTATTATAGGAGCTATCTTAAAACGATTTGTGACAATTAATAACACAACTCAAAATTTTTTTGTTTTAATTCAGTAAACCACCACCTGAGCCCCATTGGTAGCACGCAGAACATCAAGGTGATAGATGATTTCGTTCCAAACATTAAGAAGCATGTCTTGCGTGATGGAAGCTAATGTCTCTTCAATCCGGTGTCTTAATTCTGTGATGTTATTAACCTTCTTTGCATACACTCTGTCCTTTATGTAGCCCCAGACAGATGGAATGTCGCTTCATCACTGAAAACGACATTGTTCAGAAAATGCTCATCTTCATCAATACGGTGAAGAATGTGAACAGCAAACTGTACCCGTTTGGGTTTGTCATTTGGTAGAAGTTTCTGCAAGGTTTGCAATTTGTAGGCATAAAGTTTCAACCTTTGTGAACCACTTTATGCACTTTTTATTGCGGTATTTGCAGTTCTCGGCTTGCTCGGCGGATGGATTTTGTAGGACTTCGGATAAACGCCTCCTGAATTCCTGCTATCTTATCTTCAGACACACTAGGCCTACCAGCTCCTTTCTGATGTAGCACACTGCCAGTTTCTTGAAATTGTTTCAGCCATCGTTTGAGTGTTTGCTTTGTTGGTGGAGTTTTCTGATATTCCTCCCGAAAACGTCTCTGTACAGTAATTGGAGATTTGGTTTTCCACATCCACAGCACACACATTGCTTTCTCCTTCACTGTCGTCATTGTGCCCCTAGTGGATGTTCTGCGAAATAAAGAAAAACATTTCTTGAGTTGTGTTATTAACTGCCGCAAACCGTTTTAAGATAGCTCCTATAATAACGAATTTATTAAGGCTTATAATGGGGTGAATAATTTATGGACACCCTATATATATATATAGAGCCTATATATATATATATATACAGGGCGTCCCAAAAAAATGTATACACACTTTAACAGCTGATAGCTCAATTGATGTTTCTTTCTTTCCAAGTTAAACCCATTAGAATTAATAATGGCAGTCAGACTAAGCTTTGAACAAAGGAAATTCATTCTAAAATGCTACTGGAAGTGTGAAAACGCAGTTGAAGTGCAAAGACAGTTTAGGAGGGAGTTTCAAACAGATCCACCAACGCGACTTACCATCACTCGAATTAGAGATAAGTTTGAAGCCGATGGAACTGTTCAGAATGTCCACAAGAAGCGTTCCGGAAGACCACGGACATCGACAAGCCCCACAAAGCAAGAAAGAGTACTGGAAACGTATCACCAAAGTCCAAGAAAATCTGTGCGGCAAGCGAGTCGTGAGGTAGGAATTTCAGAATCGTCTGTCCAACGCATTTTGAAGCGCTGTCAATGGAAAAGTTACATTCCAAGATTAGTCCATGCTATTAATGAAGATGATGATCCGGACCGAAGAGTGGAGTATTGCGAGTGGTACTTGGCACGATGTGGATGTGGATTGGACGAAGGGGTTTCGTAGAATACCCTCCGCGTTCACCAGACCTCACACCACTAGACTTTTTTTTATGGGGATACTTAAAAGACAAAGTCTACGCTATAAAACCTGCAACAGTCGCTGAATTGAGAGCAGCCATTGAACGAGAATGCACACAAATACCAAACGAAATGTTTCGTGATGTTTGCGATTCCATTGCTTCGCGTTATCAGCAGTGCCTGGACCAGAACGGACGTCAGTTTGAAAACAGGCGTTGACAAAACAATTAAATAATGTCTGTAGATTCTATTACATTTTGAAAATGAAATGTATTTTAATAAACACTGCCTTTATAAGTATTTAAAGTGTGTATACATTTTTTTGGGACGCCCTGTATATATATATATATATATATATATATATATATATATATATATATATATATATATAGAGCCTATATATAGACCCTGGCCAAATTATTAGACTCAATGGCGGAAAATTTTCTTTAATGAAACAACCTATATTTTTTCCATTTTATATTTATTACTACGTATATTAGGAACTTTTAAATTATTTGCTATTTTCTTCTTAACATAATGTGTGAGTGTAGATGTGAGTGTCAGTCTTGAGGAGGGGGGGACAAAGAGGGAATATCGTGATAAGGAAATCTAGCCTCGCACGTCATCTGTAACGCCTTGTGTTGTTTGCCATTTATTTCAGTTTCAAAGCACTCTTTACACTGATTGGATGTTGTTTCACAAAAAAGCTTAAATTTCTGTAAATTATTATGCTTTTTATGTTCTACAATAGTTTAGTGTGTGAAATTTTAACTGTACATTGCCACTTTTCAGATTTGTAGAGTTATTTTCTTTGTTCTTGTTCTAATTGATAATATGGGCCGATTGTATGATATTACGTCACGTAATAACAAACTTCTCTCTACTGCCCCTTCCTCTTGTGTGCATCCCTTCTCCCTTCAGAAGAGAATTCTGGTTGTTCATCTCGCGCTTTGAGAAACATTTCTTTGTCTTTTAACCATTGAACCTAAAACTTAGAAATATCTATTAATACATTATTTAATAGGTTTGGCAATTTCCTATCTGTTTTGTATTAGTTACCTTATTTGGCCTATTTGGGTTAATTAAATCCTATCATTGTATATACATCAAGTATCATATGAAAACTAAATTGTTTTTAATGGCATGATTGGATGAAAAAGAAGTCGTTATATCACGTGACTAATATTCCGCTCCTCACTGCGAAGCGCAATACGTCACATTTACAAAACAGAACCTGCTCGGATATTTACATGCCTATCGTCACGTTGTCCCTCTTTGGAATTTATTTTAGGCATACAAGAAATTTCTATTTTAATTACTTGTTTTTCGTTTATGTGTTATGAAATCTATCATTTTATATTTATTAATAAACCCCAATTTTACAATCCTAACATAATTACTAAAAATTACTAATATGTTATAAAATTTTTATAGGCTGAAAATATGAAGAATAATTTCTAAAAAAAAAAGAATATTTTTGGATAAAATGCTTTTGTGTGGATGAAATATTTCATTAAAAAAATATACAGTTTATATATTCTGTATGATATAAGGTTTACTCGTATTATACACAGCTTTCCACGAAAATTTATGACAGGATTTGGTTAAAAAAAGTACTTGGTACATATATATTTTTATGTTCTGTGTGTGTGTGTGTGTGTGTGTGTGTGTGTGTGTGTGTGTGTGTGTGTGTGTGTCTAAAACTAAAGGTATGCAAAGTAGGACTTCAAAACTTCCATCAAATAGTGTGTTTCACAGAAATAATGAAAATAAGATTTGAACTGAACTCTTGATAATATATATACACCTTTAAACCTTTCAAATGTTCCTTGCGAAGATGCCTCATTTCACGAAGGTCAAGCTTGTCGCCCCTCCTCTCGATTTGGCCTGGTGAAGTAGAGAGTTGGTTTCTTGTACTCTCCATCTCACATAGCCAGGTACGCCCGGCTCATCGGGGATTCTTCTGAGCCAGGCGTCTAATCTTCTTTTGAAGATGTCCACCGCAACACCACTCGTGTTCCTCAGTTCCTTGGGCAGCTGAATAAACAGTCTTGGTCCTCTCACAACAAAACTATTTTCCTTTAGGATTGACGACGTTCCCTCTCTAGCCTTTAATTTGGGAACACGACACAACACATTCTTCCTTTTCTACTTTCCACTGTTGTGTGGAGGTTATAGGGTTCAGAGTAATATTAGGGGCTAGTTTCTCCATTATTTTCCAAGTGTAAATAATGGAGTATCTCTCTCTTCTTCTTTCCACTGAATATAAGTTTAATTCGCGTAACCTTTCCTAGTAATTTAGTTCTTTGCACCCACTGAGCTTGGCTGTGATGCTTCTCTGAATCCCTTCTAGCTGTCTAATGTCTTCTTTTTTATATGGGCATGTTAGGACCAAGCAGTATTCCAATTTGGGTATGATCAGTGTTTTCAACAGAGGAATCATTATATTCCTATCCCTTCGTTTAAAGTGTGTCCCAGTTATTCTCGTTGCTCTGTTTACTGCTATCTTATTTTCTGTTTCAAATTTCGCACCATCAATCACTACAACTCCTAAATCTTTTGCTCTAGAATTTCTCTGAATTTCCTGCCCATTTGGGGACATATATACAGTATATATCAGGGTGGTATATACCAGGTAAAACAAATCGATGAATCAGTACAGAATTTAAATTCTGTACCGATTCATCGATTTGTAGTACCTGGTATTCCATGCATTAAAATCAAGCTCACCCTCTCGTCTATTGTTAATTTCACAACTATCCCTTACTTAAAAGAAAAAAAAAATATATAATTAACACTGAAATTCCTATGACGCGCGACTTTTGCGCTACCCTATATATATAATAATTACTAAAATAGGTGCCTATAATTGGTTAGGCCTTTACTTTAATCATTTCTCCTAACATAAAGATTAAAATTGACATGCCGCCAGAATTTGATTATCGTATTTTTAGGAAAAAACTTAAAGCTGAAATCCTTCACTCCCCCTTTTCCAAAGGGTACTAAAAGTTAAAGTTGAATAAATAAGAAGGAAAAAAAGTTCACATATACTTTAAAACTCTTATTGGATCTTTTAAACTATTCCCCCCCCCCTCAACATACTCTTTTCAACAATCACCACCCCAATGTTGATCTTTTCAACTATATCCTCCCCAAAGTTTAAACTCTGTAAATTAACCAAAATAAGATAAGAAAGCAATAACAACAAATTTATTGTTTATTGCAAACATATAATAAATAGAGAACCAGTGGATCACCTGAAGATCAGGGCCCCCAGCCTTCTTTTGCTAGCTTTATAAGGCTAACTAACGAAAATATCACGACCTAACCTAACCAATCGTCAATGGCGTACAGTTACCCTAACGATTGGTTAGGTTAGGTCGTGATATTTTCGTTAGTTAGCCTTATAAGGATAACTAAAGAAGGCTGGGGGTCCTGTTCGTCAGGTAATCCGAACCATTATTTACATAGGATAAAATATTTTATGCTACATAAGTTTTTAAAACCATTTCGATTAAATCTATTGCGCCACATAAATTCTTGCAGGTACCAATGTAAGAAATCGCGCTTGCATCCCATCATTTCTTTAATGTGTTGTTTATGCTTGTGCCAGTAAGATTCTATGTGCTGCGTATGTACACCATTTGGCTCAACAAAATTAACACTGTGATTTACAGTCCGGTGCTGGAATCCTAACCCTTAACCGGTTAGGTTAATTGAATGCCCGGTTAGGTCATCTGTATGCCCTTGACGATTGGTTAAGTTGTGATATTTTCGTTAAAACTAACGAAAATATCACGACTTAACCTAACCAATCATCAAGGGCGTACAGTTAACCTAACCGGGCATTCAGTTAACCTAACCGGGTATTCAGTTGACCTAATCGGGCATTCAATTAAGCGGATCACCTGAAGATCAGGGCCCCCAGCCTTCTTTAGTTAGCCTTATAAGGCTGGGCTGGGGGCCCTGATCTTCAGGTGATCCAATTAACGTAACCGGGCATATACTTTATATATATATATATATATATATATATATATATATATACAGGGTGTCCCATAAGTCCGGTATCATAGGAGAAATTCATATTTTTCTATTTCTACAAACCATAATTCATATTTTTCTCTTTCTACAGGCCATAATGTCTGTGAGCAAGGAAGAACGAATCCAGATAATTCTACTCATAGGAAATCGGAGTCAGAGACAGTCCGCCGCTGAATTTAACAGACTGCATCCAGACACACAACTCTGTGTTATTGGCTCGCGGTCTGGATGCAGTCTGTTAAATTCAGCAGCGGCCTCTCTTTGACTCCGATTTCCTATGAGTAGAATTATCTGGATTCGTTCTTCCTTGCTCACAGAAATTATGGCCTGTCGAAAGAGAAAAATATGAATTATGATTTGTAGAAAGAAAAATATGAATTTCTCCTATGATGCCGGACTTATGGGACACCCTGTATATATATATATATATATATATATATATATATATATATATATATATATATATATATATGGATCACACACATTTGTTTATCACACATATAATATCTATCCATTACAAACAGGAACTGTACTGATGGGACTATCTAACTATGGCTGTTCTTAGTTCCAGCGAAATCGTTTTGTGTGAAAATAATTAAATAAGACCTGACTCACGTTGCACTTGTATCGCAAAGGTGCATCGTCAAAACAACAATAAGCATCAGAACCTTTAATACAGTTTGACAAAATATTTTCGCGACAGTTGATTTGCAAATACAAGAAAGTTGACTGCAAAACCCTGTAATAGAATTTTTAAACCGGAAATATGATAGAATATAATATAATTTTCAAGATATGCATCTTATATACATATCTTAAAAATTTTATTATGTAAATAAGATAAGTAAAACCTGTTAAATTATATCTCCCCTAATAGTGACCTTTTAAACTATGTCCCCCCCTCTCTGAAGCTGGGGGTAAAATAGATTAAAAGATCACTCCTATTTTATAATGTAAGGCGTTTCAAAAAACCTTAGCCCCCCCCATTTGCAGCTTACATGTTTACTTATATCGAAATAGTTTTTAGTGATTATAAAAATATATAAAATTCTTTATTTATTGTAGGTATTAAAATTACTCTAGCTGATAAAGTGATAATATAATGGCTTCTCAATTAATTGGTGATTTGGAGAGGCAACGTGTGATAGATCGCATACGAGCAATAACATTTCGGGAAGCTCGTGATGCTGGAGCCACCTTTATAACACGTTCATGGGTTGCCAAAAAGTTGCGAAGAAGTGAGGACTTCGTCAAAAGAAATTGGAATAAAACTTTGGATGAATGTGAAATGGATACAACCAAATCTGGGCGCTAAATTTGCCACTCTCTCAGGAAACAAAGGACATCATTGAAAGCAGTACACGTAAGCGGAAAAACAGCTGTGCTAAACTTTCTAGAGAGATCGAAGTGTTGAGAGGAAAGATCGTTAGTGGTGAGATAATTCGACTGTACCGTCATAGGCAAGGTTTAAAACCTTGGCATGAACTTCCAAAGCCAAGAAAAACTCAACATCGATGACAGAATGTGGTTTGCCCATTATCTTGGAGATTGGGATGTGGATGTTTTCGTGCATTTAGCTGTCTCCGATGAATTTTTTGTTTACGTAACACGTCGTCGACCTAACTACTAAAATGATCGAGTGTGGGCCACAACACCAGATGAAATCGATGACAATGAACATTATCGCGAATTATTAAAAAGTCCAGACTGTGTTGGTGTGTTTGTTTTGTTCACTGCAAAGAAGCTCATGTGGGTGCTGAAGCCAAATGGTCAGAGTTGGGATGGATAGTATTTTCGTGATATTATTCTATCCCAGCAAGGTCCCCTGCTTTAAGGCATTAGCCACTCAACAGTTGTTGCGGAACCATGAGATCGATTTCTTTGGAAATGAAGAATGGCCAGGAAATTCTCCTGACCTGAACCGTTTGTGAACACATTGGATCAGTTATAAAGGACAAGGTTGAATGTCTCTGTTTGAAGAACCTGCAGCAAATCGCTTTTCGAAGGATACCATGACGCAACACAGTGAAACTGTTTTAGCAAATTTGCGTAATGATCAAGATCTATTCACGTCACTTTTGGCAAGCTACACAAAGCGAATTCAGGCTGTCTCGGAAGCCAATGGCGGGAACACCAAGTTTTAATTGTTTCTCATTAAATGCAGGATTAAATTCTCTTTTGTAAGGTATGTTTAGTTTTACTGTACCTCTAATGGTTTAGGCCATGGGCAGGGGGGCGGCTAAGGTTTATTGGAGCCCCGTACTTCAGAAAACTATATTTTATTGCAATTTCATCGTACATCCTTTATATTGCACCAAAATTACCTTCCTTTATTGCTACTTAGAATCATAAATTCCATTATTAGCACCATTTAGACCAAAATATAACATTAATTTTAAAAAGTATTCAAAATAGCCCTTATATATATATAATATATATATATATCTACAGAAGCTAAGGCTAACAAAGACCCTAAGATCCACTCTAAGGTTAGCCCGAGAAAGAGGAAAGAGTAGGCGGTTAAGAGAAGAAAATAAGGGGTTAATTAAGCAGCAACACCTATCACTCATGGGTTAACATTCATTCAGAAAAAGAGAAAAAAGACTCACCATCATCATCCGCCGGCCACTGCCGACAAGTCAGAAAAATAGTCGGAGAGAATAGGAAAGGGGTGAAAGATGAAAAGAAGTAAAATAAGAACACTTACAAACCATGCAAACACAGTCTTAACTCACAGTCATACCATGCAAACTACATACATGCAAGTAAACAGAGTTACAGACATGCAAGTAAGGAGAGGATAAGAAAAAAAGTAGGTAAAGTTAAACAAAAAGTGGGTTAGTTTACTCTACGAGGTACATCTACGTTCATGTTACTCTAATTTTTTTTTTTTTTAAATTTTATTGCTGGCATCACACGCTGGCATTAATCGTCAACAGACTCATCCTCGACCACCCCCAGAGCTCCTGTTACTAATTGTTTTTTTTTTTTAAACAACTAATATTTTTAAAATGCCTATCTAAACGGTTCTTAAACATATTAACGCTGGTAGAGTGAACGACTGACGCGGGAAGACTATTGCAGTTATCAATTACTTTAAACGTAAGGAAGTTTTTAGCGATATTAGTAAGGAAACGTCTGCCACGCAACTTAAATCCGTTATTACGAGTATTGCTATTATCGAAAGTGAACAGTTTACGTTATCGATGTTATTAACGATTTTGAAAACTTCAATACAGTAAGCTGCCCCCTTAATCTCCTAGTTTCGAGTGAATGCAAGTCTAACTCTTTAATCCTATCTTCATAAGGCTTGTTGCGCAATGACAGAATTAGTTTCGTGGCACGACGCTGAACCCTTTCTAACCTATCAATATCCTCGCGCAAATACGGGCACCAAAACTGAACGGCATATTCTAAATGAGGCCTGACTAGGGACTTGTAAAGGGGCAATATAATATCCTTCGATTTAAATTTGAAATTACGCGCTATGAAGCCTAATATCCTATTAGCTTTTACGCAAGACTCCAGGCACTGTTCCTAACTTTTAAATCCTTAGATACGCGTACACTTAAATCTACTTCCTCGTCAACGCTCGCTAACTCTCTATCATCCATCGTGTACGTGTAATTATTGTTGCGAGAACCTACATGCAAAACTTTACATTTGTCTACGTTAAATTGCATCTGCCACTTATCCGTCCACTCCATAATCCTATTTACATCGTCTTGGAGCCTATTTCTATCGTCCTCGTTAACAACCTTACCGCCTATTTTAGTATCGTCCGCGAATTTTGACACGTTACTAGTCAATCTTACATCTATGTCGTTAATGTAAATTACGAATAGCAATGGGCCTAACACTGAACCCTGTGGGGACACCGCTACCTACATCCAACCACCCCGATTCACTACCATTAACAACAACCCTCTGTCTCCTAGCACGAAGCCATTCCTCTAACCAGTTAGCTACCTGACCGCGTATACCGTGCGCTTTAACCTTCGCAATTAATCTTCTATGCGGAACTGTATCGAACGCCTTTTTAAAATCTAAATAAATAACGTCATCCGCTCTATGCCTATCGTATTCGCGCATTATTTCGTTATAAAATTCTAACAAATTAGTTAAACAAGATCTATGGCGTCGAAACCCATGCTGACTACTATTAATCAAATCTATCTAAGTGATCGATGATACGATCCCTAACTACGGATTCCAAAAGTTTACCGACATTTGACGTTAAGCTAATGGGCCTATAATTGCTAGCTACTGAGCGGTCTCCTTTTTTAAAAATAGGCGTGACATTAGCTAATTTGAAGTCTTCAGGAATAATCTCCGTTTCGAGTGACTAATTAAAAATCTTCGTTAAGGGGCCTACCATAACGTTTTTCAAATTTTTCAAATGTCTGGGATTAAAAGCGTCAGGGCCTGGAGCCTTGCTAACTTTTAGCCTATCGATATAATGCGCAAACTCACTCTCGTAAACAGTTATTTCATCCAAAATAGTCTCGCTACTAAATGGAACGATATCATCAACGTCGGGGACATTATTTACGTCTTCTACGGTAAACACTGTCGCAAAAAAGTTATTGAAAATACCCGCCATCGCCTGAGCCTCAGAAGCCAAAGCGCCGTTAACATCCACTAGAGGACCTATGTTATCTTTTATCGGCTTACGATTATTGACGTATTCAAAAAACGTTTTTGGATTTTGTTTACTATTCGCAGCTATAAGTATCTCTAAATTATAGCATTCCTAACTGATCTTTTAACCTGACGTCTAAGCTCGAGATATCTATTAAAGTTAGCTGCCGTTCCATTGCGCTTATTAAGTCTATACGCTCTGTTACGCTCGTTTATGAACTCGACTATTTCCCTAGTCCACCACTTGGGCCTAACATGATTTCTAGCGCGCTATGGCCTACTAGGAATAAACTCCCTTTCAATATTCACGAAACTTTCTTTAAACGTCTCCCAATGCAAATTTGTGTCATTACCCATAAATAAGTTATCCCAGTCCACTACTCTCATCCTATCCGCAAAATTATCAAAATTAGCCCTACGAAAATCAGGGACTTCTATTACGTTACTATCGTTAGTGTTTTCTATCAATAACTTAAACCTAAGAATTTGATGGTCACTACATCCTAAACTCTCGCCTACTTCTAAACTATCGACTATATTTTCGCCGTTCTTCATCACCAAATCTAAAATATTGTCACCGCGCGTTGGTTCGGTAACTATCTGTCGTAAAAAATTATCCTCCATGAACTCAATCAATCTCAAACCCTCCTCATTGCCAGTAAAAGTCTCGTAATTAAAATTAGGGCAGTTAAAGTCTCCGACAATTATACTATTCCGATTGTCAATAAAGTTACAAAGAAGTGAGTAAAATCTAGTATCGGTGTCGAAGGGTTGAACGGGAGGTCTATAAACAACAACAAAATTAAAACTAATACTACGCGCCCTAACTTCAACGCATATCGCATTAATTGCTGCCGGAAAATCTATCTTAACCTCGATAGCCCTAAGGGAATTCCGAATGTACAGCAAAACGCCGCCACCAAACCTATGTAACCTATCATTAGTAGAGAGTTTAAGACCCGGTATATCAAGTTCCCCCAACAAGTCCCGAGTCGCGGTATTTAACCACGTTTCAGTGATAGCAACTATATCATAGTTGCCGGAATAAATTATCGCCTTAAATTCGTTTATTTTATTTCTAATACTACGCGCGTTACAATAAAAGACGTTTAAGTTATTTTTTACCACGGGCCGGCGTTTTAAACTATTTTTCACGTCGGGCCCGCGTTCCCCGGACCCACAACGTTTAAAGAAGGCTTCGACCTATACAGCTTTCGCACATTTTCGTATATTGACCTACCTAGCCTAGCATTACCTATTTCATTAAAATGCACCCCCATCTTTTATAAAAAAACCCTCGATCAGGTACTCCGGCTTGCCGGGCCGAGGGGGCTCGTACACCTCGTGTGCTGTTGGGGTTTACTCAACTCCTCGCGGGGTGTGGGCGAAGAGTTACCTAGTTGCGTTTTTTTTTTTTTCCCTTACTTTTCTTTTAGCTCCCCTTTTTTTCCGTTTCAACCGGAATTTCTTTTATCTTGACTCGGTCTTGTGCCTCTGTCACTTGTAGTATCCCCCCCCTGTTTGTATTTTGCAGTCTTGGGGTCATCGGGTGCACCCGCCGGGGGGCATCGCTCCGTGGCTGAGCCGTGCTCCGGGGACGGTCTGGGCGCCCGGACCGCTGCTGCGTCTGGATTGGGTCTTTGCTGGGCCCTTAACGGACAAATCTCCGTAGTGCCAATCTGCTGTTTTTAAAACGACAGTCAGGTTGGGGGGCGGGCTACCCTGGACGTTGGGCCTGCTCCTTGAAGGATGCAGCGGCGGATGGTGCATTGTCTTGGGTCCGAGGCTGTCTTTTTTGTAAAGCTATTGTTTATGGGTTCAATTTCAAAACTTAAATCCCCTCTTGTTGACGACTCTGGCCCGCCCTTGGATTTGGATAAGACTTCTACTTCTGGTCGTTCAGCGGCCTCTGCCTCCGCTGGATTGACCTTCAAGCCGTATGGCCCCCTCTCGTCCTCTGCGGCGTCTGGCTCTCGTGGCCGGACTCGTGGTGGCCGTAGGGCGGGGTCTTCGCGGCCCTCGTTCTCTCGCCCACTCTCGGTTACCGTTACACAAGACCTGTCCCTGCTGTCAATTTCTGTCCAGTGGACAGGTTCCTTGTTCTCCGCCCTTCCGCTGGCTCCCTTCCGGGTAACTCGGAACGGGTGTTTCAGCGTCTTAAGACGGTGGGAGTTCCCTGTCGTTATGATATCCGCCCTCTGAAGGATGGGTCTCTTCTTTTGAAGTCCCGTTCTTCGGTGGTGACTGAGTCCCTTCTACAGTTGCAGGATGTTTTGGGTTGCAGAGTTTCTGTGACTCCCCATCCGCAATTGAATAGCTGTCAGGGCACCATTTTCGCTTCCCGTCTGCTGTCAATCCCGGTTGGCGAGTTGCAGGAGGATCTTGCCCCCCAGGGGGTGACGAAGGTCTTCCGCTTTTCGTCGCGCCGGGATGGTGCTCTGACCCCGTCCGCTCGTCTGCTCCTGACCTTTAACTCCCTTGTGCCTCCGTCCCAGGTGTTCTGGGGCATGAGTGATCGCCGGTCGTGTGAGTTTTCGGTGCGACCGTATGTGCCTGACCCGGTTCGCTGCTTTGGCTGCAACCGGTTCGGCCATGTTAGCTCTGCTTGCCGCCGTCAAGGTAAGCTGTGTGTCCGCTGCGGTGGGCCTGCGCACCCTACCCCGTGCACGAACCCCCCGCTGTGCTCGAACTGCTCGGGGGCCCACCCTTCCTCCTCTCGGGACTGCCCCGTTTTCAAGTTTGAATTCGAGGTGCGGTCCTTAAGGACTACCGAATTCCTTAGTGCGCGGGAGGCGCGCGATAGGGTCCGTGACCGGGAGCCGCGGCGGGGGTTGTCCTATGCTGCGGCTCTTGGCTCTGGCGGGTCCTCTGGCCCCTCCCGTGCTACCCCGGCGCCTACCGGAGTGGTGCCCCCCTGGAAGTTCCGGGGGTTGGTGGTCCTCTGGCGCCGCGGGACCTTCTTGTCTCTCTGCCTCACTTTCGGACATCCCATCTGATTCCCTGCCTACAGGTGCCCCTTTTCCCTCTCCGGCCTTGGGGTCTGGATCTTTGCCTACTCGTCTCTCGGGTGGGGAAGGTGATGCCCCGAAGGGGAGGAGGAAGCGTCGCCGTGGTCGGAGTCGGAGTCCTCCAGACCCGATCATGACCGCTGCTCGCCCTGCTTCCCCTTCCTCACCGGAAGGGAGGCGGCGCGCCGCTCCTGGTCCGCTCGGGACTCCCCCTCCTATACGGAGGGCTGGTGAGGCGTCGCCTCTCGGTGCCCCGACTAGTGTCCGGGTGTCGGTTGAGGTACACCGCCCCATGACACCCTCGATTACTGACTCGGTTCCTATGGTGGACCCGGTCGAGAGGAGCCTGGCCCTTCTTCATGGAGTCTCTCTCCCTTCGGCTCCTGCTGAGAGTGGTCGGGTCTCTCTCCTGGATCTACCTCTCCCACCTGTGGTGGACCTTTCCTCCCCTCCCCGTCAGCACTTGTCTAGTGTGACGAGCCCTAGAACATCTGGTTCTCCCCGGCCCCCCTCAGGTGGGGAGCCGGGGTTTCAGCTGGGCCCGTCTCGTCGTCTCCCCCCCCTCAGGGGAGCCCCCCTCTGAACTCCCTGTTCCACTTCCACCTCTCGTTCTACTACGGGTGAAGCAGCTGCGGGGTCGGTGGCCCCTACCCCCCCGTTCGGGGTGAGTCGGGGAAGCCGATTCCGTCCCTGGTTACGGACCGTTGAGTTTGCTGCTCAGCTTGGTCCGTGGCTATTTCTCTGTTTTCTCTTCTTATAATGCCACTTCCCCTTACAGTTCCATTTTGCATTGGAACTGTAGGGGGCTTTTAGCTAACTGGGAGAACCTTGCCTCCCTGCTGGAGAGCGAGCGGCCTTCCTGTGTTTGTCTCCAGGAGACTATCCTGGCTGCGCGGGGACTCCCTCGTCTCTCTGGCTATGTTGGTTTCCCTTGCACCCCGGATGAGCGCACACGCCGGCGGGGTGCGGCGATTTATGTGCATCATTCGTTACCATCGCGAGGTGTGCCTCTTCGCACTTCCTTGCAGGCTGTGGCTGTGCGGCTCTTTTTAGATCGCCAGTACACTGCCTGCTCGATTTATATTCCTCCTCATGACCCTCCTTCTCGCGACGCGGTTCGCGAGTTGGTGTTGCAACTGCCTCGACCGTTTCTCCTCCTCGGGGACTTTAACAGTCGCGACCCGGCTTGGGGAGATGTCCGGTCGACTAATGTTGCTGGTATGTTGCTCTCCTTAATGGAGGAACTTTCCTTGCGTGCCTCAATTCCGGTGAACCTACTACTTCCACGAACCCACGGGTTCATTACCTGTATTGATCTCTCCTTGGTGTCCCTCGATGCCTTACTCGATTTTTCGTGGAAGGTGTTGGGGGACTCTTATGGCAGTGATCATTACCCAGTCTGTCTTGAGCCGGTCGGACCGCAGCCGGGCGTCTCGTCTCGACCGAGGTGGTGCCTTGCGCGGGCTGACTGGCCATCTTTCAGAGCTCGTTCCGTCATTGTCCGTTCGGTATTGAGCTTTGGCTCTGTGGATGAGAGCTTGGAGTTCTTCGAGCGGGTGGTGATGGGCGTCGCGGAGGACTGTATTCCTCGATCTTCCGGTAACCCGCGGACGCGTAGCGTCCCGTGGTGGACTCCAGCATGTCACCAGGCGGTGTGCGAGAGGAAGAGGGCAACGCGCCGCTTCCACCGCACCCGGCGCGCGGACCACTTGATTGAGATGCGGCGGGCGAAGGCTTTCGCCCGCCGGACTCTCAAGTTGGCCCGTCGGGCCTCTTGGCGTGCTTTTGTGTCCGGCATTTCCTCATCTACCCCTTCTGCTGCTGTGTGGCGGAAGGTACGTAGTATCGAGGGGAAGCCGGTCCCTGCTAGTCGCCCTGTCCTTCGGGACGGGGACGGCTTCCTTTCGGATCCTGCTGCTGTGGCCGATCGGCTGGCCGGTGCTTTTGCTGCGGTTTCCCGTTCGCCTTCAGCTGCGGATCGTCCTTTATCGGAGGTCACGTTCCCGCCCCTGGGAACGAGCCCTATAACCATCTCTTTACGATGCGGGAACTTCGGGCTGCCTTGGCAACCCGTCGTTCTTCCGCCCCTGGCCCTGATGACATTCCGTATGACTTTATTTGGAATCTGCACCCGATGGCCCTGCACTTCTTGCTGGATCTTTTCAACCGGGTGTGGGTTGAGGGGTCGTTCCCTTCCCGTTGGAGGGAGGCGATTGTGGTCCCGATACCTAAGCCGGGGAAGGATCCGGCGGAGGTGGCGGCTATCGGCCTATTGCCTTGACGAGCTGCTTATGCAAGCTCCTTGAAAAGATGGTGGCCGTCCGACTTTCCTTTACACTGGAGTCGCTTGGGTTATACCCCCCGACCCAGTATGGCTTTCGTCGATTTCGGGGTACTCTGGACCCCCTTCTCCTCCTTGGCCATGATGTACGGGAGGCATTTTCCCGCCGGAATCTTGTTCTGGCCGTCTTTTTCGACGTCCAAAAGGCCTATGACACGACCCGTCGGGGAGTTGTCATGGACCGTTTGAAGTCTCTTGGTTTTGTGGGCTTTTTGCCCACGTTTCTTCGTAACTTCCTCTGCCGTCGCACTTTCCGCGTCCGTAATGGGGCGGCCCTATCTGACCTGTATGTTCAGGAGGAGGGGGTGCCCCAGGGGTGTGTTTGAGCGTCTCCTGCTTCAATCTGGTTATGTCTGCGCTACCGGGAGCCTTCCGCCCTCGGTGCGCTGTTCCATCTACGCAGACGATCTGGCTGTCTATGCCGCGGGGACGAGTCCCCCCCTCGTGGAGAGGCAAGTCCAACTCGCGGTCAATCGGGTTGAACGCTGGGCGTCGTCGGTGGGCCTTACGCTGTCTTCCCCGAAGACTTCGTGTGTGGCCTTCCTTCCGTCGAGGAGACGGGGATCCGGCGCCATCCCGGCCTTTAACCTTACACTCGGGGGTCAGCCTCTGGCCCTCGTTCCATCAGTACGCTTCCTGGGTATGGTTTTCGACAGCCGTTTGAGCTGGGTTCCCCACCTTCGCCGGCTGCGCGAGTCCGCGAGACGTACCCTGGATTTGCTGGGACATCTGTCGCATACTACATGGGGCGCGGATAGGCGGACACTCCTCCGTTTGTACGTGTCCCTGGTACAGTCAAATTAGACTATGGGAGTGTGGTGTATGGCTCCGCCTCCCGCACGGCCCTTCGGATACTGGATCCGGTCCTCTCTAGAGGACTGCGCATGTCATCTGGCGCCTTCCGCTCCTCTCCGGTTGATAGTCTGCAGGTTGAGTGCGACATCCCTCCCTTGGAGGATCGGAGGTCGTTCCTCATTGCTAAGCACTATCTCCGGATCCTCCGTCTTCCCACCTCTCCTCTGTTCCAGGTGGTTGAGAGGGCGTTCTGCCGGGATGGGGGTTGGTATTTCACCGACACGGTGACCTCCCTCCTCGATGGTATGGGCACTCCTCCTCCATCCGTTATACCGGTCTCTTTCAGGGGTGTTGCACCTTGGGAGAGCACCCCTGTTGCGTGCTGTAGGGCGTTGCGCCCCGTTCGCAGGGCCGATTCTGACTCTGCCTTGCTTCGGTCTCTGTTCCTTCAGCATGCAGCGTGTCACTCTGCATGTGTTGCGGTCTTCACAGATGGCTCGAGGTCGTCGGGGGGCGTTGGGGCCGCGGCTGTTCCCCAGTCGTTGCCCTTGCTCCCCGATGTACCCGTCTCCCTGATGAGGCTTCCGTTTTCACGGCGGAGCTCTATGCCATTCTGAGCGCTCTGGAGGTGGTGCGGGAGCATCCGGATGGGTCGTTTGTCATCTATTCGGATTCCCGCAGTGCCCTGGATGGCCTGGAGTGTTTTGACCCTGTCCACCCACTGGTCCGACGAATCCAGCTACTGTGCCATATCCTTGTCGCTTCTGGTGGCAAGGAGGTGGTATTTTGCTGGGTCCTGCACATGTTAACGTGGCTGGAAATGAGGCTGCCGATCGAGCTGCCCGTTCCGCGTGCCGACTACAGGTTTCACCCGTGTCCCTCCCCTTTTCCGATTATATCCCTGGCTTCCGTAGGTTTTTGCGCTCCCGGTGGCAGAGTCGCTGGGATGGCGCTACAAATAACAAACTGCAAGATTAAACCCAAATTGGGATGTTGGGCCTCTTCCTTCCATCGGTCGCGCCATAAGGAGGTGGCTTGGCCCGCCTCCGTATTGGCCACACCCACCTGACCCATGGCTATTTGATGGCCGGGGATCGGGTGCCCCGATGTCCCAATTGTAACACGTACCTTACAGTTGCCCACCTGCTGGTGGAGTGTCCGCTTTACTCTGCGCTGCGCGCAGAGTATTTTCCCTTTTTGGAGAGCGTCGGGCCTTGTGATAGGCTTGGCGCTATTCTATCTGAAGGTCCCTACTTTTCGGTAACCGGGTTGTTCTCCTTCCTCTTCGCTCCCGACTTCTTTACCGGTTGTGACTTTTTTTTTTTTTCCCTCCTCCTCCTCCCCGTCTATTGTTCATTTCCGTTAGCGTTTCATAGTCTTCGTCCTGTGTTCGCTCTGCTATCCACCTTTCTTTTGGTGGCCATGAGCGGTCATACTTTGAAACAAAAAAAAAAAAATCTTTTATAAAAACGCTAGGATCACTGAATTCGGACCACAGCTTTACGAAGGGTACATTTTCCTCAGCACAAATCTCTTCAAATTTATTATTAAAAAATATTGTTTGTGACGTAATCCTAAGAACCAAACCGTGCCTAGGGGTAATACCTAAAACTAAAGACCTATCTGACCTCGCCTTTAGGGACCTAATTAACCCCCTATATCTCTCCAAAAGATCAGGCACTCTCGTATCGGGCCTATACGAGTCGTTGCCCCCTACCATCGTCACCAACATCGAGTAACGGGAGGCAACGTCAATCCTGTCCACCTCGTCTCTAACTCTGTCAACCCTTGCCCCTGGGAGATAGACCCTCCTCCTCTTGGTTGGATGCCGTTCAACGAACTCTTTGTCCATGTGGCGCACTAAAGAGTCCCCAAATAAAATAGTTTCCCCTCATTTACATCCCTTTCCAAATGGGCGAAAGGGTTCAAAACCTCGATAGGGGGGGGGAGATTCCTATCACCTAACGTACGCGGCCTAGCTCCACCCTTAACTTCTCTAAATCCCTCCCCAGCTACTACTCTCGGACCAACCTTAACCCCTTCCTCAACTCTATCCAACCTTCCCGACAAGCTACCTAAACTAGAAACTAGATTACGCACCTCACCCTTCAAATTACTAACGTCTTCAACGTTAGTATTGGTTCGGCTTTCGTCAACCGTAGCCCTACCCCTGCCCTCATCAAGCGTTGCAAGTCTTTCCGTTACCTCACGTACACTGCGTTTTATGTCAACTATTTCCTCCATTAACTCGCAAAAAAAAAACTGATCTCTCGGTAATCGCCATAGAACCGCCGTTATAATCTTTAAATTCCGAATACCACCGGTTTACCCTACACCTAACACATGACGCTTTCTGCGACGGCATCGCGCAGTTAAAAATTAGTTTATAACCGTTACAAGTTTAAGTTAAATTAAGCCGGCACGCTATGAAAACTTCTAGATCGCTAAAAACCACTAATATTCAATTATTTAACTATAACTATGTGAATATAAACGCAAGTATATAAAATTCAAAACTTTCCAAAAGTAAAATTCTTAACAATATGCAAAAGTAGAAGCAATATCAGAGAGCTCAGGAAATGCGTCCGTTCAGTACAGAGTCTGGGGATGATGATGATGATGTATGTCTGTCTGTTTTGTGTTCGTTTATACACGCCTAATCGGCAAGGGTATTCTGTACCAAATTTAGTATACACATTAAGGAAAAAACAAGGAAGGTTCTGGTAACTGAACTACCTCTCCCAGTCACCTCTTAGGTTGTGTTTTGGGGGGTGTTTTATTGCGCAAAGCGCAGAGCTCGTTCTAGTAAGGGATTGAACTCAGAATGGTCCTCTGAGGTTTTTTCATGATACACACAGACCGTGCATGGAACAAGGAACTCTTCTGGGAAAATTAAATCCACTATAATCCGAATAAGTAATGGTAAGTGACAAACACTATAGTTTTTTCTTTTTCATGATGTTAGCCCGACGTGAGCAACTGGTCACTCGCAAAGAGGCCCCAAAAATATAGCTTCCCTCACCAGCTATCTGCAAAGCAGATAGGATCCAGCTTTGGGACAGGATCTAGGGGTTACACCTAGCCTACTATATCCAGAACCTCAATATAATCAAAAGACTCGTTGCATTCGCGTCGGATTGAATACATCAAAACTTAAAACAAAACTTAAACCTCAACTGGCAAAATTGAGCGTCCACTTTTTCAAAGCACATAACGTGCACTTCATGATGGGATTCAACTCAGAATGGCCCCCTGAGGTTTTTTCATGATACACGCACACCATGCATGGAACAAGGAACTCTTCTGGGAAAATTAAATCAACTATAGTTCGAATAAGTAATGGTAAATGACAAAAACTATTTTCCCAGAAGAGTTCCTTGTTCCATGCACGGTCTGTATATATATATATATATATATATATATATATATATATATATATATATATATATATCAGGTCATCCCATAAGTAATGTTTTTTACGATAGATTGTTTAAACTAGTCCTACTCGGTTTAAGCATAAATTTTCCGAAGGTTATATCTAAGAGGAGATCTATCGTATTTCGCTACATACTTTACAGACCTTGACCAGTGAAGACGTGTGTTTTACTTTATGTGAACCCCTCATAAACATGGCGGTATCAGAAGAGCATATCAGGCATATAATGCTTTACGAGTTCAAAAAAGGGAATAGTGCTACTGAAGCAACGCAAAACATTCAGGACGTTTATGGCAACGATATTCTGCATATGAGGAAATGTCAAAGATGGTTTCAAAAGTTTAGGAATGGTGACTGCTGTTTCACAGATACAGCACGCTCTGGACGCCCTGCTGAGTTTGATGATGACCTGCTGTTAGCCGCACTTGAAGAAGACTGTTCAACAACTGTCGAAGAATTGGCCCAGAAACTCAAATCATCCCTGTCCACCATCCATCGACATTTGCAACAACTCTGGAAAGTGCCTAATTAGCCGATTAGCGCCCAAATTTTTAAAATTAGTTTCATTTGTAAAATAGTCATATTTTAGTTCAATATATAACGTGTTGAAAGGAAAATTGTTCATATTTTACTTTGGTTCATCACTAAATGATTTTTAAATTTGGTCCTTTTTTTAGGACCATGGGCACATGGACAAATTTTTTACTCATCTGTAATTTCATTTATTTATGTTTTTTTCATAATAAAATCAAGCTGTTTTCATTATAGGATAAATATAAAGAAAAATTATGAGATATTACTTTTATTATTGATTAATCAAAATATAGTATCATTTAGAGTGCCATTTGGAATAACATTCACCAATATGGAGGCCAACATCGCATTTCAGACATTGCTTGCTCACTTTCTTCTTGCAAAACGCGCACTTCCTCTGTTTTCCACCATCAGTTCTATCAAGGGTGTGCCCAACCGGGGAGAACCTTACTTCTGGCACAACCTTAGAATGGTATTTTTTGGGGCGTCCACCATGCTTTGGATCAGAGCAGGACTGTATTTTCAGATAAGCTTTCGTAATGTAGCGTCTGAACTCTAGCACAGAGAGTGGATCTTCACTGATAATGTTGTGTAATACCCATGCATTAACTACTGCAATATCAATGCAGTTGGTGAACAAGTTGAAATACCATTTTTTGGATCTAATTCCGATGCGGTATTTCTGAATAAGCCAATCAAGATGGTCCACTCCCCCCATAAACTTATTCTAATGACCAATAAACTGAGGCTGGGGCACATTTATTTCCTTTGAAACAGCACTGGACCAGCGCTTCGCACTACCAAGAGGGTGCATCATTTGGTGGTTTGTACCCATTGTTACCATGCTATTATCATGCCATTTCACAAATAAAATTTCTTCTTTGTTGTCAAATCTATAGTCGAACATACCGCGTGCTTGCTTTTTCATGTCTTTTTCATCGATGAGAGGACATTTCCCAGTGCGGTTTGCACGGGTAGTTCCAGTTACTCTGACCCCAAGGGATCTCATGTAAACTAACAATTTATAGCTTGTGAAAAAGTTGTCAATATATATTTCATGGTCTTCAGGATTTTGCAGATGTTTAACCATATTCAACACTACCTTTGCTCCCAAGGTATGACAGAAATCTTGCTCGGGTGACCTTTTCTCTTCCCCTTGATATAGATTCATTTGGTAGCAGTAGCCAGATGCTCCACAACACATCACCCACTGCTTGAAGCCAAAACGTATTGGCTTTCCTCTGATGAACTGCTTCAGAGAGCTTCTTCCGTAGTACCTAACTATTTGCTCATCGATAGAAAGTTCTTTGGAAAATATTCCGAATTGCTTGAATTTTTCATTCAAACTATCTGTAAGTTGCCTAATTTTGAATGACCTATCGTCCTTCATGTTTGGAGCTTCCTCATTGTTGGCAAAATGAATATATATCTCGTTATACTTGTAAACCTGTTTCTCGACATAGCTTCTCTGACTATTACAGTATTCAGGTCTTCATCCGAACTCCAATATTGAGGCTCACTTGGCAATTTATGGTACCCTGAAACAAAAAGATGCCAATAAAATTTCTAACACAATCAGTAGTGAGAAAGAAATCATGATTATTTTTCTGACTTGCGTAGATAGCAGATTGGTCACAAATAAGTGTAAGTAATTCTTCAGAAAAAAATAGCTCAAAAAGTTCTACTGGGGTTTTATCATTCAAGTTATCTTTCATTGCATCTTTTCTTTCATTGGCCCCATTTCTGGTTGTAGAAAATCTTGAATACGTTGGTTCCACTTTTTTCCATGACGCTTCCTGAATTTTCCCTTTTTTTTCGCGGGTTGTTGATGATTATTCTCACTTTCATCATACTGGTGAAGTTCTACAGTGCTTGGAACCTCTGGTGGAATAAATGTTGGATCCCGATTGTCATCGTCTACAGTGTCATCATCAAAATCTTCTTCATCCGTGAGTGCATCAACTGGAGGAGGAATTTCTATAATGTCAATATGGTCCACTTCTTCAGGAACTGGGTTCTCTTCAACGAAGCTAACAGCACTTCGAACAGAATAGAATGACTGTGTAGAATGATGGACATTCATGGCTCTTAAATCCTGAAAAGAATATATATATATATATATTTTTTTTTTCAGATTTACCGCCGATTCGTACCTAAAGAGGCGGTACATATCTCGGCGAGGCAGTGAGTGGGTGATATTACTGTGCTAGGGGTGGTAGACTACGGGAATGAGTAAGGGTCAGTCGATGGATAGTGGGTAGGAGGGGTATGGTTTCAGATGCGATGGAGCAGATGGGAGTGAGTAAGGAAGAGGAGAACGGCTTCCGCTGAAAAGTGGGGGCCTTCGGCGAGTATGGATCGTAGGCAGTTGGGTATGGGGTTTTCGGCCGAGAGAGGGAAACACCTGCGACGGAGAGCGGACAACTTTGAGCATTCCACCAGGAGGTGTAAGACAGTGATAGGGGTATGGCAGGTTGGGCAAAGCGGGGCTGGCGATTTCGCCATAAGGTGTCCGTGGGTGATGCGGGTGTGACCTATGCGGAGACGGGCTAGGATTACTTCTTTATGGCGGGACCGGTGGAATGAAGAAGCCAAGTATCCTATTTGCGGTTTTATCGTGTGGAGTTTATTTTGTGTGGCCTGGTCCCATTCCCGCTGCCATATGGAGCGGAAGTGGGAGCGGAAAGCCGGGAAGAAGTCGGAGAAGGGGAAGGGTCGGGAGGAGGCCGGCAGCAAGCAGGCCGTCTTTGCTGTGCGGTCCGCCGCCTCGTTACCCTGGATGCCGACATGAGCCGGGACCCAACAGAATGCGATTGTCTTGTGTTGGGAGATCGTTAAAAAGTGGAAGGTCTGCTGGATGGTACAGACGAGCGGGTGAAGGGAGTTAAATCTTTCTAGGGAGAGAAGTGCACTGTGGGAATCCGAATAAGTGACGAAAGAGCTGGCAGAGTGGGTGCGCACGATATCGAGGGCCTCCGTAATGGCGAAAAGTTCCGCCGAAAAAACGGAGGCCTCGCGGGGCAGGCCGACGCCCCGGGAGAGCGGCTGGGACAGAATCACCGCTGAGGCCACACCAGCTTCCGAGCGGGAACCATCCGTGTAAATGGCGATTGCGTCCGGTTGTTGGGTTGCGTGTTCGCGGAAGAGTGACCTGTATATCATGGCGCTCGTGGTAGTCTTCGGTAGGGAACACAGATCTTTGCAAAACTTGATAGGGGTTAGGATCCAGGGGGGGTAGATGCTGAATGAAATGGGGATAACTGAGGGGGCGGGCATGTTGAAAAGATCAAGGAAAGAGCGGACCGCTTCAGTGAAGTGCCAGCTCCGTCCCTGAGGTGGTAGTTCTAAAACCGCCGTGCCCAGAAGCGAAGAAGGTAGCCTCTGTGCACGGAGGTATGTCCGCATGAGGAGTAGACCCCGTCGGAGGGCGAGAGGGAGGTGGTCACATTCCACATGGAGGCTGGAGGCTGGGGATGAGCGGAAAGCACCTGTGGCGAGGCGGAGGCCTCTATTAAGTACCGGATCCAGAATACGGAGGCGGGCGTCGGAGGCTGAACCGTAAACTGCGCTACCATAGTCCAGCTTCGACTGTACTATGGAAGTATAAAGGCGAAGAAGAGAGCGTCGATCTGCACCCCATGTGGTGTGAGAGAGGTGATCCAGGAGAGCGAGGGGTCGTCGAACAGATTGCTTTAGGTGCTTGAGATGGGGAACCCAATTGAGCCGTCGGTCTAGGGTCATGCCCAGAAAACGCGTAGAGGGTACCACCTCAAGAGGACTGCCGTATAATGTGACAGAGGGTAGAGGAAGGGTTGGGTCTTCTTCTACTGAAGACCATACACTTGGACTTAGGGATGGAGAGGCGGAAACCCACCGACGTCGCCCACCTTTCCACCCGGTAGATGGCGAGCTGCATTTGCCGTTGAACGACAGGCGGTTCTCGCCCTGCGAAGTAGATTGCAAGGTCATCCGCGTAAATGGAAGAGCGGATTGTGGGTGGAAGGCATTGTGCGACCGTGTTCATCACGACGGAGAAGCAGAGAACACTGAGGATGCTCCCCTGTGGGACCCCGTCCTCCTGCACAAAGGTGTCAGAGAGGACTGAGCCCACCCGGACTTTAAAGGTCCGAGAAGAAAGGAAGCCCCTGATGAAGGTAGGCATGGCTCCGACGAGGCCCAGACGTCGGAGCTGACCGAGGATCACTGCTCGCCGGGTGGTGTCATAGGCCTTCTGGATGTCAAAGAAAAGTGACAGTACGAACTGTCCATTGTCGAAGGCATCCTGTATGTCTCGGCTGAGAAGCAGGAGGGGATCAGTGGTGGAGCGGAATTGTCTGAAGCCGGACTGGGTAGACGGGAAGGAATTGGTACGTTCAAGGACGAACGATAATCGCGTAGCGACCATTTTTTCGAGGATCTTGCAGGCACAACACGTCAGGGCGATTGGTCTGTAGTTTGTGGGGTCCAGGGAATCTTTGCCTGGCTTGGGGATATGGATGATGTGGGCCTCCTTCCACCTAAAGGGGAAGGCACCCTCTATCCATATGCGATTGTATAGGTCTAACAGGAAAATTTGTAAGGTAGAGTGGAGGTGTTGGATCATGCCGTACGGAATACCGTCCGGGCCAGGACAAGGGGATCGTCGAGAGGCCAGTGCCGCCTGTAGTTCACGCATGGTAAACAATCGGTTGTAGGTGCTGTCTATGGACGGTGGAGAGGGGCTATCGTCAGGGGCGGGTACGGAATTGGCTGCAGAGGAAGAAACGGCGGCGAAGGTAGAAGCAAGGTGGTCTGCCACCGACTTGGGCTCACATAGGAGTCCGTCGTTAGTCCGGAGGACCGGGGGTCGGGAGGGGACATGTCTCCTCTTGACGCCTCGCACCTTCTTCCAGATGGTAGCCGAAGGTGTGTTGGCGGTGATGCCGGACACAAAGGCACGCCAAGAGGCTCGGCGCGCTGTCTTCATTGTGCGGCGGGCGATGGCCCTGACCCGCTGCATCTCCGTGCGATGGATGGGGAGTCGCGTCCGGTAGAAGCGCCGAGTTGCCTTCTTCTTGGCGCGCACGGCCTCCGCGCACTCCGGGGTCCACCAAGGAACCCGTCGGGCGCGGGGGTAGGCGGAGGATTGTGGTACGCTTGTGCTTGCGGCCGTTAGAACGACGGACTCGAAGTATGCGATGCACTCGTCGATGGATGGGAAGTGGGCAGTTGTAAGGGTGGTATATGTGTTGTCGCGGAAGCGGGCCCAATTCGCGTTGGTGGTAACCCACCTTACCGGTACCCGTACGGTCTGGTCGGGTCGATTGAGGGTGAGTAGAATGGGGAGATGGTCACTTCCATGGTCCTCTCGGAGGACTTGCCACGTGAAGTCTAGGAGGGCATCAGTTGAAACGAGGGACAGGTCTATACAGGATGGAGTGCAGGTCGTGGCATTGTAGAATGTAGGAGAGCCATCGTTGAGGCACTCGAAGGAGAGCTCGGTCATGACGGATATCATGGTTGGGGCCATATAGGTGGAGTGTGTGTCGCGCCCCACAAGGGGTGACGACTATTGAAATCGCCCAGCAGTAGGAAGGGCCTGGGGAGTTGTTCCACGACTTCCACCAGGTCGTCGCGGGAGACTTGAGCGTGGGGCGGAAGGTAGATTGAACAAATGGTGTACTGTCTACCCAGGGAGAGCCGGACGGCAGTCACCTGTAGTGGGGACCGGATGGAGAGATTGTAGAAGGGGACTGCGTGGTGGACGAGGATGGCAGCTCTCCTTCGAGTGCAGGTAGGAGGCGGGGTGGCGGTGCAAAAATAACCAGTGGGGCAGGGCATGGGCCTGGTCCCCAGGATTAGCTCCTGGAGACAGACACACACCGGACGGGAAGTGGCAAGCAGGGAGTTAAGGCCTTCATAGTTTGCAAAGATTCCTCGACAGTTCCAGTGGACTATTGTGGTTTTCGGGGGATCAATTAGTTGATGAAGGGGGATGGGTAAAGGTGTAGGCGCTAGGAGGTTGGAGTGTGAAGGGAGATCTGAAGTTCGCGAAACTGAAGGCTGGGTCGGGAGCATGGCTGGCTATCTACCGTTCACCAGGGAAGGAATCGGTCGGCCTGTCGAACCCCGCGGAGGTTGCGGGGTCGAGTCGGCCGAGCGAGACCGGAGGCGTGGATCACGGCAGGCAGAGGAACATCGTGGGCTGAGCGGGTCAGAAGTGCCCTGACGGGCCTCTATGGTCGGGCCAGGGGGGGCACGTTAACCCCAAAAGGGGCGCTACCCCGCCTGTCCGGGGTCTCACGGCGGACCCTAGGTGGTGAAAGGGGGTACCAGAAAGACCGGGCGGGTTGGAGGGAGGGCGTACTCAGGGTAGCTGATAAGGAGGGGGCCGGGGATGTTGGGGGGGTAGGTACGATGGGGGTGGAAGGAGGTGAACCAGAGTGGTCTCGTGGAGGGGTGGAGAAAATGGCACCAGGAGGCAAGGGCAGATCCAGGAGACTCATGGGCGTGGGCGCGGCCGAGCTTCCCTCGGTCACACCGTGCAGCTGCGCCAGAGCCGCATCCACTGGATCCACTGGGCTGGGTCTCGTCGTACAGGGCGGGTCGTGGATTTCGGCCACTATTGTCAGAGTCTGTGGGGGTAGAGCGGTGGGACTTCTGCGATGGGGAGAGATGGACATAGCAGACGTGGTGGGCGGTGTAAGGGTCCGAGCCGTCTTCTTGGTCTTAGGGGAAGAGGAAGAGAGACGTTGGAAGGCCGGAGGGCCTGGCGACACGCTCCAGCGTCCCCGCCTCGACGGCTTGCTCCGGGCGGCAGGTTCGGGCGTGTACAGGGAGCACTGGGAAGGCAGGGTTTGAGGTGGCTGGGACCTGGGAGCCCTGGTCCCAGACTCCTGAGGGATTCGTGGCAGGTGAGGTGCGGGAAGAAGAGGAACGGTGGGGGGACAGGGGACCGTCGGGTCCTGCGAGGATTTGCTTTGTGGGGAACAGGGAGCAGTGGCTGGGGGGGGGGGGTTCGGCGGCAGGCCAGGGCGGCGTGCCGAGATGATAGAGCCGAGAGCAGCGGCATAGGACATCCCCGGCCTCACCTCCCGACTCCGCACCCTGTCTCGTGCCTCACGGGGGCTAAGGAAGTCCGACACTTGTAGGCCGCGGACCTCCTTCTCGAACTTGAAGAAAAGGCATTCGCGGGATGAAGAGGGGTGTGCGCCTTCGCAGTTGGAGCATTTGGGTGTGTTGGGGCACCTGTCAGGGTGAGCGAGTCGTCCACAGTGCACACACAATTGATGCGGCTGTCGACAAACGGAGCTAACGTGTCCAAACTTATTGCATTTAAAACAACGGGTCGTGTCTGGGATATATGGGCGTATAGAAAACTCGCATAACGCGCGGTCTCCCATACCCCATACAATGCGGCCGGGGGGGATTAGTGTATTGAAAGTAAGGAGCAGACGTGGGGTGGGGGAGGGGGTGCCTCCCTGTCGGGATGTGAAGCGATAGATCTTAGTGACTCCTTGGGGTGCGAGGTCCTCCAGGAGCTCGCTCACTGCGATCGACAATAGGCGGGTGGCGTAAATAGTGCCCTGACTCTGATTCAGGCGAGGGTGTGGGGAAACGGACACCGAGCATCCAAGAACCTCAGTGACGGAGAGTAGGGCTTTCGTCTCTGCGGCTGAGCGTGATTTTACGAGGAGGGAGCCATCCCTCTGTGGGCGTACGTCATAGCGGCTGGAGTTGCTGTGGGTTCGGATCGCCTGGAACGTCCGTTCAGAGTTGGTCGGGAGGGACCCAGATGTAGGCCGAATCACCAGGAATTTGTGGATACTTGGAAGGGAGAGGGAGGCTGTAGAGTCGAAATGGACCGGGATATTCAACGGTCGATAGGACGGCCGTGAATGCCGGCTCCCCCGTCCGCCGCGAGGCTCTCTCCGTGGGGAGGTGGGCTGACGACGGGTAAGGAGGGCATATGGGGAGAGCAAGAAGCCGGCTTGTGGGGGCAAATCCTCGGTGGAACTTGACTTGCCCGAAGGTGGCTGAAGTGGGCTGAGGCGAGACCCCTGCTCCAGAGTGTGTAGGTCCAAAGGCATAGTCGAGGGACGGACTGGGGTCGGCAACGGAAAAGGAGAGTGCAAGCGTACCGCTTCCACAGGGGGGTCAACCCCATTAGGTTGCGGTCCTCCAGTGGTAAAGGACTCGAGGGCCTGGTTGCCCACCACCCGAGTGTTGAGAGAAGGAGTAGTCCGAGAGTGAGAAGCAGTAGTCGTAAGCCGAGGGGGAGAAGTGTCCATAGCGAAACAAAAAATAACTTCATCCCCCGCGCGCATCCAGCCACCACCGACTCCAACAAGGGAAAGGCGAAGCGTGGGCATACTTGGTCCCACCGCCGATAGATGTCACGCAGGGGAGATACACCCACACCCAGTCCCTGTGCCTGAAAGGCGGCCACTCTCATCCAACGCGAGGTGAAAAGTGGCAGTGACAGGGTTTGGGTTTGGTTGGAAAGCGACAAGGGTGCAGGGCAACCACCTCCCACACCCAAGGGCCAAGGAAGGGGTCAAAATCAAGGTCCAAAGAACGATGCCAAAAAAACAGAGAGAAGCCAGAAAGAATGGGTTAAAGGAGAAAGAAAGAAAAAGAAGCAGGAGATCAGCCGGGTCCCCAAACGGGCCCAATGGTCCACGAGGGCAGAGAAAGCCCTTACACCGAAGAAAGGTGTATTCCCACATTCGCCACAGAGGGACGCGCCCTATCGCTCCGGACAAAGCAAAGGGATATATATATATATATATATATATATATATATATATATATATATATATCTGAGTGTATATATATGAGTATGTATATATATATATATGTGTGTGTGTGTGTGCCTATGTACCTATTAGAGTGTGCATGCGCGCGCAGGTGTAGGCACATGGAATATTTTTGTTTTTAGAGTTCATCACAATATAAATAAGTTTGCCAAAAGATAAAAATTATCTGTGATTCATGAATCATAGAAAACGGAAAAATTGGGCTACACGTGACCATGGTCCTAATTATAGGACCATAATTATAAGTTATATAATAAAACAAGTATATATCAGAATATTAAAATAATGACTTAGAAACATTCCCTGGTATTTGTTTAAATAGTGATATAAAAAATTATCACAATTATGCAAATGTTTCCTAACAAAATTAATTTTGAAATCTAAGAAAAACAATATGAATGCAGACCTGTGAGATAATCCTCTTTGTTTACAAATATTGAAGCTCAGTATTGCCATCCTTACGAAAAAATTTGTTTCAAGTGATTTCAAAACTTCAGTTTACATGCTGGATAGAAGAAAATGTGAATATAGTAATTAAAATCTAGATTTTGACTGAAATAGTAAAAATTCCTAAAATAAGGATCATGGGCGCTAATGGGTTTATTAATTAATGCCTAAGTTAGGAAAATGGGTGCCACATGAATTGTCGGTCGACAATCTGAGGGTGCGGGTAAACATTAGCACAGCTCTTCATTCTCGTGAACTCCAAGATCCGTTTTTGCACCGTTTAGTGACTGGTGATGAAAAGTGGATACTGTACCAGAATGGGATCTTTTCCGTTTGACTGCCGCCATTGAAACATAACACTGGTCAACAAAGATTTTTCATCAGATAAAATTTGTGGTGGCTGGATAGCATTTTTCACTCTGATTCCAAAACTGCATTCAGATCTTTTCTAGCACGTATAGTTTTCAAGATGAAGGCATATATATAACTACACAGATTTAACCATTTTAAATAGGCAAAATACTAATATTTCAACATTTGATTGTGTTTATTTTATTGTGTTTTTTTAGTTTATTCATCTTATTTATTTCAATTATCTTAATTATACATCTTATGTATTTCAGGTGTGAGCTTTTACGTCTAGCAGCATTGTGATTCAGGCAACAACGCCGTGCTTTGTGTGTCAAAAGATCAGTCCAGTCCAAGAACTTGTTGTGTCAAGTTGGTGTAAATTTTTTTTGAATTTATAGTTTGCTCAGGTGAGTCAACATGCCTCGACAATGTAAGAATGACCCCGACAAGTTCTGTTTCGTATGCGGCCAGTTGACAACTAAAACACAGCGATGGAGTATTACAACCGACATTAAGAAAATATACAAGCTATACTTTGGTTGCCATCTAGGTGACCAAGATAAACCATGGGCGCCACATCAAATCTGTTCTGGCTGTTCAAATGGATTACGTGATTGGCTTAACAAAAAGAAAGCTTCAATGCCATTTGCCATACCCATGATATGGAGGGAGCCGAGAGATCATCATGAAGACTGTTATTTTTGTAGTGTGAACTTAATGGGGTTTTCTGCCAAGAACAAACACCAGATTGTATATCCAAACTTGGATTCAGCACGTAGACCAGTAAAACATGATGAAACATTGCCCATTCCAATTCCCTCAAGTGATAGGCCAGATTCTATCATAGATGACATGGAAAGTGATGATGGTGCAACTGGCGTTTCCGGACCATCTACAGAACCAGAGTACACTTTTGAAGGTAGACATTTAGAGCCTAAAAAGTTAACCCAAGGACAGTTGAATGATCTTGTTAGAGACTTACCGCTGTCTAAAGAGCTTCTCGCCTCAAGACTAAAGGAGAACAATTTACTTGAGAACAATGTTCGTATTAGTTACTACCGAAAGCGGAATTTTGAATTAACAGCATTCTTTTCAGTAGACGGTTCTCTTTGTTATTGCCATGACATCAATGGACTATTTACAGCCATATCTCAGACGTATGTGGCATCTGAGTGGCGCCTCTTTATTGATTCGTCGCAGAGAAGCCTGAAAGCAGTTCTTTTGCATAATGGTAATATAATGCCATCCATCCCCATTGCCCATTCCGTCCATCTAAATGAGACATATGACAATATGGATATACTACTTAAGGCAATCAAATACGACAGTCATCAATGGAATGTTTGTGGAGATCTAAAAGTTATAGGAATGCTTATGGGTATGCAGTCAGGATTCACAAAATTTTGTTGTTTCCTTTGCCTGTGGGACAGTCGCGCCACTATAGAACACTACACCAAAAGTGACTGGCCACTTAGGTATACATATGTCCCAGGGATAAACAATGTCCAGTCTGTCCCTTTAGTGGATCCCCAAAAGATCTATCTGCCACCTCTTCGCATTAAACTTGGTTTAATGAAGAATTTTGTTAAAGTAATGGGTAAAGTCAATTCTGAAGGGTTCCAATACCTTTCAAGGAAATTTCCGAAGGTTACTGCAGCAAAATTGAAGGAAGGAATTTTTGTTGGGCCACAAATAAGGGAGGTTTTGAATGACACTGAATTTGAAAAAGTCCTAAGTCCGCTGGAATTGAAGGCTTGGCTGGCGTTCAAATGGATATGTGAAAACTTTCTTGGAAGCAACAAGTCACCTGCGTATAAGGATGGAGTCAAGAACCTCCTTGATGCCTTCAAAGAAATGGAGTGTCGAATGTTGTTAAAAATTCACTTCCTGCATTCCCACTTAGATTTCTTTCCTGAAAACCTTGGTGCAGTGAGTGACGAGCAAGGAGAGCGCTTCCATCAAGATATTCAGATGATGGAGAAGCGCTACCAAGGATATTGGAATGAAAGCATGATGGCGGACCATTGTTGGATGCTGTATCGTGACAATCCAGGCCAAATTTACAAAAGGAAATCACACTCACAGCACTTTTAATAAAATAATGTATATATTCTTTTTATAAGTACATTGAATAAGGTATATGATGTATTTGTTGTTTAGCATTCCTAAGTGTGATCTACTGTATACATCCATAAATTTTCTTATAGCAATATCACAAACTTAAAAATATCAAAACCAGTGTATCTATATAACTATACGTGCTAGAAAAAAAAAAAACCAGATTCGGAATCAGCGCGAAAAATGCATTAAGAAAAGTGTGATCATGTTTGTGATGAGGAAAAAAGTTTCATTTTGTTGGCCAGTGTAATTAAACTTTTTGTATTTTGTATTTTAAGTGAAATGTCTTGATGATACAAAATAAGTTACTTTATAAAAAAGCTTTTCTTAATTTCCCCTTCAAATTTTGTTTCTTATAAACAATTTTAATTACTTTCAAGATCCATGCTTAATTTTTAAGGTTTAATCGTGTACTCAGAAAAATAAGGGGATCACCTGAAGATCAGGGCCTCTAGCCTTCTTTAGTTAGCTTTATAAGGCTAACTAACAAAAATATCACGACCTAACCTAACCAATCGTCAAGGTCGTACAGTTGACCGAACGATTGGTTAGGTTAGGTCGTGATATTTTCGTTAGTTAGCCTTATAAGGCTAAGTAAAGAAGGCTGGGGGCACTCACCTCTTATGTTTCAATGGCGGCAGTCAAACGGAAAAGATCCCCAGAATGTTAAAGCCAAAACCAAATCTTCACCCTCGGAAGGTGTTGCTTAGTGTTTGGTAGGATAAAGGTGGTGTAATACACTGAAACCTTACCACACAACCAAACAATCACTGCTCAAGTCTACTGTCAACAACTGGATCGATTGAACAATGCACTAAAAGAAAAGAGACCTTTGGTTAATCGGAAAGGAATCGTGTTCCACCACGACCACGCACGTCCTCATACTGCTCGAATCACTTCTGCAAAAATTGAGGAGCTTGGGTGGGAGAAACTTCCACATCCTCCATATTCTCCAGACCTTGCGCCTTCAGATTATCATCTCTTCAGGAGTCTGCAAAACTATCTTGACGAGAAACAGTATACTTCTTTAGATGACCTGCACACCAGTCTTTGTACGTTTTTTGCCTCAAAACCGCCTGAATTTTATAAACATGGCATTGAAAAGGTTGTAGGAAGTTGGCAGAGTGTCACTGATTCCGATGGAAAATATATAGTAGATTAAAAAGTTTCAGTTGAGTTTTTTTTTGTCCTTCAAATTCCGATCTAAAAAACGACATTACTTATGGGATGACCTGATATATATATACAGTATATATATATATATTTTTTTTTTTTTTTTTTTTTGTATTGGGGCGTTTACCGCCATTTCCCGCTATACGCTAGAGGATATCATGGCGAAGCAGAATATGAGAAAGAGAAACGGAGACGGGGTAAAGGCACTAGAAGTGGGAGGACCGCGGACGACGGGTGAGAAGTCACCTAAAGCTCAGAGAGGAGGCGAGATTGGGAGAGGAAAAGGAAAAGACGGTCAAGCGAAAAGAGAGGGCTCTCAGCGAGCATAAGACGTAAACGATCGGGGAGGGGAAATCAGAGAGGAACGGGAAGGCACGACGACGTACTGACGACAGGGTGGGGCATTCCACAAGGATGTGAAAGACGGTGAGGGGCGACTGGCAGGAGGCGCAACAAGGAGCCTCCTGCCGGGACATAAGATAGCCGTGCGTGAGGCGCGTATGGCCGATGCGAAGCCGCGCAAGGACGACCTCTTTGTGTCGGGAGCGGTGGAAAGAGGACGCCCAATATGACAGGCGGGGGCGGATGGACCAGAGTTTATTTCCGGTGGCATCGTCCCAGGACTGCTGCCATATGCGGTCGTAGAGGGACCGAAAGACCTGCACATAGTCAGAGAAGGGGAGCGGGCGGGGGAGGGGAGGCATCGAGGCGGCGGACCGGGCTGTGCGGTCAGCCGCCTCATTACCGGAAACACCGACATGGGCAGGAACCCATCAGAAGGTGACCCGGATCCGGTGAACGGTGTGCAGGACATGGTACTCCTGTTGAATAATGCGTACGAGGGGGTCCGGGGAATTATAGCGCTTGAGCACTTGAAGGGCGCTCAGCGAGTCCGAAAAGATGGTACAGGAAGACCGCGAAAAACCCGATACCAGACGGAGGGCTTCCAGAAGGGCAAAGAGCTCCGCGGAAAAGATGGAGGCCTGAACCGGCAGGGGGATACCCCGAGGTAGGTGACAGCGACGGAGAGAAGACGGCGGCCGCGATACCTGCAGGGGAGCGCGAGCCGTCGGTGTAGACGGGAACATCGTCCGAGTGTCGGGAAGATGGGCCAGAAAAGAAGACCGGAGGACGGTAGGAGGAGACTCCTTACGCAGGCCACGGAGCGCCTGGCAGCGGCAGATAGGGGTGGTCAGCCAGGGGGGCGACAGGTCGAAGGAGAACGGCAGAATAGAGGGTAGGGGATCCCCAGGGACGAAAAGACGTCGGCCAGGGAGGCAGCGAAATGCCACGTGTCAGGCCGGGGTAGCGCCTGGAGATCGCGGAGAAGAGTAGGGACCTCGGGAGGCGGCAGATGCGAAGGTAACACTTCGCCATGAGAAGGCCCCGGCGAAGGGGCAGGGGGGGTGTCCGCAGTCCACCTGAAGACTAGCGACAGGGGACGAGCGGAAGGCACCCGACGCCAGGCGAAGGCCACGGTGGAGAAGAGGATCCAGCATACGGAGTGCCGGAGAGGAGGCGGAGCTGTAGACCACACAGCCGTAGTTGATGCGGGATTGCACCAGGGAGGTGTACAGGCGCAGCAGAGTACGCCTGTCCGCCCCTCAGGTCATGTGGGACAGGTGACTCAAAAGGGAGAGGGTGCGGCGAGATGATTGCCGCAACCGCCTAAGGTGTGGAACCCAACCGAAAAATTCGTCGAGGGTCATACCCAGGAATCGAACGGATGGGACGAGGGGAAGAGGAGTGCCGGCAAGGGTAAGGGCGAAGGTATGCGACAGACGGAGGCGCCGAGGACGGAAAAGCATACTGGAAGACTTAGAGGGTGAGAAAGCATAGCCAACCGAGGACGCCCAGCGAACCACCGCGTTGATGGCTAGCTGGAGTCGACGTTCAGCCAAAGACGGGAGGCGGCCAGAGCAATAGATAGCCAGGTCATCGGCATAGAGGGAGCTACGAACGGAAGTAGGCAGGACCGTAGCGACTGTGTTCATCACTAGTGAGAAACACAGGACGCTAAGGACACTACCCTGAGGGACACCCTCCTCCAACGGAAAGCGGTCAGAGAGGGTAGAACCGATGCGGACGCGGAAAGAACGGGCGGACAAGAAGTTATAAATAAAGGAGGGAGAAAGCCTACGAAACCCAGGGAGCGTAAGCAGTCAAAGACCGCGCTCCGCCGAGTAGTATCGTAGGCCTTCTGGAGGTCGAAAAAGACGGCGAGTACAAAGTGACGCCGGGAGAAAGCCTCCTGCACGTCGTGGCTAAGGAGGAGGAGGGGGTCGGTGGTAGACCGGAAGCGCCGGAAACCAGCCTGGGTAGCAGGGTATTGGTCACTCGCCTCCAGAGTAAGAGACAGCCGCGAGGCGACCATCGCCTCCATAACCTTGCAGGCGCAGCATGTCAGGGAAATGGGGCGATAGTTCGACAGGAGTGAGGGGTCTTTATCGGGCTTCGGGATGGGGACGACGATGGACTCACGCCACCGGTCCGGGAATGAAACCTCCAACCAAATCCGGTTATAGAGGTCCAGTACAAAGCTGAGAGCAGAGGGTGGAGGTGCCGTAACAAGTCATAGGGATATTATCGGGGCCGGGTGCGGAAGAGCGTCGGGGGCGGAGGGCCTCCCGAAGCTCCGTCATGCGGAAGAGGTGATTATAGGGGTCATCCCTATGAGGTGGAAAATCCGGTGGGTCGCGGCGGGAATGGGGGGAATCGGAACTGGAGATGGCTGCGAAGTGCGCCGCGAGTGCGTTCGCGACGGCCTCCGGATCGGAGACGAACTCGTCGTCCCCGACCCGAAGCACCGGGGGTCGAGGGGGGACACGGGTCCCCTCAAAGCTACGCACCTTGCGCCAAACAGTCGAGGGGGCAGTCGTGGAGGAGATCCCAGACACGTAACTCCGCCAGGAGGTACGCCGGGCCAGTTTCAGGACCCGACGGGCCACTGCCTTCAGGCGCTGAAACTCGATCTTGTGCTCCAGCTGGCGGGTCCGGTAGAAGCGGCGGCCGGCACGGCGCCGCTCCTGAATGGCATGGGAGCACTCTGGGGTCCACCATGGGACGCTTCGCGGCCTGGGGGAGCCAGAGGTACGGGGGATGCAACTGGCGGCAGCCGAGAGGATCTTACTCTCGAGGAAGGCGAGGGCCTCACTGACGGAGGGAAAGGCAGGAATTGATGGCGAGATCGCCGTGCCCCTCGCGTATGAGGCCCAGTCTGCTCGGGCGAACAGCCAGCGCGGGCGGACAGAGGTGGGGGGAGGAGACGGGTCGGGGTAAGACACACTGGGAAATGGTCACTGCCGGAAGAATCCGGCAGGACCTCCCAGGTGAACTCCGTCACGATTTCGAGGGAAACCAGGGAAAGGTCGATACAGGTGAAACTGTCGTGGGCCGAGTGAAGGCAGGTTGGGGAGCCATCGTTCAGAAAGGTGAACTCGAGCTCGTCCATAAGGGAGAGAAGGGTCCCGGAGAGAAAGGTGGAGCAAACGTCCCCCCAGGCCGGGTCCCGACTGTTGAAGTCCCCGAGAATCAGGAAAGGGCGGGAAGCTGGAGAATTAGGTCACGGAGAGAATCGGGTGGAGGGCGTACGTTAGGGGAGAGGTAAAGAGAGCAGACCGTGAGCTGGCGCCCCAAGGAAAGGCGCACGGCCACAGCTTGCAGGACTGTACGGAGCGGGAGGGGGCGGAAAGGGACGGAGCGGTGCACGAAGACCGCGGCGCCCCCCCTCCCCGCCCCATCGAGAGGCGGGGAAGGGAGCCCGTAGTAACCGGACACTCGAGGGAGGGAACGGGATCCCAGAATCGTCTCCTGAAGGCAGAAACACGCCGGACACCTGGAGGCCAGGAGAGAGGAGAGACTCTCGAAGCCTACCAGGAGCCCGCGGATGTTCCACTGCAGGAGCGAGGTATAGGGAGGGGTAGGAAAGTCAGCGTAAAGGATGGTTATGGGGTGGGTGGGCCGATAGGGCGGCCCGAGATTAAAGAGGGAATCGGAAAGCCCCGGAGTTCAGCGAGGGACGCCGAACGAGGGCGAAGGCGAGGGTCACCCCGACGAGGGGGCGATGTGGAACCAGACGCCGGCAAGTCCTCCAGAAGAGGAGTCTCCCGGACGTCCGGGGGAGAGCGATGCAGAGAAGGGGATGCGAGAGGTATCCAGAATGCCCCTCCCTTCACCGGAGGTGCGGGGGAGGCAGGACTACGAGGGGGAGTGGAAAATAATACCTCACCCAGAGGCATTGGCAGGTCGAGGAGAGAGATGGGGCGGGTCAAGCGCGGGGGCGTGCACGTCCACCCACCCCGACCAGGCGGGCGAGTTCCCCCTCCAGTGGGTCCATCGACCGGGCCGGAGAGGGGTGTATCTCAGCCCCCACCACGAGGGCCGTCGGGGACCCCAGGGGGAGCGTGCATAACGGTTGCGCAGTGGGGATGGTGAGGACACCGGGGCGGTAGGGCGAAGGGGGTTTGTGTTTGGGAGAGGAAGGTGATGCGAGGCTTATGGCTTCGAACCTTTCGGGGTCACCACTGGCGCGGCGCTTGCGGCCCCTACCCCTCCGTCGTGCGGCCCGCATGGGTGACGGCGGGTCACGATTCGGAATGGGGGTGGCCGAAGGCGCCGGTGGAGAGGCGTAGAAGGGGCAGGGGGGTTGCCGACGAAGCATCGGCGTTCGCGGGGGGAGCACGTGGGGACGCGCTGGTAGTACGGGGAGCCGCGGTAGGAGTCCGCTGGGCGGCAGAGGATGGACTGGGAGTAGCGGACACGGTGGGTGGAGGCGCGTTGGGAACCGCCGGTGAGGACGGGGTCCGGGAACGGAGAACCTCGGCGTACGAGGCACCACGCCGGGCCTCGCAGCCACGCAACCGGTCCCGCGCCTCCCGAGCGCTGAGAAACTCTGATGAACAGAGGGCCCGAACCTCCCTTTCAAAGAGGAAGGACGGGCAAGAGCGGGATGAAGCAGGGTGTGGTCCATGGCAGTTGGTGCAGGAAGGCGGAGCAGTACAGGGCAAGGGGTGGGGAGGGCCGCCGCAACGGACACACAACGGGGCCGGCTGACGGCAGGAGCTGCTCACGTGGCCAAACCTATTGCACTGAAAACAGCGCGTAGGATCTGGCACGTATGGTCGTACTGAGAATTCGCACGCTCGTCTCTCACCAAAGCCCCAGAATACCGAAACGGGGGGCACCAGTGAGTCGAAAGTGAGGAGCAGGCGAGGAGAAGGGGCGGTTGGGGATCGCGATCTGTCGGGAAAGCGGTACACCCTCACAACACCCTGGGAGGCGAGGTCAATCTGGAGGTCTTCCACCGGGATGGGTAGAAGACGAGCAGCGTAAATTGTGCCCTGGCACTGATTGAGGCGGGGGTGGGGGGACACCGTAATCCCAGCCCAGGACATTGGGGATAGCGAGCAGAGAGGAGGTTTCGACAGAGGAACGCGACCTTATCAGAATGGAGCCATCCCTCTGAGGCCGAAGGTCAAAACGAGCCGTCCCCGTCACCCCATGGATCGCTCGAAAGAGGCGTTCATGGTTAGTGGGGAGGGCTTGGAGGAGGAGGGGCGGAGGACGAGGAACTTGTCCACCGTCCTAAGGCCGAGCGAAGACGTCGGGCCAAACACCACCGGTACTTCGAGGGGACGGGGAGACGAGAAAGGCGGACGGCGACGTCGGGTCCCACGTCCCCCAGGGCCGAGGGGGCCGGGGCGATGAGGCCCGACCGGAGTGGGAGGCGACCGGGACCGCGGGCTTCCCACCTGAGGGCGAAAAAGCAGGTGGGTCCCTATCGGGACGTGGAATACGGGGGATCCAGGGGTCGGGGGGTCCACTGCAGGTCCATCCGCCACTGGCGGGGGTCGGGCAGCGGCGCCACGAGCCTGGGGAAGAGAGGGAGAGGAGGTGTCGGCAAGAAGAGCAGACGGGGTGGGCGAGGGCTGCCGACTGCCCTTACCAGACCCACGGTCCAAAGAGGTAGTCAGAGGGAGGTCAGATGCACAAGCCGGGTCGTCAACGAGGTCCATTAGATTTGTAAGTGTTTCCATAGAAAATTTTTATTGTTGTTTCGCGCCCGGGGCCGCGGGGAACCGATTACCCGGGGCCCAAGGGGACCAAGCGCACGCCGGCGGGGATGGGTGCCTCGTCCCATGTAGGTACCCCCGTTTCAAAAGGGGCCCTTGCAGCGTCGAAAGTTCTCCCCCGCCGGCAGCAAAGACCAAGGCCCCCCAGGGTCCCAGGCCTGGGCACCCTACCAGCCAACTTAGTCCGGCCCCGGCCATGGGAGCGAGACCCCCAGCGACCAGCCCCGGCCCCACGGGGCGCGCGAAGTGAACAGAGAAAGCAGAAAAAACAGAGGGGGCAAGGAAGAGGGTAAAGAGGGGAAGACAGGAAAGAGGGGCTGTAGGATAGCAGGGTATGCTAAAAGTCCACTTCGCAACCGGGCGGGGACCCGGCAGGGCCCCCAGCCGCGGCTGACCCCCCTCGCCACATGGAGGCAGGAGCCCCCGAGCGATCCACCCCAGAAAGACCGCCCGCGGGGAGGGGGATATATATATATATATATATATATTTAAGGTAGGTTGATTTTCCGCATTTTTTTAGATATCGACTTTGGACTAGTCGAGATAGTCAAGACTTAATATGATAATAACTGACAAAACATTTCAGATCCCTAGCTTTAACCGTTTTTTGAGGAAACAGTTTCAAAGATCGTCAAAAATCGTACCGAAAAATATCGCATTTTCGCAATTTTCGGCCGAAAAAACATGCTATTTTCATAAAAAATCCTGAAAATGTTACAATTTGATTGAAAAAAAGTAAAAAAATATGTGCAGAGCTAAATAGACACATTTAGATCCCAAGATCATTATAATTTTCTCTGTAAGAGACCTTAGAAGCAAAGGAAGGCCTCATCTGGCCGCTTAGGGCTTTGGCCAGAATGTGTTTGTGCCTTGATTAGAGTCCATAAACAGTATTGGAAGCTTCAGATGTCAGCTTCACGGCCCTTTCAACACTCTGAGAATGTGAAGGCAGATCAGGCAGCTCCAGCTTGGTGCCATTCAGCAATGCTTCTTGAAGCTCCTGGTCAGAAAAGTCTTCTGTGAGAGCAGGTTCACAGATGCCACTTTGAGAAAGGTTGATTAGTTCTGACCAGTGGGTAGCTTCAATGTTGATGGCTGTGATCTTCTTCAGCCTCTTCTTGGCTGGCTTCCCACTTCTGAAAGAATAATAAATAATTTATTTATTTTTTATTCCAGTTTAAGATTTAATCCCTATTAGTCTCAGAATTGCTGATTTAAATTAAACTTAAATTAAAAAAAAAAAACCCGAGTTCTATAAATCCCCATAATCGAATTTTTTTTCAGAAAGAAGGTAAGATTATTTCCATTAGCAGGGGAAGGGGGAATTGGGATAAGAAAATGTGAAAAAAAATTCGATTATGGGGATTTATAGAACTCGGGCCTTTTTTTTATTAAATAAATACCCCATAATCAAATTTTTTTTTCACATTTTTTTTAAATTAATAAATGCTTACCTGATGACAGAATTTTCTTGAGAGCAGCTTCTCTCACTTCCAAGTCATCAGACTTCATCATGGAGTGCAGCACATTCTCGGGCAGCAAAGCAAAGCATTGTACTTCAGGTTCTTGAAAGCAACACCCTGGATTTCTTCAGAATGCTGCTTGATCATCTGGATCATGTTGAAGATGTACAGCTGCTGATTGGGAACTTGCTGTCCCTTTTGATCTCAACCAACTGACTGCATACACTTCCACAATGAACTTGATGGCCTGGTAAAGCTTATCCTGTAGTTCTGGAGGGTAAGCACCTCTGGTCCACAGACACATCAATCTAATTGCCAAAGTCAACCATCTTGCATGGTTTAATGGTTCAATTTTCCAGGCAGCAAATCTTGGGTTGACTTTTCCCCTGGAAATTTCCAAGCACATACTCCAAAAGAAGCCTCTGGTCGCTACTGAGATCATTCAGTGCCTCCTCAGCAAATTCCATGTCATACAGGGGGCCACTGAGTTTGGTGAATTCCACTTGTGTCAGATCTTGGTAGTCAATTTCACAGAGTTTTCCCAGCGGACCAGTGAAAGCAGTGGGACTTTTGGTACTGCCATCAAGATGCTTGAAAACAGCTCTGAAAGGAAGCTCATTCTGATGGAGTGAACAGCCAATGGTGTGCAATTTCCGCTCAATTTTATTTTCCAGAGCTGTTACAAGGCCTCCCTCCCAGCCAGTGTTTGTATTTGTGTTGTCAAGGAGGACAGCTTTCAGGGTATGAACACTGTTAAACTCCTCCAAGACACTAGCAACTTCTTCACCAAGAACTCCAGTCGCACCTTTAATTGGGATGACTCTGTGAGTAAGATATGTTCCACTTTCAGTTCCCGGCTCCTTTGTGAAAGTCAAATGGTGCTCTTGTCCCTTTCCTTTCTTCAGCTTAGTCTCCCCATTTTCATCCTTAACTTCTCTGTACAGCAAAGTGTCCTTGTCAACTTTCCCATCAACCCCAATACAGACTAACTTTTCCAGACCCTCATTGTGCTTTTCATCACTTTTCACTTTCATTCTAGCTTTTTCCCTGTCCATTTTCGATTTATCAACTATTATCTGTTTCACATCAAGGCCAGGCTTAAGCAGGTCCATAGCTTGTAAGTCCAGGAGGAAGGCATTAGCAAGACTTGCCCCAAGATTGGAAGAAACATCACCCCTGATCAGTTCCATGGCATATCTGGGGTTTTCAAAAGCTGTAACCTACACTTAGGTGCCTCCTTGGCTTGAACTCTTCAGCTTCACCACCAGATGGCTGAAATGAAAATAAAAATAAATTACTAAAGCGAAAATGGGGGAAAATAGGGGAAAACGTAGGGAAAAATATGGGTAAAAATCGACGAAAATGGGCGGAAATAAGAATAAATTACTTAAACGAAAATGGGGGGGGGGGGAAGTGGGAAAATAGGGGGGGGAATGGGTAAAAATTCAGGTAAAATGTCGGCGAAAATGGGCGGAAAAAAAGAATAAATTACTAAAGCGAAAATGGGGGAAAAAGGGGGGAAATAGGGACAAAAAGTAGGGATAAATTTGAGTAAAAATGGGATAAAATATAAGAAAAAAAATATATTACCTCTCCTGATTCTCCTGAGCTGGATTCAAAAGAAATATCTTGTGAAGGTGTGGAAGCAAAAGTGGCCAAATCCACTTCCTGCTGCTGTTGAATCTGGCTCTGTAATCTTTCTGCTTCACCTGCAGCCCTCTGGTCTCTCTTCACAGCAGCTTTATCCATAGATCCCAGCTGGAAAGAGCCCTTGTGTCCTATTTTGGCCCTCTAATCTCTCAAGTATTCCCTCTCCTCTACTGGAACCTGAAATATTAAAGTATATTAAATAGCGGATCTAAAATAAGAGATAAAATCCTGAAAAAAAATTGATTATTAATTTGTATTACCATGGGGGGGGGGAAAGAAGATTACAGGAGGAAAATGCGGATATTTTTCAATTACAAGCATTGAATTTCCTTCCATTTAAAAGGCACCTAATCGCACTAAGTTAGGCCAGTTAAAAGTTTAAAAAATAATAGCATTACCTTCTTACTGGGAGGACAAGTGCAGATTATGTGCTGTGTTTGACAATTTTCTTTCTTGCACTTCACAGCATTGTCATCACAGGGACGAACAGGTAGCTTACAGGTGCAAGCAGAAATGTCAAAAAGTTTATCCAGCTTTTCCTCCAGATTCTGCTCCTGGTCTGTAGAAAGAGATTTCCTGTTTATCTCTTTTGCTTTCTTAAAGCACACTTTATCCACCAATTTCACTACATAATGTTCCTCATACAGGGGCAGCCGCGGGTTCACTGCCTGCCAGATCTTAATCACATCCTTTGCTATCATTTTAGCAATATCATAGTCTTTCAAGTCCGGGTGGCTGTTTTGGAGGAAATAACTGTACTGAATAACTTGGCGGAGGGTAGGAGGCTCTGTTTTATCCAAAGGGGAAGGCTGGCCACTGAATTTTTTGGCACTATCACTTCGAGTTAACACTGCAGACTTCCGTTTTTTACCCATTTTTATGAAATATCTGAAAATAAACACAATTAAATGAACGCATCATAAAATAACTTAATTTAATACACATTTTATAGGTAAATATCATTAAAAAATACAAAATACACTAATAAACATCTATAATGCATTTACAATAAGTTTCAAGCATCGTTTTGTTAAAAAAGCTGAATTTTAATTGATTATTTTGATGAAATAAGGTCCGGTATTTTGTTTGTTTACATTGCGCGAATGCCGCGCACGCGATTTTACGCGTAAAATTTGGCAATTTTACAACTTAAAAATAATTAACAATCCTCAAAAAATACAATCATTTTCACAAATATGAGTTGGTGCAACGCGTTTTTTACATTAATACCTTTCTATCTGGACTAGTCCAAGATCACAGTTCCAAAATCAACCTACCCTAATATATATATATATATTATACATTATAACAGCAAACACGCAGTATAATTAACGTAAAGAACGACGCTTTGTATAGGAGACTTATCCGCGCAAGATGAGAGCGAAAGAACGAAACAATTGAAAAAATGAGGTACCCACCCGGGAATCGAACCCGGGATCTTCCGATTGCCGGTCAGACATGCTAACCACTACACCATAGGCCTCACCCAAACAAATGCTCTCGTAATTCCTCTACATAGCGCAGAAACCAATGCCCCAAAGGGGCACCTCCCGCATGCCGTACCTCATTTTTTCAATTGTTTCGTTCTTTCGCTCTCATCTTGCGCGGAAAGTCTCCTATATAAAGCGTCGTTCTTTACGTTAATTATACTGTGTGTTTGCAGTTATAATGTATAAATGTTACGGCATGCGGGAGTGCCCCTTTGGGCATTGGTTTCTGCGCTATGTAGAGGAATTACGAGCATTTGTTTGGGTGAGGCCTATGGTGTAGTGGTTAGCATGTCTGACCGGCAATCGGAAGATCCGGGTTCGATTCCCGGGTGGGTACCTCATTTTTTCAATTGTTTCGTTCTTTCGCTCTCATCTTGCGCGGATAAGTCTCCTATACAAAACGTCGTTCTTTACATATATATATATATATATATAATATATTTCTAACCTTGTGAAATCAAGAAGCCAGTGAGACCATAAATTTACAAATATACCACAGCCATCAAGTAAGCTTTGCTACGATGTTCTTTGGATGAGTTACCATTTTTTGCAGTTGTAATGCAATTTGGCTATTTCACTCATAGGTGGCTAAGATATTTTAATGCTGCACAGACATCCAATACTTGGCTATATTCTGGCCTGTTTTGGAAAGTTACATTTTAAAACTTGTTTACTGAAATATAAGTTGCCCAAAAGTAAATAGGGCTTAAATTTGTGATCTTAATTTGTATTGGTTACATACGTATATTTTTACAATGCCAAATATGCAACTAATTACACAATTAATATCATACGCGCATTTACTCACTCAAACATCCCTTAACATACGAAGCGAACATTAGCTCGAAGTTGTCATCCGACATCCCTTAACATGTTCAAATATGTTTTATTATACGTGCCTGCCCGGTTCCTGGTTCTCTCTCATTTAATTACTTGCAGCAGTATTCGCCTGGTATATAATAGGTGTTGTTTGACATTTACACGTATTCATGTTCATACGTTTAAAAATGGGAATGTGGACCAGAAATATCGCTGAAGGGAATTTGAAGATATTATAAAGTTCCTTTTTAAATATGTATAATATAATATAATAATAATAAGAAACATGCAACAAAGTAGTGTAGTTGAGTACACAACTATCATAACATTTCAGTTTCCTTATTATATATATATATATATATTATATATATATATATATATATATATATATATATATATATATACAGGGCCTATCAGAGGGGGGGCTAGGGGGCTAGGAGGGCCATTTGGCCTGGCCTCAAACTTAAGGGGGGGCCTCAAATTTAGAAACTTTCAGGTTTGAATATAATGTTTTGCAGTGAAAGTAATAATTGGGTTTAGCTATGGGCCTCAAAAGCTGGAAGTGGCCCGGGCCTCTCTGGACATCTGAGAGGGCCTGTGTGTATATATATATACACACACAAAATCGATTATATTAAGTCAGATTAAGTTTAGGTTAGGCGAGCATAGGTTAGGTAAAGTTAGGTTTTAGTGTATGTTATGTCTTGTCTACCAAATGGGTATCGGTGCACATTTGGTCAATTTTTATGATCATTTATTAATTTTTCATTAGAAGTACCTGGCAACTTTGAAATTGTAAACTCTGAAATTAGTTGACCTACTATTGGGTCTGAGTTGGGTGTTAAGTGCGTTTTTACAAACAAACGTTTTGTATTTGTACTGTACTGTATATTTTTTTTGGAATGGAAACGTTTCAGATAAACGCTGATGGTGTTGAAGTAAATATTTTTCATTAACTACATGATATATAAAACATTTTGAATCGTGACTTACAATGAGAAAATCGAAATTATTGAAAAGGACACCCTACTCTTCCCTGACTATAAGCTAGGCTAGCAAAGACTTTGGTCTCCATCTCCAAATGCAACATCACAAGACAAAGTGCTTAGTTGGAAACAGTCTTCAATGAAAATTATATTGTTGGCCTTGTGTTTTGTGTACAGTGAGAAAAATGTTTGGAATTCACCAGACGTCATATTATGATCTCGATAGTT